>JAHWFO010017593.1:389408-565857 GCA_023313115.1 Rhysida immarginata
TTACTAATATCTCAAAATACTGGTTTGTTACTTTTTAAAATCTAACTTTAAATTTTTTTTACATTTGGTAATGACCAGAATTATTTCATTACGAGTATTTCTCCCGTGAAAAAACAACGGGTCCAAAAGAAAATTTAATTCGATGCACTAAATTTGAGCGGCATTCAATATCGTGTGAATATGTACAGACTACTAATGCTATGATGTGCTCCCAAATTAATGCCATCTCTCGGTGCTCAAAGTAAATTCACGCTAATTTTTAGAGGTTACCATAAAGGAGAAATAAGAAGCGCGCAAAGCCATCACTTTCTCTGTATGCCACTCCTCGCAACAACAGTTCCTCTAATAGAAGACTATTCCTGAAATTGCTAAACTATGACGTCTCTGTATTGTAGGCAGCAGGTGGCTATTTCGCCTCGACGCTGACATCTTATTTCTCCTCTATGATGGTCACGGACATTCGTAATTATTATTGTTAAGATCTAATAATCATATATCCGCTTCCAATGAAAGAAACAAAGCAAATGCTTTAAAATTTAAAAAGAAAAATGAATTTTAAAAGTTAGAGGAGATAAATTATAAAATTTTTCTCTATTTTGTATAATTTTTAAGAAATGGTTCACACAATATTTTTACTCATAGAAAATCCGGTAATACAAAAATGCAGAAAATTTAACCAGAAATATGAGATAGGATTTTTTAAGGAAGCTCTTTAACACGTTTGATCATATGCAAAATATGTTTTATGAAACATTTTATGAATCACCGATTTCATGATATTAAAAATATCTTGGCATATTTCAAATTTCATAGAAATCCAATAAAGTTTCCAACTTTGATCCTAGTTGATAGACAGAAGAATACAAAGTTGTTATTTGCTATTAAATATAATATGCCAGCCTTCATTTCTCCGTAACCTTATACACTGCTTAAAATTGTTAAAACTAAAAAAAAAATTAAAAACTTAAAATTTGTATTCTGTATTATAAATAATATTTGCATATTAAAAATTATATTAATTTTTTCATTTATATCTTTATTTTACAGAGTTAGAATTATTGTCTATTATTTACATATTAGTCATTTATATATGTTAACAATTATTTTTTAATTTTATCTTCAAATTTAGCAAATACTTAATTTTGTATTTATATTCTCCAGTCTCTTTCGTGACACACATTGTAGAATCACTGAATTTTAATTTAAATCATATTTCATTTCAGTTTACTCCTTTACAGCTTACTCTATGATGACTGAATACTATAACAACCGTCGCATTTGTATATATATTAAATTTTATTAAAGTATCACTTTGACTCTCTTCGTTTACTTAATGCCTAAGTGATAAATATCTCTATTCAAGCCTAACCTTAATGGTAATAAACTTCAAGTAAGTATTCAAATATATTTGGAAATAAATGTCTCATTATCTAACAAAATTCTTCCAAGATCGTCTTTATGGCAATATGAGAAAGCCCGCCAGATAATTTAGATTGCTGTATAAGTTGCATTTCATTTCATGATTTACACATTTTTTAGCAACAGTTCGTTTCAAAATAAGACTATAAACCATGCAAATGAATTGTATAAATAAACTGAAAAACGGAAACATAAAATTACTGAAACCAAATAACGTATCAAAATGCTCTTTTAAATGTGACGATGGAAACGCCATTATGGAAATTCTGTCGTGCGATCTTTAATTAGCATTCAATTTCTAATTATGCCATTTTCGTTTTTTTTTAACCGCATAAATATTTATTTATTTAGTTGTTTGTTTATTCGTCGTTCTTTTGTGTGCGGCTGGAAGAGAAAGAAAAGTTTCAATAGACTTGATCCCTCTCCGTTTCTGAAATCCTATTCGGCTGTTACGATTCCATCGATCAAGATGAATTCTTCTTCGAATCTTCTTGATTGCCAAGGAAATTAATCGCCTTAAGTTAAAACCTTCCCCCGCAATTGAATCGGCTAAAACCTTTTCATTACTTTGTTTCTGTAATAACCACGAATTGGATCAACAACTAAACCTTGGCGTTCTTTTTACTGCAACACAATCATGCCCCGTCAACCAACGTTCCCTACTGGCGGTTTAAATTTTCAGTTTTGTTTTTACCTTTTGGCACATTCATATCTACAATACGAATTCTAAAATATGCTATCAGGAATTTCTGAGAACCAGATGTTTAAAATTTGACCAGTCCTTATAGTTTGCTCATCAAGAAATATTCCTTCTGAAGGATATACACGTATTAGGAAAGCAGATAGTTTTTAAACTGCCATATTCTAATATAATAACTTTATGAAAACAGATATGAGGAAGGAAAATTTATAAGTAAATTGTCCAAAAATCAAGATGGAAATATGCTTCAGCGATGGAAATAGACCGATCTAAACCTAACACATTAATCCGTCCGATAGTGAGAAAAAGTGTGAACTCGAGGAACTACATATTTCCACTCATCTGGAATCCAGATTTGTGTTCGTCTCATTCTGTTTTCTCTGTCGTTTACCGGCTGCACGTTAAAGAACCCTTGCGAGGCAAAATTTGCGGCCCCTATAACACCGTCCTGAAATGGCCATAGCACTTGAAAAGGACGTTAATACCAAACAAACCAAACCTGTTTTCTCTGTGTTGCATTTATCTGGCTTATCATGGCTTGAAGATTACAGTACGGCCATTGATATTATGTTTATGAATGTACAAACAGGATTATGAAGGTGCAGATTCATTTCTCCAATCATTTTTTGTCGTAATAGTCTTTAATGCCAGTCTGTCTCTATCATTCATTTTACACATTAGTCCGTATAGGTATTATCATAAGATATTTTATCTCTAAAAGTGTACACAATCATGGCTTTAGTCCATAGCTCTAGATATGTCTAATAAACTGAAGATTTCTGTTATTAAACTTTATATTTGCTTTCTCATAAGTCAATTATGTTGGGCATAGTTCGAAATCACCAAAACAACATGACGTTAGCAGAAAATTAATGCATGTTAACTAATGAACAGAGTCAACGTTACAGACCGAAAACAAGATCAGTTAATAGCTTTAACATTTCATGATGAGGTAGGCAATGCTATTAACTCCAGATGAAGTATTTCTATTGCGTGCCCAGTCTCTGAATATGTATCATGTACATTTTTACATTGAGAGCCTTCAGAAATCATATTTTCATCATCGATATACTCTGTTGTACATTATTCTTGCCATTTGAAGGCAAAAAGAATCAAATATGCAAAATTATTTCTAACCACAATATAAACCAACTCATATTCAATTGTATCATGTTCTTTTTTTTAATGCATTATGAATTCATTCACAAATTCGTGTGTCATCTTGTTTTCTATTTTTTCTCTAACGATATACGTTTGGCAATTAAATTTCCATTATGCTAGTTTACCCTCCTTAAATTGATCTGTTGAAACCGTTAGCTTTTAAATGGCATCATTAAAACTGATATCAAGTCTGAATTAAAATCTGGAGCGAAATTTTAAGTAATCTAGATGAGTAATTCCTAAAGAGATCTTTAAATGCACTTGATCTCATAGGCCACTGCGTTTCCATGCACGTATTAAGGTAAGTGATCTTGGATGTTCATTAAATTGCAAGGAGCGTCAATCGTTTCCAATTTTTCACGGTGTTCCAAAATCGAGGCGACCTTTCCTCGCCCTTCAAAACTAACTTTCCTTCATTCGTCGCCGTCTAACAAACAAGTGAAAATTTTCTTCCCTGAGAAAAAGCTTCACGCCTCACCTGCACGACCGACTACGTTTCTTCAAGTACAATTTTTAAAAATTACGTTTGCAGCTGAGCGGTTTACTCCGATATTCTCACGTTCCATCTCCGCTGTCCAATTCTCTCGTCGAGAATAAATAACGTCATAGGGAAGGGATATCGCGGCTGTCACGTGGATTGCACGCCGTCCTGGTGGAGGAGGAAAATATTAGGAAGTGGGGGGAAGAGGTGGTGGGGGGAAAGGAGACAGGGAAAAGGTGGGTGGGTGGCAGCCTATCAGCGAGCGTCACGCACGCTATGCATCAGCTGCTTAACCGGCACCAAGGAGCCACTTAAAGAACCCGACCGAGAACGGTCGGCCTAATTTTATTTGGCCGCACATCATCCGTGGATGGACACCATATTAGATTTTTTCCTTTCAAACAGTTCAAGATGAAATGGTAAAGGGGGGAAAATAACAAAAAATTCCATTTCATCATGAGTGCAATGCCAAAAATCAAAACACCGGCAAAAGAGTCGGAAGTGACAAGACAGTGAACTTCTTTCGCAACGAAATATTTCAGGGAAACCAAACTGTAAAATAAGACAGGCATTTTTATTCATAATTTATTAAAGAAAACTTTCTTTTTTCATAGAAAAGCCTAATCGGGTTGATAGAAGTGGAGAAATTAATTTGTAGATGAGGCTCCAGCAAAATTCAGTTCGCCATTGACGTGACTAGAAAAAATCAAATCAGGTCTCTCTCTCTCTCGCTTTCCAAATACTAATCAGAGGATTTCCAGATATAAGTGTTAGCCTCAACTATGAACAAAGTGACGCTTGATTCCAAATTCCAAAACTCGATGGATAAAGGCGCAGTTAACATTGCGATGTAACGACAACTAGATTTTAACCAATTGCTAATATATCATCAAATGCTGCATTATGCTGCGCTTTTAAAAATTCGATTAATATAAATTAAAATAATAAATTTAAAATAAATCAAAAGATAGCGAAAATCAAACAAAACTGCGTTTTTGTTAGGGATTTGTGATTTTTTTTCATTAAAGGTGCGTCAAAAAAGCTCAACGTACAGTATTATACTGTTGATGGGTTGACATAGTAATACGTTGCATCATATATCCATGCCTTAGGCTAGTGTATTATAATATTGAATTATCCCAAAAGTAGCCTAAGATTAGAAAAAGCAATTAATCGCCAAGTACTTACAGTAATCTTATGTGGTTTGCACAGAAAGAAGTGGCATTTTTGGTTCATAATGACTCATGAGAAAATTTATTACCAGAACAATGATATTTCTGACCACAAGATGGCGCCATGGAGGATAGCGTAGATTGTAGGAGAGGGTACAGTTCACAACGAAGAAATGCTTAGAAATATTTTATTTGGTGCCCCTCAATCATAACCAAAACAGTGAGGTGAGTTGAGACATTATGCATAGCATTATAGAGATTTCAGCTTGTATAGTAGAAACTTCATACCGGATAACCCTTCAAGGTGAATAATAAAGTTAGATAAATCTACGTATAATTTTGATTTAAACTGGCCCCATAACCAAAAGTCGCAAAGCTGAGAACTAGAGACCTTGGGAAACTAGAAAAGAGCGACTATTCTGGTATCAAAAAAAATCTGTGTAATTATTTTTTCTGTGTTCCATGTCTTCTCTAATCATTTCTTTCTGTAGATTTCTGAGTAAAACCCATCAGATTACTGTACAGGGTGTTGCAGATAACTATAGGGCAGTATAACGGGAAGCCTACCCGCTCGATTGCAGGGGCCGGCTCGGTCGATTGGCAGAATGGAGGGAGATGAAGGTGGCCTGCAGCAGCCAGCAGTTTCCACAGTCAGGGTGGGGGGGGGGGGGGGTGAAGTCAAAATAAATTTTTAAAAAATAAAATTACCCAATTAGCATCATGCACATTCTTTGGGATTTATTATATTCTCAAATTGCTGTTAGATCATTCGTACATTGTGAGTTTTGTAATAACATATTGTAATTTTTTTGTATTCCAGTACGTATTAGTCGCCGATGAGCCCATCTCGGATCAATAAACTCAGCAGTAACTTCTGTTTTCAACTTCCTTCCATTTCACAGTCAATCACCGATTCCGGGAAATCGGCTAAGACGAACAGCTCATTTTTTATGTAACCTGAAACTCATAAGAAATTTTTAAGTGCACCATGTACGATAACTTAATGGATTAGCTAGAACACGGACCATATAATGCAACTTAAAATGTATAACAAATATATCTCATGAAAACATTCAGAATTCTTCAACACAGCAATCTGTAACTATTGCTGGATCGTGTATTTACCAACCTTTTATCGAACTTTGAAATCGTTTGCCTCAACTAACGCATTCTCCCAATTTTAAAATAACCTTTCTAATTATTGATAGTAAATCATTTCATTGAAGCAGGCGTTCGCAAACACGCCATCTAAGGGTGTAATCTAACAATACGTTAAGAATGTTCTATTTTTAAAAATACGAAGAAGTTTTCAAATTTGTAATATTGCATATAAATAAGTAATATAATCAAACACGTCTGAGTTCTCAGTTTGTTTTTATTTAACGCATGAGATATTACATTTTTATTTATTTATTTTTTTTGAATTGGAGAATTAATTTCAAAGTACGCATTAGTATGATTCAATGCGTATAGTTATGACATGTATTTAAATTCAATGTATTTAAATGTAGTTATGATACATTCCTACAACATCATTAACTTAAATAAATTTTGAGGCGAATTTTTAAGATAAATTTTTTCTGTCAGCCAAGAAATAGGGAGATCAACTTAGACGGAAGATTAAATTCATGTAAGCATTAACTTGCAGCGTATATGATATGAAACCCGTTACAGCAATTATTTTAAAAAGAAAAGCTATTGCGATTTACTACTCATTTTTTTTTTTTTTACCAATTTTAATACTTAAGTTCAAAGGCTAAATTGATTGAAAAAATATTCCTCAAACTTTATTATAAAATAGGTGTAAGATTGGACAGTATAAGTCCGAGTCCAAGAGCTGGGCCAAATGGCTTTTTAGGCCTTTTCCTGTATCGGAGCCTACACGCGAAGAAAGTGTTTCGAGAAAATCGCCTTCTTGCTATCTTTTTAAAATACGTAAGCGTGAAGAAATTAAGATAAAGCGAAGGAAGAAGCGTTATGCGCCAACTTCACACCTACGCTATCAGTTTTGCAATTCTAAAATAGAGTGGCGTCTTTTATTGAAAATCGAGAGCATGGAGGCATCGTAAAAATTCATAGTTCGTCTTCAGATACCGCAAAGGCACAATTACCACAATAATGTCGTCTGGCAGACGAGATTTACAGTTAATGCGTGACACTTCCTCGCCCGAGCAGCATGGTCAACGCATCATCCAACGGAACCCACAACACGCCTGGCACCATCTTTAAGTCTCTAATCCAATGGATTAGATTAAACTCTATCTGGGCAACTGCTGGTCCTGCTTCGATCCCCGGGCCCAACCTCCGTCAAGACTTTGCCGCAGATTTACAGACATGGAAGTCAGGCAAGCCAGCCGTAAGCCGGCTTGGTTGTCAGGGAAACGGGATTACATCGCCTTCTGCCGGTAGCTACGCCGAGCTCCTGCCGCCACCGCCCGCCCGCCCGCCGCTCACTCGCCGCGCCCTGCTCCGTGATGGAGCACACCAAAGAAGCAGACAATAAAAAGCCAAGGGGAGAAAAAGGGGGCCTAAGAATCTCATCGGGTTCCAAGGAGGAAGGAGAGGAAAAAATAGGAACCGAACAGCAATGAAAAAATTTTTTTGCTGAACTTAACAACCAGCCAAAAGAAGAGATGAAATGGACGTAAAAACATAAAACGTGACATACTCCAGATCGCGATCGAAATTATTGGCAAATATATCAAAAGTTATTTCCGGAAATAATTCCTCTGTGGAATTAAATTACCTGCAATGCAGATTATATATTTGGACGTTAAAAATGTGAATAAAGAGGCTGTTAAAATGGTAGGATTCCATTAACTCGCGGATATTTTTTTATTTATCGAACGTGATAGTCGATACTTCGCGTTTTATTGAAATATAAAATTTCGCACTTTATGAAACTTTGGAAATAGAATACTATAAAATATACCCGAGAAATCATTTATGGGAAGTAAAAGCCTAACCGGAAAATACGTTATCGCATATATATATATATAGCTCTCCGGTTAAGAGCTTATTTTTCTAATTCATTCCATTATCTTTTATCGCTTTCGAAACTTTCAAATTAAATTAAGAGTTAATTCCAGTTTATATCTTAATCTAGTTGTTCATGCATTTGATTTCCGGGATTTGTTTTCCGCATGGCCAAAACATAAAATGCGCTTTATCTTTCATTATTTTAGTCTTTGTTAAATTCTTCTATATTAGCGGATATTGTTGAACCCGAATAAAATTATCTATAGTTCAAAACAACAATTTTTAGCGCAAACAAGCTTGCATATTTAGTTCCGTGAACTGTAATATGCAGTTTATCACCATTAAAATACTGTAAACTCGGATAGAGAAATCAAATTATGGCAAATTAGAAATGTTTTTATTATGATGAAACTCCTATTATTAAATATAATAAATTAATAAATTTGAAGAGGAAACAGTCGTAGGGGTGTTCAACAGCTCTTCCTCATCCAAAACCCCGTTTAATTTTTCTTCTTCAAGTTTAACAATCTCTACCATCAACATCTTCTAAATCAACATCTATCCATCGCAACCCTCCAATTCTATCCAATTTGACTTTATTTTGACATTATAATATTTTGACATTGGATTAATCAACAAGCGTTTAATAAAGTAATTCGTTCTCTGCAGAAATAATAGCGACAATTCTAATGAAAATTCCAGTATAAGCCCATTTTAAACCTGTCAAATTAAATCTTTTCCATTAAAATATAATACTCTTCCTTAGATTTCCTAAAGCGTATAATCCGGTTAACACGAACTAAACTCTTGGTCCCATCCCCTGAAGCATTAGTTAGTGCCAATTTCACCTGTTCATACGAATATAAATTTTATACAAAACCCCTTAACACGAGCATGAACCGTATTCTTTTTTATTAAATGTGGCATTATTTTTCTCGAATTTCCTTCCGAAATAAGGTTTCAACGGGCAATGGACACTGCTGCCCGAAAGAACTGATTGATCACTGCAATTACTGTACATGTACAGGACAGTACTGCTGAGTAGCCTATCCTCTCGCTTCAGGGGCCGCTTCATAAAATGATAATTGGGAAAACTTTATTTTGTTAACCCTTTTACGCCGAAATTGGTAAAAATGGAATTTGAGACTTCATATCCATAGATGTAGTTTCTTATGTCTTTGAAAATTATTTTTTATGTCTTTACATGCTGTAGAATATAAATTTAAGATATGAATTCTCAATTTCCATTTTTACCAATTTCGGCGTAAATGGGTTAACAAAATAAAATTTCCAAATTATCATTTCATGAAGCGGCGCCTGAAGCGAGACGATAGGCTACCCAGCAGTACTGTCCTGTATATTTTTGCGACACCTTGTACATAAACTCTGTGTGCTGTACTTGTGAAAAGACTTTAGTGCACAGCATCCTTCTGTGAAGAAGCATCCTTCTACTCGGTAATCTGTGACCTACCTTTCGCAGCAAAAGTACGTGATCGTTTTTTGTTTTGTTTTATTTTGTTAACATTCTTCTTTTATTCTTTTTACAATTTAAACTGCAGTCTCCTTTCAGTTTCCAAAGGGCACGATACAATGAATATAAATGTAAGAAAACGGAAGACCGACACTGAAGAAAAGGTATTTAATTTTCTAAAATCGACCACGTTTTTAATTTAGTTGATAATCATGTAATGAATTGTATGACGCAGACAAAAATTTCAAAATTATTTTAAAAAAAAGATTGCTGTAATTTTTTTTTAATAAACACATTTGTAGCAAACCCTTTCCTGTGTCCGTGTTTTTTATACATTTTGCTTTCGAAACCGAAAGTTAAATTCGAGAGTCATGCCAAAACCGCTTAACACGAATCCCGGATAACACGAACTTTTTTGTCTGGTTCCCTGACGATTCGTGTTAACCGTGTTATACGTATCATGGTTTGGCGCTGACTTTCGTTGAAATGAAAAAAATACGAGAAATAAATGGCGGAAATCGATAGAATAGTCAAATCGCGAATAAATGATTTAACTAAATTTGCATTCGTACTTGTAGATTTACCCGCTAGAGGGCAGTCATAACGAAAACATAGCGTTCACGACTCTCCTCTTCTTTCGTGGCCTCCACCTCCGTCATCTGAACAACCCCAGTGAGGTTAAATATCATGTGTTCATGCCACTTTAGCCACGTGATTTAGCCCAGCACGATTGAAGATTATTCATGTAGCCGGTAACGTCGACCGCCAGATGCTGGAACCTATGTGGCAAAAACTTCGATACAGGTTTGATGTCTGTCACCAAAGGTGAAGAGATGGAACACCTGCAAGATACGTATAAAACTATAAGAGGCATTCTCTATCCGTTGATATGAGCGTTTTCGCTAGGTTTATCATGGTTAGCATTCTATCGATTTCCGAAATCCCTGAGGGACTGTATATGCCTATATCGTGCACGAAAATGTTTTAGAAATATAATTTTAGAACACTTATAAATTCGAATTTTGAACTAAACGTAAAAGTAGTAAATGCCATTGTGCTACGTTTTCATTCATTTTCTGATCTCCATCGAAATATGCCTACTGAAACGTTTTAAAATCGTCTTCCAATGTTAAAGAATAGGAGAGTCGCGCCTAGTGATCGCGTAAACACACTTCCCAAATTTCTACGTGTCCCCTTCAATGAAAACGATTGGTCTAATAGTAAGCTACACATTATAGCCAGAGATTCTGAAGAAAATTTTAATTTTTTAAAGGATAAAAAAAAATCTATCATTTAACAGGATCAAATTTGATGTAGTCTATACGTGAATTTTCAGTAAAATTGTCACTACTGTACATGCGCAGTACTAAAGCAGACGGGCAATTGTCCTTATTCGCGTAATGAAAGCTTGATATATTTAAAAGAGGTTCTGAAAATCAGAGCAAGCTTATTAATTGTAATCCATTAGTTAATGACACTTGAGAAACTGTCCACTGCGAATAGCTACCTCGAAATAGTAAAAACGAAACAAGTAGCAGGGGACTTTGGCGGTAACCTTAAGAACTAACTTGAGCAATACCAAATTAATGTTAAAAACCTTGTGTTTAAACGAATAAGAAAAGACATTTACTTTCTAGAGATGATAACTCGAAAACTGGAGTTAAATTGGAATGGTTACCCATTCAGGAAATGAAGAGCTACTCCAAAGCATTTCATAAAACGGAGTTCGTTTTGGCTCCGTAATTCTTGACATAAAAAAAAATCGAGTTGGTTTCACCGAAAATAAAAGAAAATAACTTCAGTCTCGTGTGCATCATGGACTCTGTTTTAGGAAATGTAAGTTATAAATAATTATTATTGCTATTCTTCTTGCTTCCTAAAAATTGGCTTTTGTCTAATGAATGCAATTGTTTTCACGCACAGTTGGCACAAAATCATTTCGCAGCACGATTACAAAAGCTCCGTTCTTTCCCCATCTACCCCCTTCTAACAGACCCCACTTAGAAGGCGAGGCTGCGCACATGAGGCTGTTGCATCATCTTCTCCTTTTTCATCCTCCTTTTTTGTGTGCTTGTGTGTTCGAAAGAAGAAGGAGAGGAAGAGGAAGGAGAGAGCTCCTTACATTTTGGGCCAATGACGACGACTGCCATTTTCAGACTTATGCGGTTCTTCTTCAGCGGCGAAAGACGAGATCGCAAGGGCGGCGGGCGCCCAAGCGTGTTGTTGGGTCTCCGTCGCGCTGCGCAAAATCGAGCGGTGGAATGCAACATTGAAAGGGAATGTTACAAATCCATTAGCATTTCAATCATGCACTTCCGAGGCTACGACCAAAAGGGAAAAGGAGGTAAGGGTGGGGTTGGGGTTGGGTGGCGGTGGGAGAAGAACGAACAAACACATACACACTCGTACAACCTCCAAATGCACACGAAAAGGGGAAGCATACCAAAAAAGAAAAAAAGAAAGAAACCGAGCAGCAAGAGAAAGAAAAAAGACTTTGCCCCCTATGCCTTCGTTTTCTTGTTCCAATAACAATGAACTAACTGCAAGTCATGCTCAGGCGCCTCCTCTGCACTCTCCGCCCATTCCCAACAGGTTAAAATCAATATTTTATCTGGTTCTGGTCGCATAGAGGGAGAGCGCTAGATAAGGGGCACATCCTTCCACATTATTAATGAGAATCATTTCAATATTTCAACTGAAGAATTTGAAACGAGAATATGTCCCTGAATTAGGCGTCCTCGACCACTATCTCGCTCGCCTCTTGCAAGACGATTTCACGTTATTTTCCGTAGTGGCGTCACCACGACTGTGTTGGGCGAATGGACTTGGTTCCTTCGGCGGAAGTAATATTCGGATAGCGCCAAGTCAAGAGCGCCACTTATTATGCAGTTAAACGAGTGCGCACCGTGAATCACTAGGTTCCACTCTCAATGGCTCCGGGGCCCCGAATGAATGAATGTATTTGCATGGAGAAAGAGAAAAAGAGAACGCAGAGTAAAGCCAAGTTAGCCCATCTCTATAGCCTCTATCACAGAAAAAGAACCCAACAAAATAGGGGGAAAAGAATGGTGGTCGACTTTTGATTTTTTTCCTTCTGTATTTTTCTCCTTAGAAAGTTACAGATCTTTTCCCGTGGTGATTTCACTGAACACAATCCGAAAACTTTTACCTCAAATATTTAGACAACAAAGAAAGGAAGACAATGAAATCCACTCTTCTATAAAACCAACTCACTAAGCATATAAAAAGCTGGAAGAATGTAATGAGTTTTTCGTTAAACAAATAATTGTTTCGAAATATACTTTTGTTAAACCTTTCCGTATATAAATAAAAAAGCGTGTATATATATATGAGAGAATATGCATAAAAATGTAATATATTTCTTTTTTTCATAATTTTAGAAAAACTGTACTGAACCGAATATGATGTAGTTCGCCATTGAATAAGTTTCTATAATAAAGTCTTTCTAAGCAAAATAATCATTACAACCGTAACAATTATTTTATGTAAAGAAAACACTTAAATTCAGAACCTATGATAAAGATATTCAATCTATTCAATTTCTAAATATGAATTTCATCTGAATTAAATATCTTAGAAAAAAACCCAACAAAAAGCAAAGATCACTTAAAGATTTAAAATGCCTTCTCCTCATTTTACATAAGAAAAGCTTAAATTCTGTGCATCTTTCTGTATGTCTATCTGTCTGCATGTCTCTCCGGCGTATTCTGTCTGCATGTCTATCTGTCTGCATGTCTCTTCCGGCGTATTCACATAAAAATTCAAGAATTAGCTCAAAATATAGCCAATTACATGTAAATGCGCCTTTTGATAGGTTCGGAATTTTTAAAAATATTTTACAAATAAAAAATATACGTGAGATTCATCTGAATCTATGGATGAGAATATACAAATAAAACAGGGAAGGAAATCACTTTTCCACATAATTTAATTTGCGAATATATGCACAAAAATTTTCAATATCACGCTTGAAAGAGTGTGTTTACCATTGCTAAGACGTGAATATCGTTTGAAATTTTTGATAACATGTTTTTCAGTTTCCTAAGCAAGCATATGCTTACTCTATTATTAAGTAAGCAAGTCATTTTTAATCAACTGTGTGTATATTTTTTTTGTTACATGGATGGTTTTTCCTTTCCTTTTGCATGTTAATAGACGACAAATACAAACATCTAAGCCCTTAGCGGAATTCAAACCTGAAAACCGTTGGTCTAGAGAGCGAGATGACCTACGGCTTAACGCTCTCGAAAACTGAGCCGGCATTATGAAACGCAGAACTATTTTATGTATTTATTTGTTTATATTATTAATAAACTATTGTTCACAAATCTTTATTTTTACTTAAATGTAGATGTAGACATTGTTCTGTATTGCTATGTTAATAACGATAATATAAAATTCCAATAGCATTGGATTACAAAGATTACAAATTTCTTCAATTGCAAATTGCCAACTCGAATGCGGAACGCCGAAACACGTCGGAAATAAATGATATGATTCATATTGCTATTAGAATTTTATATTATCATTTATTTTTCCGTTTTTTTATTAAAACGGGCTTTAACAGTAGTCTATCTTTTATAAAAAGCTCAAATCTCTCTATGTAACCGACGATATTTTTTTTCGAGAAGTAAAACTTTCTGGGACAGCTCAAGAGGTAGCGGATTATATTCAGATATGCCTTGGATTGTTTCAGAATTTAAAAAAAAATTGAAATTTCGAAAAATTTATTTTTCAGCAAATGGAGCCACGGAAATTGCTTTATAAAGCCATAACAGGAGGCAATAGCGGTCAT
The DNA here is from genome assembly GCA_023313115.1 of Rhysida immarginata. NCBI lineage: Eukaryota > Metazoa > Arthropoda > Chilopoda > Scolopendromorpha > Scolopendridae > Rhysida > Rhysida immarginata. Next base: position 403,608 of record JAHWFO010017593.1, read on the forward strand.
TAATTTCCTTTCTCTTTTGAAAATTTATCATCTGCCTTCAGCGAAACTGAGGGTATCGAATTAGTTAATTTTATATAATTCATTTAATAGGTGAAATACTTCATTTATATTTTTTTACTAAAATTACAGTAGGTAATTATCAAAATTAAATTTAAGAAATTTGGTCACTTGAATTCAAGCCTTGTCAAAATATAGCGCCTAAATGCATTTATAAGAAATGGAGTCGGTATAAAATAATTCGTTTCCCCTAACTTTTCACAATCTTAATCAGTTATAAATAGTAAAAAAAATTTATAAATAACAATCTCAAGTTTATATAAGCCGAAAAAACATTTCATCAAACAGATGGGCGGAAGTGGGTTTTTTTTTGTTTGTTTGTTTTCTTTTGTTCTTTTCCCTTTCTTTGGGAAAATTGAATTTCAAGCCTACACATGTCAAAAGCAAATATTAACAATCGTAGCTTTAAGAGAAATCAATAAATATAATCAATTGACCTTATTAATTGCTTGTTAATTCGCTCTTGATGTTTATGTCATAATGTGATATCTAATCACGTTTGAGCGCCAAAATGAACTGATAATTTTAAAAATATAAGGCTTTGAAAGCTATTCAAATTGCTCGCAATTGGTTATATGCTTTAATTAAATATACAAAGTTTACCATCTTGAATAAAAATGTTGCAGAATAAAAATATGACTAAAGAATGAAATTTAAGCGAATGAGTTGTTTTTTTGTTTAGCTTTTCCCAATTCAGTTTTGATAGGAGCAAAAATAAAAGTTTTTTCATGTGCGCCATTCTATTTAACAGTAAAATTTCATGGGAGTTAAAGTTTTGTTCCGAAGAACTTGTGCATCTGAGATTAAGTCGTAGGAAAACCCGTAATAGAAGGAAAACGAGGAAAAAAGAAGATGGAAGGGGAGAGATAGAGAGAAAGAGAAGGAGAAAAAAAACCTTTTTCGTTCTTTTTAGCTTCCGCTGTCAGCCGACGAGCGATGGAATTTCCCTTCTCGAGATCATTTCCGACAGTGAACGATTCTTCGTGTAAATTACAACCAGTAAACCAAGTAATTACGCTTAATAACATTCACCGTTTTGCAAAGAGAGAGACAGAGAGAAAGAGGAAAGAAAGACGTTCGGAGGAGAGAGAGCGTGTGAGTAAGGATGTACGTGCAGATGCGTGTGCGTGAGTGTGTCTTAAAAGCGAAGGAAGAGCGCCTCGACGACGGGCAACGATGCACACACAAGGCTTTCGACGACGACGACGACGACGGCGGTGCTTTCTTCACTCCATTGCCCGTGAATGCCATAGTTGAATTCCGATCCAAGTCCATTCATTTCTGGTGTTTCGACACCACAGAGCAGAGGCGTGCAAAGTTGCGTGCCAAGGCAACGTCTGATTTATACGGACCACGTTGCTAAGTTTATTGGGGGTCTCCGGTTGAAAAGCTGCTAAGAAACTGAGCCTCTTTCACTCACCACCGTCCCCAACACTATCACATTGTCAGCTGTTGTTGACATTACTTGTCACCCTTTATACATCAAACACGGGAGAGGCTAAACGTCACCCGTTATGCAGCAGCGCTCCTAAATGGCGAAGATGAAAAATGCCGAAGAAGGATGAGTAGGGCGGGGCAGGGAGAAAAGGGAATGGCCAAATTCTTATTGGGAAAACTTGACATTTTTGCTCGTAATGAAGTCTGAAAAGCATTAAGAAATAGTAAAAAAAATTTATTACGAGAAATGCAATTACTTTAAAGCTGTTCACTTGGACAGGGTATAGATTTGTGCTAATACTCCTATCGGTCACTCTTATTTATACGCAAATATTTGGAAGCTATGGTCTAATCTTTAAAAATTTTCCTCGTGTGTAAAGAATGTTTAAAACTATCAATATTTGCAAAACCCTTATGAAGAAAATGTATCGGATTGATACTTCACAAACCAAACTGGGGGAACATCTTTAAATGTTCGTGACCAGCAATTCGAAATAGGAAAACGCAGATGCTGTCTATAGTAAGGCCATACCAGAGACGCTCAATAAAAAATACGATGGTGATCAAATGAAGAGTTTAAATATTTTCTATCTCATAATTTATTAACAAAAAAGGTATAGAATGATAATATTTTTCGAAACTGCCTCTTTGTGTTCATTACGGGTATTCCAGCGCTTTGAGAATGCGTGAATATCTCTAGATACAGTTTTGGCTGAGTGCGCTGCCACTGATGCGCCAGCATAATTGTCAGAAAAGTATATTATCGTTTTAGCAATGAACTATGTACTTAAGCCATATTAAGAATCATATTAAGAGTCATATTAAGAATCTATGAAGACAAAAATTATATTAACCGTAAACAACATGAGTGGATCTGCGTGTCATCGCCAATGATTTGTAATTTTTGGAAAGCTAATTTCTGGCTTGCTGTACATGAGTATTCGAAGCAACATTTCGAAGTACAGAAATTCATCACATAATAATTGAACGGTTAAAAAAGGAAAGGATCTCGAAGACTCTAATTATTGGGAAGTCATCGAAAAACGTTTTTGGAGCTCAAACTAATTACACTAGTTTACAGATTTTAACTTTTGTCTTCCCCCAGAAAGCATTTTATTTTTTTTTTGTTGGGGGGGGGGGGGCCTTGTATGCGTATCGATGAAAAATATATAAACTGAATATTTTATCACGTCTGAACGTCAGTGCCAGCCAGGTGGTGTTGAGGGCTAGGGCGTAGGCTTTCTAGTTCTCGAGTCTACCTGGTCGTGGGTTCTAATCTCGCCGTGGGCATGGATGTTTGTGTTTGTCCCGTGCTACGTACAGATATAACTTGTATAAAAGGCGCAAAATGACCTTAGTAGTCGACGCCAAAAATTCTAACAAACCAACCAACCTGAATGTCTGTTTACGTATATACAAAACGTTTTTACAACTTTACCCAGAGCCAAACTTAAAAAGGCATATTTGTTGGCCCACAAATTAGAAAAATTTCAGAGGATGACAAATATCAAAATTATTTTTCCTGTTTATATGAAACTGAAAAAGCTGCATGGACATGGTGGTAAAAGAATTCTTGGGAAATTAAAAAAAAAAGTGAGACAAATTGTTCCAAACTTTTGATTAATTACCACAAAATGAGTGTTAATATGTCTTTAAAAATCCAAAAAATCCACTTTCTGAATTCACTTCTTGTTTTTTTTCCTGAGAGTCTAGGAAACATGAGTGATGAATAAGGTGAACGTTTTCATCAGGACTTCAAGCAGCTTGAGCACTTTTAAGTTAAGCTTTGAAATGAGCGTATGTTAGGGGACTATTGTTGGCTGGTGATAACAGAAACTGGATCAATTTTATACAAAAAGATGAGTAAAGCGGTTCATATTGCTATAAAATGGGAATAAATATATATTTGAAATGTCAAGCGATCGAGCTTTTTTGACAATAAATTTGGATCTAGCAACCCCAAACACCTCCAAAATATTTTTTTCGTCACTAGGAAAACAAACTTGTAAACTAGTGTTATTTTTCAAAAATACTATTGTGAGTTACACGAAAAAACTTTGGTAATTATTCCTAGGCAATACACGCTTAAAGCTATTAAAACTTCCGAGGACGATCAAAGCATGAAGTCATTTCCTTCTTTCTCTAACCCATTCAATTAAAATGTAATTCAACTTCCCTTTAAATTTTGCTTATCATTCCATTATTCTTATCGCATCAGGATAAAATATAAAAAATTTTCCATTGCAAAAAAATGGATTTTTATCAAGCTCTTTACATAAAATGCCTCAGTCAATATAGGGAAAATCTTCCTCGGATTTTTATGTACAGTATTCTCAGTTTAAAAAAAAACTATTTGAAATTTGGCTTCTTACATTTCCATTGTAATTTGTCAAGTAAAAAACTGCTGCAAGTTTATCTTAAGAAAACAACAATACACCCATTTTCTCTCTCGGATTTTCATGTAAACGCCTTTGTTTTTTAAATTTATTTCTTTGTAGAAGCAACGTAATACCCGTATTTTTTGGTTTAACATAACTACGGACCTAAAAAAAACCCGGACAAAGACATGAAAACAAACATCATCATTTTCTGTTTCCTGTTTCTCTATCTCTCTCTCTCTTCTTCCTTTTCTCTGCGGTTTGCCAATTCGCTTCTCTTCTACGCCTGTTCGCTCAGTACAAGGCGGGGGAAGAAAGCTCTTGGAAGGGCAGTTCTACGTTGACCGTTGCCACTCTCAACCGACGACCTTCAACAACTTCTTGCTAACGGAGAAGGGGAGGAAGGATCTGGGCTCCCGTCCAAATGCTACTCACCCATTAAAAATGAACAAGGCGAGTAGACGAACGTGTGAGTGAAAAGTCTAAAAGACATCAGTAAAGTAAAGAGACGAACTCTCCATCCGAGAGCCTCCGAAATTTCTTTAAGTCATTTTCTGCGGGACTGACAAGAATTGAAGCGCTGAAGAGAGAGAGAGAGAGAGAGAGAGAGAGAGAGAATTCTTTAAGGAAATCGCGTTGGTTTTTCTCCTCTTATCCCTCTCCCTTACCCCTTCCTCCCACCTCCTTTCACTCTTTTCAATTCGAAATGTTCGCACAAGTTCAAAGAAAAGAAAATGGGGGTTTCACCCTTTCGCCGTCGCTATCAGGTCGTTCGAGAGCCAGGGAAAAGATGGTGCCTCCTAAGATTTGAATCAAATGGAGATTGTTTTTCGAGATAAGTCAAATCGCCGGACGTTCAATGCAATCACGTTTAATTTTATCGTTGAATGACAATGTAGCTGAATCAGCACAAATTATACGGTCTTAGGAGATCGCCCAAGAGAGAGGGAGAAGGAAAAAGAGTAAGAGACACGTAACTTGACTTCTCTCCCTTACAAAACTACAGTCTCCATCCATTCAAGTTACGTGCCAGTTAATCTTCTTTCTTCCTCACTGTTAATTCACTTCACACTATCTGTAAAATGCTCATTAACTCTCTTCCATCTTAATTATTTATCATTAATGGAAGGTGTCTAAAGTGGAACTTCACCTTTTTTGACGCAATGCAGAGTAATTCAAGGTAGAAGTTTAACATATAACACCGCATCCATAAATGTCAAAAATAAAAAATGACGGCGACAGAATTTGCAATGTGATCCTATCAACGAAACTCGAAATAGGATTTTTAAAGTAGTCGGTGTCACTGGAAATATGCACCTATGATTTGTTATTTCGAAATAACATTTGAATGCTTTACTGAAATAGGATTTCTTCCATGTAATTGCTGAATATACCTAACTCAAATATTTAAGAATAGTATAAATTACAAACACATTAATATTGGGGTAAAATGGCAGGAGGACTCTTGTACATATCGATATACACTGTAAAGAAAACCATAATAAAAAAAATAATTTACAGAATTCAAAATTATGACCCACTTCGGATGAAGAAATCTTATTGCCATGTTTTTCCATTACACAATATTGTTTTTGCTTATTCGAAAAGACATACCGTTTAATCTCATAATAATTCCTATTAAATAGCAACACCAAACTTATAATTAACATTTTTCTACCGGCCTTTATCTGATGCTCAAATAACAAGCTCATTATAATGAGATTAAATTTTTACTCAGTCAATCAATTCTAATACCGTTATTCATGATTCCATTTTCGGCTTACACTAGCTTTTCTAGCATAGATTTGAATAGAAAAGCTTCTAAATGGATTATCATAATCTTTATATATGTATGATGATTATATATAGAGCTGGAAGGTTATTTCATTATTAATGAATATATCTTTGTTAATAGCCAAATGCATGTATTATAAATTCGTTAAAGCATGCTCTTAAAGCAATTTCGAATCATCTATTAAGTTAATTCAATTTTCACTGTTTCTGTGGATAACGAGAAAACAAACTAGCTTCCATATTGTATTAAATTGTTTAAATGAAAAGCGAAGCGTAATGAAAAATCATATTGCTAAGTCAAGTTTGTACTTCAGCGACGCATTTTCTAAAAATAGTTATAATTTAAGAAGTACAGTATTAATAAAAAAAATCATTTCATAAGATATAATAGTTTAGTTGCCTTATAAATGCCAAATATTGTTGTGTGCACCTTAAATGTAATGTATTCATAAAAAACAATGCGTATTGATTGGTAACTTGTGGAAAAAAAGGAACTATAAAGTGAAAATTCCAAGAACAAAACAAAAAAATAAAAACTTTAGAAAGATAACAAAAACTGAATCACGCCAAGTGTACAATGCTGACAGAAATAAAGAAGAAGATAGAGCACATGTCAACTATTCAACCTCTTCAAAGTTCTTTTTTCTTTTGCTGATTCCGGAAATTTACGTTTATATATATTTACAGATCCAGATATTTTCCAAAACTGCTTTCACTTCACGTGAGTCGGTAGCGTGTAATGAAAGGCGAATTGCTTTTGAGCCCATGACCACTTCCAATTTTCTCGACGATGGTGCAGATAAACTCTGGGGCTGAGGGTTTTCTCCCCTCTACTTCTACCTCTCCACCAAAATCCATGCCTTCTCCCCCATATCTTGGGATATCTTTCAGGAAAGCTTCTATATGTGCATCGTCAGCTTTCACCAACGTCGCTTCATTCCACCGGATTTCGAGACTTAAGAAAAGGAGACAAAACCTATTTTCCTCCAAGTCACAAGGAAAGGCAGAAAAAAGAAAAATTCTTACATTCGACGATCAAGAAATTTTGAAAGGCGGTTCTAGCCTTTGGGGAAATTTATAATGGAGTCCACAAGTTTATCCTATTCGTTTAGTTTTGTATAAATCAGATTTAAATATTTTATATAAATAATATTATTATAAAGAACAGCTTTAAGGATGAACATAGCAGCTTGATTCTATCATTCTTTCCATCAACTCTTAGATTTAGTTCAAAGATAATCGTTTCCAGCATATCGAAGAGATTAATTTATGAAGGTCAAAACGTTTATCGTCAAAAGCATTTGCTAATGCAGTAGCGAAAAAAAATTGCAGCAGTTATTAAAACTATTAATAATCCGACCGAGGCAGTAAATTTTTGTAGCGTGAGAGATCTCATTCTTGATAAGTATACAGGAGCTCTGTTTCATAATTTTTTTGGAGAAAAGTCGATAAAGAAAATTGCATGTCAATATATGAAAGCGTAAAATATGCTATAGAAATGCAATATCATGCTTTTTTTGCTTAGACAAAAGATAAAATATGATTTAGAACAGCATCACACAATTTACTTATCCTGAAATATGGCGCGGTTTCACATTATTATTAAAAATTAAAATTGACTATTTATTAATAGTGCATATAACAATTTAGAAGGGAAATGTATGAAGCAGAGAAAGAAAAGCAAGTAGGAAGAAAATGCAGCAGGAAAAAAAAACAATGGTCAAACATAATAGGCCTAATAGGGGTGTCAGACCACTTTATGGTAGAGATGTGTAATTCATGATTCTGAGATATTTATGTAACTGAATTGTCCAACCTCATTACTGTTCTTGAAATGTAGGTTGGGATTTGCCACGTCATCTCTGGGAATGACTACAAATTTTTTCTGTAATACCTGGAAATTTTTTTTCTAGAGGGACTTAATAAAGGTAACTGGCCGCTTTTTATGATAGAAAAACTTGAAGAACCCAGGAAAGATATTCCTTACCGTTAGCGCAAAATAAGTAGTATTTAACAGAATTTTACTTTAAATGTTAAAGATGAACTGCACGTTGAAGAAAATTATAATGGACCGGCTGGAAAGCCATTCGAATTCTTAAGAGAAAGTTTATTTTTTGGTAAAATCATAAAATTTGGAATTATGTAAAACAAGTCAGCACATTAGTCGGACCTAAAACGGTCAGCGGTAGTATCACTTAAATACCATTTCCGTTGCTTATACTCGTAACTGGCTTTCTTTAAAAAGTGAATGATGAAATATTTTCAAGATATGAAAGAATCGAGAGTAGAGGGAAATGGGGCCATAATTTACTGTTAGACAAACACTGACAGCAAATATGTACTTTCAAAGCTGCGTTATGCAAACCATTTTACCATATCGGGTCTCTCAAACGTTTAGGTCAAATTCTACAAATGGTAGAGGACTGTTAGACAAACATTAATATCCGCAGCTAGGCATGAACGAAACAGCTAGCTTTCAGGATGAAGTCTGTGAGCGAGGTCATTTTCAAACATTTCTGCTGGTGGAAAAAAGACAGTAAGAAATATTCACAAACGCTTAAGGAATGTCTACGTAGACATTCCAGTCGAAAAAGCATTGTGAATCTTGGGGTGCAGCGTCTGTCATCGTCAAAATAAGAAAATTACTACATTATTGATTACACTGGGCAACAAAATTTCAAAAGGTTCATGCTTCCGAGGTTCATGAAAGTAGTCGTTTCTTAACTAATTCAATCTGCTAAACACGAATATGAATTGGTTACGAATTCTTGGAAATGTGTACGGTTTCATAGTAATGTGTACTTGAACGTAGGTACTTGATTGCTGGTTCATTCTTATCCATGGCTTTTACAAGGCCGAGCTTGATGTGTAAAGCAGGAATGATTATTTTGTGTTTTGCTGTACATTCGTTTCTCCAGGCATAAAATATGCACTCGGATGCCAGTCTTTCTTTATGTAGTGCAAATCGATTATTCTGCTATCCGATAGACAAAGAAAACAGCATTAATTTGTACATCCATGCGGCAAATCCATCAACAGGAACACTACCTTCAGGTCAGCACAGATCTACCAGCCATATTTGTTGTACGACAATATCTCTGCAACAAGAGTAAATCAACTTTTTAATGTGATATTCGTGTTCAGCACGTTAAATTCATTCAGGATTGGGCACTTTACCTAAGAAGCAATTTCATCGTTGCCCAGTGTTATCTGCAATCTAAAACTTTATAAATGGATTGATCTTCAATACTATTTTAAGAGATATATTGCTTCATAGCTTTTGGCTCACTTTGTTTAAACGAAATTAAGAGAGTAAGTAAAAACCATTTAATGTCCTAATGTTTTCCAAAAGTCCTCGAATGCTACACGGTTATAGCATAAGACGCATCGGTTATAACTGATATTTACTTAGTGCCGTATATTACATTTTCCACCGTAATTGAATAAAGGTCAAACAAATTACTTGACCATCTCGAAGACTTCAACTATAAACTCCTGTTTAATCTCGTAATCTGTAAGAATTCAAAGTTGATTTTAGTAGATAATCTTCTGTTTACTCACTTGCTCTTTTAAGTATACGCTATTTGCTAAAAGAAGAATAAGCGTAACCTCCAAAATAAATATAGGCCTGAATAATGTTTCTGTGAACGTGCGCGCAAAGTTAATGGAATATATTTGATTTTCCCATGTTAAATGTATATTCCAGGAAACGTTAGCATAAAGTGAATTTTAAAACAACTAAGAATTTTAAATGTCTTATTAATAAAGTAGAAGATCAAATATTGACATGAATAAAATGCGATAAAAGAAGAGCAAAATGTCTGGGCGTTCACATTGTCCAACGGTCGATCCATAATGAAAGAGCAAAGAAAGAATGCCAAGACGTCAGGAAAGAGGAATGAAACAACGGAAAGAGCGAGAAAGAGGAATGGAGGAGATAAAGGACGAGTAGACGCACCTTACAAGTTACAAAAGGATAGTTTGAAAATCCGCAAGGAAAATGAAGAGCCTTCCTGGTGCAAGGCACGAGGCAGTAAAGCGGCCATTTGGTAAGCACGCCGCATTAACCTTCAAAAGCCCAAATGAAATCTCAGCCTGTGAGCGTGACAAGCAGCAAAACAAGAGAGAGAGAGAGAGAGAGAGAGAGAGAGAGAGAGAGTAAAACAGAGAGAGGCAGAAATGATGACATAGCTGCCGCACTCTTTATTACTTTACCTACGTCATAATTTGTTAGATTCCTACGGGAGAAGATAATTTTTGCTGATGATCATTACACTTGGCGAAATAAGAGAGTTGGCACAAGGGTCTTTTTGGAACCGATGGCCCAACTGCAATTAGATTCGAGATTTTTGAAAAGGGCGAACACAATTATGAAGAAGGAAGGAGAAATGTTGCCTTGCGCTCTGCAGATGGTCATATTCTGCCATGAATATGGCAGTGTCCATTACCTTCAAGTGAGTTGTGGATTGGCAGTTGGCCAGCTGAAAGGCAACCGCTTGGCACTCCTGATGAAATTCAATATCAGGACCAATTCTTTGAAACAACCGGCAAGAACGTAGTCCAATATTTTCATATCTTCGTGAAACGACAGCATGGTAAAACAGAATAATCTCGTGAAGATAAAAGAAAATCCGATAGACAGCATTTTCTATTTTTTTTATTCCATATGAACTGTTATGAAAAATAAATGCGCGAGTGGTTCACTGATTCATTGCAGCAGGTGAATGAATTTTTCTTCCGAGATAGTTTCCAAGGAAATATTTTCCAAGTTTTTTCAAATTCATTGCGGGAAAAAACATTGAAGAGGAAAAACCTGAACGAAAACTTTAGCATTTACAGTAACTTGCCAGTAAACTTTTTTTTTTTAGTGTTCTTACTATCTGCATGCAAATCTTTTCATAAATTACTTGATTTTTAATGCCTCCACCCAAGTTACTTTTACTGCACTCCTAGGTATTCTTTGATGTTGAAGCTAAAAGCAACGCGATATTTTTATCCTGCCACTGAGAGATTTATAATTACAATTTTGTTCTCGTTTTGTGAGATAAGAAGTAGAAGGTGCTTTCGGAAAAATGAAAATGCAACAAGAAATTTTAAACAGAAGTAATGTTTATAGGAATCTCTGTCTGAAGCGAGAAAGTGAGAAAAGCAGAGAGGAGAGAGAGAGAGAGAGAGAGTATGGAAAAAAGTGAGAGAGAAGACTGTTATTTATGACTTTCTCTCAGAGCAATTCTTTCTTATTCCATTTCATGATTATTTTCACTTCTTGAAGTTATTTCACTCGACTTTTTCCCCTCTCGCCTTATTTGATGAAAAATTCCAATTTTGCCCCCTTCTCCTCCCCAGCACTACGCTTTTACAATCGCTGACTTGAATTTGTAATCGCAGCCTCCCAGTAAATTAAGTCAGTGAAAACAGATGTTCCCAGCCACAGGTATTTCTTTACTGCCTTTCCTCTCAACTACCGTTTAATTTACGGCATCGATATTTTGATGAAAGCGAAAAGATTTGCTTTGATTTACCTGAAACGCAAATTGAGCCAGGGAAAACCCCAGCGCGGCAAAGTTGGCAGTGCGAAGAAGATTTATCTCCAACGGGCTGCCTATTAATGCGCCACCTTCGCTAGTTGGGGGACAATCCATCTTCATTGTTCCGTTGGCCGTTATGGCATCTTCGCAGAAAGCTCGGGTCATTGGCTGACATCGCCCGAAAAGAAACGAACGCTCATAAATACCAATAGCTGGTAGCACCCGGAGTCTATTCCGCTTTTGTACTTTCCGCTTGTTTAGCGACAAAGGCAATGGAATGGAGTTCGACGGCGGAGGACACTGCTTACTTTAGCCATCCATCTCTACAGAGTCCTCCTTGTTGGCAACTAAGGGTTTCCGACAGACAGATTCCCCCGACTGAATTCCAAATTTTGGAATCGTTAACATGCTAAGAGTACTTCAAAGTGACATCAGAAGGCTTCCAGCGACTGGGGATAATTAATTAGGGAAGAGAATTTTACGTCCGAATAGGATTCACGAACGTTTTTGTATGCTTCTTCCTTCTCGCTCTCTCACTCAAAACGAATCATTAACCGCGCTATGAACGTATCATGAAAACTAATTAAGACCAAGTATGGACTTTTCTCTTAATCAGCCGAAGACGGCAATGTGATGGTGCCACTAGGACAAAGGCCTGGAGATATTAATTGCGTCATGGCAATCGGTTTAATGCGAATAGAAACGTGCAGGCAATACTTAATGAGGACACGGTAAAAATCAAAGGAAGCGGAAAAATTTAACCCAATTTGTAACATTCCAGTTGGTAGGATTTGGAAGGTTATTTTTATAAAAATACACGATAAAATAAAAAAAAAATATTTTTAAATTTTGAAAAAAAAAGGTCTAACAAACAAGTTACTTTTGATCTCGACTTGCATCTTGTTGAACTAAGGAAATATTTGTTAAAGATATTTCAGATTTCGCCGCTTGTTTGTTTTTAGTTTTTCTTTAAACCATTGGTCGGATAAAACAATCTTTCAAATATTTACATTTTTACCGTTACGGGTCATTTATGAGGTTAATTTAAAAAAAAAAGTTACATCTGTCGCCAGCTAATGATAGAATTAGGGTTTGTATAGTGGCTCATGTGCAACATGGAGTTCATATCCGTGCCGTTTTAGTGATTCAGTTTCGTCGACGTCAGGCTAGCAGGTGTGCTATGGCAACGGTATACAATGATGCGTCAGTTGGAAAATTACTCCAAGATCGAACTGTTTGCACGAAATTCATGGAAGAACGTTTACTAACACTGCCAAAATTTAAGATCTTTGCGTAAAAGTCATGAAAAATAAGTGGCATGGAAAATTCACGACAATGCCATGCCACACAAAAACGCACAATTTGCACCAGAGTTTCGGATGGGGAATATGGCTGCATCCGCCGTACAATCCCGATCTTGGGCCATGTGATCTTCACCTTTTCATCAAGCAGAAAGAATATCTGGGCTGCAACGATTTTCCAAAAATGAGTCGTAAGATTTCTATCGTCAATAAAACGAACGATTAGTTGCGTGTTCAGAATGTTTACAGAAACAGTCGACTAAAAAACAAGTTTTAGGTTGAAAAAATAGTGCAAAGTACACAGTCCTATTGTGTTATGCTGTATACCTCAATAAAACTAATAGACAGTTTATTTTTGAATAGCCTTCGTCTTTATTTTAATGGGAAAAATTTATATCGAATATTTCGTTATGGGGTATCGATCAGTTTCCTCTTCACTTTTATCGATCAGTCGCTATAAAATACCATTAAAAATTAATTCTGAAATGGTTCAACATTACATAATTATCGCGTTTAATTAGTCAAATAAGCAGACTTAATGAAATATTGCTTAATGTTATTACAGCAATCATTATTAAATCTAATAATTATAATCATTGTATGAGGTGAATGGTCGCTTTAAGTACGCACTATCTGTAAATTTAGAAAACAACTACAACTTTAAGACATCCGGGTATAGTATACTGGATTTTTAGAAAGCTGTTTGGAACATAATAATAATAATAATAATAATAATAATAATAATAATAATAATAATCTTAATAATCTCTCTTTGTTGTATCTCCTGATGAAGTTAGGTATTAGTATGATCGTAGATATGACAACACGTTCGGCTGTTTTCGGCGATTGCATTTTGTTCATTTCCATTACTGAACATGGTGTGCATCATTTTTCAGGCTTTAGTGAATGGGTTTAATGCATTCGTGGATTTAACTGAAATCCTCGTTTGGAAATAGAGATACGTAATTCTTTCATTAAAACTAAATTCAGATACGGAATCAGTATTGTGTGCAATGACACTTTGTTTCTCCCTCTCCGCCATTTTATTCGGCATTTCGAGGCCCTATTTAACGATATATTAGCATTCAAAAATTAGAGAAAAATTACATTTTGCTACTAAAAGTAACGATGCATTTAGATCCTAAAGAAGAATATGACTTTAGTAAGTTGTATTTACGCGTACAAGTTTTTGAAAATTCATAAATAACTGCAAATAAAGTCTTCAAGATTTTAGTTCAAAGCAACGAGTTAAGTTGATCCTTGCTTACGGATTTTTTAAATAAATTAATAGAGTTAAGTCGTTGGATAGTGTTTCAAATTAAGCTTAAGTTGAATTCTTCCTAAATTAAACTGCATGCATTAAGTTCCTCGTGTAAAAATCGACTTTTAATAGCTGAAAACTAAAAATTACCCAATAACTCTATGGAAATCACTTAAATTCGCATAAATTTTTTACACAATTTCTCCATCTACTAATTGTATGCATTAACAGAATCCTTAATGTAGACTCTCCTTTATGTATTCGACCACATATCGGAAATGTATGATTTAAAAAGAACTTAATTAGTTTCATCTGTTTTAAGAAGAGAAGCGATATCACACTGATGATAACTAATTTGCATAATAAATGAATTTACTATATATTCGTTAATTAAATCTATAAACGTCAACATGAAATATAGCTTTATTAATTATAGATCACAATTCTTCGCAGAGCCTTGCATATTTTAATTGCCATTACAGCGTTAATCCCTCTGGGCAAATTCCTGGGGAGTAGACCTCTCAACACCGAAAGGACTTTCACTTAAGTTATTTTCGTCGATGCAAATTTCTTCCAAAAAAGGCCAGACTGCTTTTCGCTCTGCAATGGTGCAAGGAGATGGAGTTTATCCACGCTGGAATTTTATCTTTTCCGGAGGAACAAAAACCAAACAAATGAGTTTATAAAAGTGGAAATGAAAAGGGAGAAAGGAGGATGGGGGTGTATGGAGGAATACAGTCCCAAAAGACATTTCCAAGAGAGGATGGAACGGTTACGGACGGCCATGGCAAACGGAAGACACTAATGGCCGGGAGATGATGGAAGGATGCCAGGGCCCAACCGCCTCCGAAATGCGTGAAAGGCTCGTTGCCAATCGTTGCAAGTTCGCAACCAAATACCCTTAGTTCCCTCACCAATCCTGGCCAATTGTTAGGAAGTGAATCAACATTGGGCTTACTCCTCTCCTACCCTTCTGTTTTTTTTTTATCCTCCATCCTTCTGCACTCTTCCCCTATAGTATCTTTTTTTTCTATTTTTGAACTTAACTCGCACAGACTCAAATAAAGATAAATGATCTGAAGTCTGGGTAAATTGTTTTCTCAAACAAGAATAGACTGAAAACTCTGCAACTTCATTCATTCAGTAAAGATTCGGTTAACTCCACATAGACACACGCACAAAAAAACGGGAATAATTGGAAGAAATAGGCTAGGGTGACATTGCAGATTTTGGGGAAACCAAACGAATAAACTACAATGAAAAATGAATAGGTAGAAAATTAATGATCGTATTTCTCCATCAGTTTTTTAACGCTAATCTCTTTATTAATTACAAGTAATGGTGTGCAGGGAAAATTCTGACTTGTGTTAATTTCTTTAGCACCAGGTTGTAAATGATCCTAAACGACTGCGGATAAGAATAAAATATGAAGCTGGTGTTAACGAGAAGGGAAAGCGGCTCACAATAAAATTAAATTTGCAGTGATATGTTGCTATTAAAGCGAATGAAATGCAATATTTTCTTATGTTTAATGCTCATGTTTTCAAAGCCGCGACAATCTTTGTAATGACTTTCAGTTAAAAAAAAAAATAAAATAAAATAACTTACAAGATATCGTAAATTGTTTAAAGAAACGACTTCGTTTTAAGATAAGGGAAGCATGCCAATTCAGCCAGAAATTACACATTTAAAGATAAACAAAAACACGAAGATGAGAATATGAAAACCAAATATTTGATCTGTGCAAATAATGTATATGGGAAGCAAATATTCAGGAAGCAAATTTTTGTAAAATACCTGTAAAATTGTTTCTTCGCTAACATTGTATGCCATAATACACGTGCATTGAAAATTAAATTCTAGTAAAAAGAACCTGGAATTTATTTTAATGAAAAAATACAGCGACGTGGTGAATTATCGTATTTTATTTCAAAATAAGCTCAGCCAAATATATTTACAGCATAAACAATAAGGCATCTTATCGATATATCAGTTATAAGATTTGAATTTACTTTAATATACAAATTAATATTTGAAACAAATATTAAGGATTTCTTAAATTAATTTATAGCAGATTTGACATCAAAGACCACAAAGTGAATATTTCTGATTGGTCCTTCAGTCGATTAGTGCGTTCCTATGTTCAGCTGTGATTAACGTGAATTGAAATAGTGATATTGCTTTGTGAAAATACATAAATCAGATTAATATAATATTCTCTATTGTTCTGTATAATAATAAATATAGAATATAATTATATTCTCGATGATTTAATATATAATGTCCGAAATAAATGTCAGATTATAATTATCTGAGAGTTGCTTAGAGGAAATAAGCAAACAAATTGTGCTAACTCAGTTGTAAAGTTTCACAAGATAACGAGTTTATTCAAAATTAAGGCATACCGTATTTAAAACATTTCACAGTTTTAATTCAGTGTTTCGAATTCGTTTTACTACACTGGAGAACTTCCATTTTATATTTAATTGAAGCTTGAAATAAAAACTCTTCTTCGAAGGGCTTGCATGTAATGATACTAGCGTTTTTTGTATCCAGTTTTAATCTTGAAAACAAGAATTTATAGTCCTTATTTGCATTTTATATACAATTCGTCGATGGTCTTTTAATACAGTCTGTCCCAAAAAAACGGGAATTTTTGAAATGCGTAGTGGCAGCCTCGAGCAGGTGGCAGCACTGTGGGACAGTGACCTTGAGCAAGTAAACACTTTGCCATTTTAGTAACCATGGGTCAGTGGAACGGGCAACAGCGTGTGTAAGCCATAAAAGTGTTTTTTAACCATGTGATCTCAAGATTCGGTAACGTTCCCTGGCCCCCTAGATCGTCAGATTTGTCCGTTTTTGATTTTTTCTTGTGGAGTTAACTCAAGAGTAAAGTGTACATGGCTCCACCAAGAACTCTGGATGAATTAAAACAGAGAATTCAGGATGAAATTCACAGTATCCCAGCTGAGATATTGCAGGGGTCAGTGAGGAATCTCAACAGCAGATTTCAAGAATGCATTCATACAGGAGGACGCCATAAAAATGGCAAGTATACAGATTTCAATTACTATGAATAAAATATTTTTCTTCCATCACTCTTGGTTTTATTGGATTGTTAAAATGTTCCCGTCTTTTTGGGTCACCCTGTATTATTAATGTTTTAAATGCATTGGTATTTCAAGGAAGAACAAAAAGGATGAAAAAAAATATTTTTAAAAAATTTTTAAACGTTGATGAAAGTTCATAAATTAAAGAGCATTTCAAATAAAATAAAAAACACGAAAGCTTTAGAAATTAATTAAGTAATATGTCAAGACGTTCCAGTTTGAACTATACAAGAAATAAAATTGAAAATACTCGTTTTTAAACGGAAAAACAATGAATGATAAATGTTTTTTTATAAACTCTGCATTTAGCAATTGTTAATTTCCAAAAGTCTTAACACTGGACAATCTCTTGTGTAGGTTTTGTGTAGGTTTTTTTTTTTTTTTTTTTAATAAGCTATCATGTTCTCTTTAGATAATTAACCCATTTTATATCGCTAAAAACATTTTAACAACATCTTTAAATATTACAAACACGATTTTTTTTAGTTCACTAGGACAATCTCATTGGAATCAAAGGTAAGTCCAATGGTTAAAAAAGGTTTGCATTTATTTGCATTATTTTTTCTCTTTGAGGTTTTGTTAAAAAAGTTTCATTATTAAGTATTTAAAATTAGTGTATTCTCCTCATCATATTTATCCATAATTGATTAGTATATTAAAATTCTCTATCGGTGTTTAGAGAATTCTCATCTACAGACTCCTTAAACATAAAAAAAAATAATAGACATACTACATTTGGATTTTTTCCCGACTTTTTCCTACCGAATCATCAATCATCAAATTTAAAAAAAAAACCCTTAGATATACTGCCTTTTTCAAACAAGGGTCGTAATTTAATTTTAACAAAAAAAAAATATTAATTCAATGAGTATAGTCTTGTAGTAATTTGGTTCTTTAAGTTATAATTTTAGTTTTAAGTTTCGTAGAGGAAAAATGAATTTAAAAGATATGCCGCAAAGTCTTTAAAATTAAGTTTTCATATAAAGTATAAAAATATCTATAAACTTATTTGTAGAGAAAATTCAACAATAGAAAATATAGTTGTTTACATATTGATGATTTCAACAGCTGTCAATAAAACCATGACAATAATTGGATGGATAAAATCGCGATAACGGTTTGGCAGATAAAAATCTAATTTGTTAAGGCATTGATGCAATCAATTTGATGGATGATACGAGAGAATACCTAATAACATAGGCTTCACTTCACTTAAATAAAATCTTTATCCAAGCAGTTACGAACCGTGTGTTATCTTACTCATTGCTTTGATAAGTTAAGTTTTGTTGGAGTCATAACGGACCGATCAACCAATTAACAGTCACCGAATTAAAATGTAAAAAGATCTAAAATGAATGACCAGTTTATTGATTTTGAAGTATTAAATATATGCGATTGTTTGAGAGTAATTCATAAATCTTCTCATGCGAGGCACATCGAACATTTGCAATATTCATTAGTTTAAAAATGTTTACATTATTTCATCACCATTTATTAAAAAGAAATGTATCAAACTTAAGTTAGGACATTTTTCAATAGACACCCTGTAGACTGGGTCGTTTCAGCTCGGTTATCTCGTAGAATAGAGCTAAGCATTGATTATGTTGTTGTTATCAATCATTTCTTAGTGGATTACACCTTTCCATCAAGTGTGGATCATTGTCTAACGTGGATACCGCTCTGGTTTGGCTCGGAGTGCTGCGGTGAAGTCTTTTCAGTAATAGCACGTTTTCCACGTAGCAAACAAATATCTCGAGAAGATTTACCAGTTTTGGAATCTTGATTGAAAACAAAGAGAAGAAATAATTCCAATAACGGTTTTAAAAAAACGAACAAACTTATATGACAATCCAATAGAAGATTCTGAGAAAAATATAGATTAATTTATGTCTGTATGCTTCATGATGGATATTTATGGAACTCAGTATACTACAAAAACAGCTGTAATTGTTATGAAAATAAGTTTCTTTGAACTGATGTTGTAATAATTTTTGAATAATAAAATAAAAAATGAATTATTGAAGTCAAGATGATTTGTTGAGTTTCTTCAAATGTATGAATTCGAACAAAACATTCCACGATCGTTTTTTGCGGCTCTCAAACCATATAAACTATAATTTGAAAGAGCATGTAGAAAATGTCGTGTATCATTTCAGCAAACACGAGCTGGGAAGTTTGAGTATCAATGATAACGCAAAAATGTGAAACGTAACTCTTCGATAACTTGTGAGTGAGAGGCAGTGGTTGGCATTTTTCTCGTTGAAAAGAATTGTAGAGGAAATCAGAGCTGGAATGGGGAAATGAACCTACCCAATTCGGGAACCCGTATCGATTGCAAGGTCCTTGTTTGTTTTCTTGACGGTAAACAATGACATTTTGACTGGTTTTCTGCCCATGATTTTGTAGGGTACTTCATCCCAAAGAAGGGTGGAGATAGGGAGGGGGAGGGAAGGTGAGCTTTCATGACTCCGAAAGTAAATAACCAGGAAAAGGGAGCTCCTATCTATGCATGCACCGATGGTTCCGACCGGAACCGGGGGAGGGGAAAAAGGTCTTTTCGGCGTGGGCGACGAGAGCCTTCAGTCTGGAGCGATGGATTTATTGGAACAATATTTCAGTCGGTAATCAGCGCTCATTTACCAATGCGTTGCTCATTGTTCTGAACACAACAGAAGCCGCCCTATCGCGTCAAAGCCACCACCCGCACACAAAAGACCCATTTTGTTCCAGACAGCGCCTTACCAGCTATTAAGAAAAGACTTGATAACGGGGCAACTTGACAGCACAGGGTTTTCTCACTATCTCCGACGCTACAGCTCAAAACTGAACGAGTCCTCCACTCTCGCTGCTTGGTCGGTGAACGAAGAGAAGCAGCCGGAAAACCTTGGGATAGGGAAGGGTGTGAGCGGCGGACATTGGCATGCTTCAACATCGCCAAGCGTATGGAATTAAAGGGTGGGGGGCGGGAGGGGGGGATTCTTTTTTGTGCCGGATGAAGACGTGTGGAGCACATGGTGTCGGTCGTCTCCATTTAGAATGCATGAGCGGAGTCATATCTCTCTCGCTTTGGCTCTGCTACTTTGCCCTTGCCTCTCTCGGTGCACAATGAGAAAGCATTAACGACGAGTCGTCGCACATGTTGGTCTGGAGTGAGCTGCGGCATCTTAACAACCCATCGAAGGATAGAACCTTTACAACCCTCAACAAAAGAAGTGAAAAACCAGCAGCTCACGCCTGCTATCCTACTCAAATGCAAGTTGATGGAAAAAGGCTTAGGCATAAAAATAGAAAAATATTGGGGTGATGAAAAAAATGCGCATATAGAGTCAGTGATTATATGCATTCAAGATTTTCGACATGGAAACTTCTAGTCTTTCAACCCTAAGATTTGAATTAAGAAAAGTTAATAAACTTTAGAAGCAATTTCTTAGAAGTAAGTTTAATTTACCAGAAAACTTTCCGTTCTTTATATATCAGTCAAAAAGTCTTTCGAGTTTTAATAGCTTATATTTGGCATCTTGTATCTCAATATTTGTATTTATATTGTAGAAAATTATCCCCTTTTCATTAACATATATCATTTGCATTTAATTTTTTTCAACTGTTTTGTTATTATTTTTTTTGTTTTCTGGTTTGACGCAATACGGGCCATTTAGCGTTAGCTTTGGTAAAAAAAGATTGGAGTGCAAGGGCAGCGGCGAAAGAATTCAACGGAAGACCCAGGGACTATCAACGAACGCACGGCACAGAAATGTTCCGTGAATACAAACACCCTGACAGCCATCAGTTGTCAAAGATAAAGCCCTGCTCAAAGTGGTTGGACTGGGATAAGTCTCTACATGCACCAGTAGCAGTTTAATTAGTCCTATCTTTTAGGAAACCATGGACAGAAAAGTGCATTTGTATGAAATCGAGAGGAATTTGTAAGTACAAAGGTATGCAAATTATTTTACAAAAGCTGCATTTCCCCATAACACTATAATATTTACTACTTTCTTTAAGTAGACATTTAATCAGGGCCTTTTCATTATATGCTTTTTATATGTGTTGATATTCTAATAACCTCACTTTCCAAATGATCTAAATAAAACAGCCATCATTCTTAAATTGATCATTTCTTATCGAAAAATACATAAATAAAGTAAGTACATATTAACAGAGAACGGAAAACATATTCAATAAACATCCTCTCTGAATGCTGTTCTGCTTCGTTGCTTCTCTAGAAAGTTAGTGAATTGGCAATGTGAAGAGTTTTTAACTGTTTATTAAATTGGTTTTATCGGTCTTATGGATAATATGGTACAATAATGTATAATAATGTATAATGAAAGAAATTATTAGAATTATAAAATATTGGAGCATTTACTTATTTTGAACTTTATCTAAACCATATACAGAGTGTCCCGTAAGTCGTGGTCGTAAATTTAATGGTATGCATATTCAATAGCAAGGAACAAAAAACTCCCTATGAACATAGGTCGAACAACGCACCGTTTCCGAGAAATGATGATGATGATGATGATGATACGTAAAGAAACTAAACCTCTTCCCCCTGCCATGTAAATGGAATGCCCTGTTCATGTAAATGGAAGGAAGTAGACCTGACTGATTCGTTGCTTGGACTGCGTTTGAGTGAGACTACATGGCTGCAGCAGGTTACAGCAATGCCGAGTTGGCGGATATGCATTTCATTTCGCTTCGCGTCTTTACAGAGACACGTACCCAAACTGACAACACACTGATCGTCGCATGTTCATCCGTCTTCACCAGCATTTATGTGACACGGGTACACTATTCCAAAAGCGTTTTCACTTAGGTGAATGATGTTTGGCGTCCTTGCAATACATTAAACTAGTGAAATTAATCGGTTCAAGCAAGAAGTCGAGTTCGAATTCAACTTCTTTCCTGAATCGATTAATTTCACTGGTTTAATGTATTGCAAGGACGCCGAACATCACTCACCAAAGTGAAAACGCTTTTAGAATGGAGTGTACATTTAACATCACCCCCTCGCGAAGGATCTCCGCAAACCGTTGGGGCTGCTGAATGCCTTTGAGATACATGTTGGTCTTTGCGAATATTTGCGTGCCTCTTTGAGAAGAGCTGAAGCATGTTGCTGTGTTCATGGTGGACATTTTGAGCATTTGCTATGAGTTCAAGGTATACGAGACACTACCAAAGGAACACCTGTAGGAGTTGTTGCTCCATTTGTCAATAAAGTCATTCTTTCTCGGAAACGGTGCGTTGTTCGAACTATGTTCATGGGGAGCTATTTGTTCCTTGCTATTGAATATGCATACCATTAAATTTATGACCACGACTTACGGGACACCCTGTATTTTTTATACTACCCTTTTATATATTTTAATTATCTATAGTATATTGTGTATAATATTATAGGCCGTCTAAATTTTCTTTATTCTTTGTGTGTGTAACTGTGGCCGAGTAGGGTTTATTATTAATTTTTAATTCTTTAAATGTTACATTATTATGACCGATAGGTTCTTCTGTTATTACAATGTCAGTCCGTCCGTCCGCACGCCTGTCTGTCTGCTAGTGCTCTAGAGTTCGAACGCCTCCGAATTCGCGATTCTCGTTTTCGCCATTCGTTAACTCAGGCAAAACTACAGCCTCAGTTCGAAAAAAAACAGAGGGAACCACGTTTTTCACAATACAAATCAATATATAATTGGCCTGTGCGTTGATCAATGCATTTCTCTCTTACGTTAGCTAAGTCAGAGAGTAGGCTTGTAAATTATGTGAAGACACATGATAGTCTTCGTTTGTGGTCAAATCAGTTGAAATTAGTTCAGTGATACGTATTGTAATGGTACCATTGGAAACTTTCAATGCTAAGATATGGTATGTAATACATGTATATCCAACACTAAACGCTTCAGCAATTGCTATTCAGTTCATCATGTAGAAATGCTTACAAATTAAAGGAATTTTATATGTTCGAATATACAAAGAATTACTAAACTCTTCATTTAACTTTCACTTTTATTAGAAGCTTTAGCAAAAAGCTACTTATAAGAATGAACGCTTGCTCTGTACGTTTATCCGTCCGTCCGTCCGCCGTTTGCACGGTATCTTAAAAATGGATTAACTTTTTCAAATTCTATTTTCAAAAATGACCATCAAGGTCTTAGCTCGGCTATATCAACTTTTAGACTTTTTCGTGGATCCCTTCAAGTCGATTGCACGTGCTAAAACAGTGGCCGTAATGAATACGCATATAATTCATGACTACAATGCTACTTTCTGTTTATCTTTTAAGCATTGTTGATATGGGCACGCGCACGTAATGATCGCTTTGAATCTTTGCAAGATTTTGTTTATTTTCAATAACAATTGCTTTAGAACTACGCCTTGCCTTGGCAACCAGAGGCTTCCTTAGCAATCTCGTCTAACCCTAACAACCAAACAAATCTTTAGTAAACAAATCCTTTCCATTTTATCCTCGAATTCCTTAAAATCCTATCGATCCTGAGCATTTCGGGTTACCTGAGTTGTTATTTAGTTGAGGTTTAACTTTGAAAAGCGTTACTTGTTTATCTACATCCAAGACACCGACAAAACATTTCCAAGAGTGAAAGGCTGATGAGATATTACTGAATACACATTCCCTGTCTTCTTTGTCGGCGTCTTGGATGTAGATAAACAAATACGTAAACAGATAAAAATTTCGATGCTACACTCGACATTCTCACTATGAACGCGACCGTTTCGACGCTTTCGCTTTATCTACAGATGAGCGTAAGTTGATCCAGATGTAATTACTACTATAACCGAGTTCCAAGTTAACTTCAAGTTGACGTTAGAATCTTAAACAGCAAGCTGGCTTTTTTGAGGGAAATTTTATACAACAAAGTTTCCAAACCGAAATTGATTAAAGAGAAAGCTAGTGCATTGCAATACAGCTTTACAATCTTAGATGTCAGATAGTAAGATATAAAAAAATCTATGATACTGTTTGAATAAAACTCCTTAACTTAATTCAAAACTATCTCGGGATACGATGACTACATGTAGAATAAGTCTGTTTATCTATTTATTAAAATCTTGTTTATATTTAAACGTCTCTTATATAGTTCATAGGCAAAGGGGCATGATGCAACTTATTAAATTTAATAACATAACAACCTGGCGCGAAACTAAAGGGCGGAGCCCAAAAGTAGAATAAAAAATAGCTTAAAAAGCCTAAGTTAGTAGATGAGAAAACAAAGTATAAAAGTTAAAAACAATCCAAATTAAAAACTTAACAAAGTAAGCCAATGTAACGGAATTTTCTAATGGTTGGGATTAGTCTGGTGGCTTGAACCGATATTTACGAGTAATATAATATTTAATAATATAATATAATGTCAACAAAATAGTTACAGATATAATATGGAGTTCTCCATTGAAATTTGTTGTGAGACCCGTCTATCTTCATTATTCTCAAACTGCAGATTCTGAAAAATTTATATTTTTAAAATATAATAATCTCAGCAACTTTAAAATTACACAACAAGCTGTTTCAACATTTGTATGAACGATGTTCGCATTCTACTGCAAAGAAATCATTTAAAATTGAATTTTCAATATGTACAGAAAAGTTGGTATAAATTCTTCATAGAGATGTCGCGCTACACTATAAACATTTTAATTACGCCATTGCCTTAAATATAGATTAAATACGCCGTTATTTCGAAAAACTTTTCGCTGCTTCCAAAAGATGTAGAGCATTAATATCCGAAAAATATTCTCTCGCTTTCCCTATTATGAGACCGTTTAATTACTAAAACGAAAGTCTTGTAGCCTCATTGATTGCACCTGGAAATTTCAAGACTTTCTTAAAGGTAACCGCAAATTATGATAAATTTCTGAAAGCAGGGAGGAGAGAATGCGCAGTTTGGTCAACGAATTACACTGCAAGGATCGGAAGAAGCAAGGGAAGAGGGAATCCGAAACTTTTTAAACAAGAAACGTTATTTTGTTAAGAAATTTATGAAAGCTTTTAATGAAAATCGATGTTTGAAATGAAAGAAGAAAAAGTGAAAGGGAGAGAAATACTACCATTCAGGTCAATGCACTTTTTCTTCTCCCCTTCGCTAATGCAATGGATCAAAAGAGAGGAAGAGAGAGAGAGAATTTTCGAGGTGGGTGGGTTAGTGAAGGGACGGGGGTGGGTTATTTCTGCGCTTCTTCCTCCTCTTCCTCGGTTCCTCTCTTTCATTTTCTTTTTGCCCCTGAACGGTCGCAAGTTCTTCTTACCCGGCATCAGTCGCTGGAAAAATCCTTCAGAAACATCCTTCCAACATATTTCGCCATCAGCTTCGACGCATGAAGAACGATCGAACGATAAGCGCTACGTCACTGCCTTCCACATTGCGCATGCGTCTCCAGTGACAAGTGACAGAAGCAATCCCAATGTTATAGGCTCCTTCCAAGCAAAAAGAGCTACAATTATCAAAAAAAAACAAAAAAAAACTTAACCTTTCTCTTCCAAATTCCATAGGGTCCGTAAAGGCTCACCCTATGGTGACTATTGTATAGAAAAATGAAAGAGACGGGATTATGAGGAACTATCCAATTCTCCCAAAGAACATTTTAAGGAAGGAAGGATTGGATATGAAGATGGGGGGGGGGGAGTGGGAAAGAGATTTGCCAGAAGGAATTTGATCTTCACTTTTATCCCCTTGTCTTCTTGAATTTGATCTTCCAATAACACAGCCAACGACATTTCCATTACACAAACAAATTATCTTGCGTAGTTCTTCAAAAAGGGCAACCCGAACACAAAAGAACAACAAACATCGATCTGGCAAACTGATCACACAATCCAAAGTTGAAAACTAATTGTTTTCTCTTTCCCATTCAAGTAAAATATTGATCGAGTCCGCTGCTTGCCTGAACAATTTTTCCTATTCTCCCATGAATCGCTGAAATAAGTTTAGACAAACGTTTCTCGATCCTTTGATGCTCTTCGGAAAGCGATACGCGGATCGGATGAGAATTTTGCTTCGGTTTTCCTATTCAAAGCTACACAACTGCTCGTTAAACAAAAACACAAGCCTAATCCTATGAGGAATTTGAAATGCTTTCAGCGGTCGACTTAAGTAACTAAATCCTCGGCTGATTAACGATTTTTCCCACAGCACTACGTTCTTTTCATGTCAATTTTAAAACTGATATATGCATTAGATTATATATAATTCTTTTTTCTCATTACGCATTCTTATATTATGTATATTCTATATAAATTTTCAGTTACCAAAACGAAGGAATCTTTTTGATGTTCTAGTGATTTGTTATTTGATCTTGATACAATACCATCAAGGGATTTCAATAAATATCTCAAATAATTAATTTTGCCTTTCCCAATATTAATTACATTTGAAACACTTAGAAATGGTAAACTCAAAATTTATTCAGTCATTCCGGATAGTCATATATCCAGGCAAGTTCTTCTTAAACATATAGCGCTTTTTTGGCTGTATATTCAGTAAGATGCAATATATAGATGCTGGCTTCTTGTACTATTTACAAGATGCAGATTAACGAATCAGCCATCCCGAATTGTTCTTAATTAGAACATTCATGGTTGATATAGCTTTCATGAATATTTTAACGCTTTCTTTCCCGTGATCTTTGCGGATACTCTCAATGGCCTTCCACATGGCTGAATGTGAGTGCCCCGCCAAGCTGTTGAAAGAAAAATTCCAACTCTCGCACAAATTATTGGTGCGATCCTCCTTGTCGACAGTGGCTTGTTGGGCATTTCACAGCTGCGGCGGAAACAAAGGTGGAGTCGATCTTATAACCAACGGAATTGTGCCATCGGTGCGAGATGGAGGCTGGATCGGCGATAAGTGCCTCAAATGTAAGTGTTACTGAAATACTCGAGTAAATCTTGAAGCCTTTCAACTTCAGGTGTATTTTGCGAAAGATAATCGATTCCATCCTAGCCGTCATCTGACATCCCATAGAAGTGTCTAACTCTTTCGTCAGCCATATATGCGTGCTATAACCCTAGACTCTGTACTCTTCACCAGGTACTCTGGGTTAGGTGATAGGAACAGCCACGACATGAAACATGAAATCCTAGCGTTGATTACGGCACGTTCGAAATCAGTCATGATAGTTGTTGGATCTGGACTGAATCCCAACTGCTGGCAATTTTCATTACTGAAGTCAGACTTCATATACATTTTGAGTCTTTGCCAAAAGGAAAACATAAGCATGTCATTGCGGATTGTCCAGGAGGTGCTCGAATGACATAGTTGTTAAAACTAATTTGGGGCCGCTGCAAAAGTTTCATCCATATACCCTATGGAGCAGCGTCCTAAATGTTGAAGTCCTTAGTTTGTTGCAAATGCTATTATTCTTTCTGTGAAAAGAGGCCCGTTTTCATATATAAAAAAGTCTTTGTAGTCTGGTGCGCTGCTGTGTTCAAGTTCCCGCAGCGATGACGGATCCATAATTACAATTAAGGATATTAACAATTATTTAACAACATTATGTATTTTTTGAAGTATAAAAATTATAAATTTTATCATAATAATATTATATAATTGAATCGCCTTTTCCACAATCAAACTGCAATTTATTAAAGGTTGAGGAATAATAATTAATGGCACTTATAACTCTGAAAAAATATTTATTTTTATTGTTCTAAATTGTTGTCGACTCATAAGGTATCATAAACGAGAAAAAGTGCTTTGAGAATATCCACATTTGGCGGAATCCTAAATCAGCACAGACATTGTATACACGCTCCTCGAACTGACTCCACCTAGCAACGAGGAACAGCCTCGAGAGGGAATTGGAAGGCTAACAGTTAAAGCCAATATAGCCAATTTACGCACTAAAATATTACTTGTCCCTTACAGGGGTTGTTATTTTACTTTCCGGACACGCTTCATATATTATTTGATGGAATTTGTAAAATCAGTGTCCATAATTATTGTCCAGCAAAATTTCAAGACGAAGTAGGGAAAGAGCACCACACCGCCACATTTTCAGGCGGGTAAAGCAATTTATAAGACGGACTGCTTATGCAAAGGGAAAAAACACTGTCCGACCATTGGTTTATGTAGAAATTGCTGAAAACATTCGAGCAGTATTTCTACCATATGATCTTTGTGCCCCCTATGCCGCAGGATTTGCTAGGCTAAAGCAGCAAGGAAGCATGGCAGCCTCAATTGCGCCGAACGAGCTTGACTAGCATTTTCATGTTTGTCTATCACAATTGGCGATAGACATGGGGCTATTTTCTTTTTTTGGATCGAACATTTTGGCTTACCCTATACAGAGAAAGAGCAGTACACTCTTCAAGCCTTATCGTTGCACTTCAATCTCGATTCATAGCGAAACTTAACCGAATCGGGATTGATTCTCTTGTAGAGGAGTATCTTCGCCTTTTGTCAAACTGATATTCAGAATAATATGAAATATTTAATCACTCCTAGGATTGAGCAATAGTAACACCTCCTAGAGAGAAGGTGTTGGCAATAGTCACAGAAAGAAACAATGAAAATTTCTCACAGTTTTAACAATTAGGTCTGTGCTGCAATGAATACTCAAAGTGAGTATGGCATCTAATTTGGAACCACATTTTCATTGCAGGACTTACTGCAGTAATGTAATTAAATATTTTTCCCTTTGTGTGAATAAAGAAGGTAGATGTTTCTTCTCTTTTGGTTCATATTGGTCCGGCAAATGACACGCGGGATGTAATAACGCATTTTGAGCGGCCATCGCTGAAAATTATTCATCTTTTCCCGGATGACGGATTGCCAGATCACAGTCGAATACCGGAGCATGTGATGAAAATGAAAAATGGAGAACAATAAATTGCCAGAATTGCTAGCCCAGCTGTAGATAACAGTTTCTAAATATTGCTATTTTGATGGTGTTAAAACGATTCATAAAAATTTATAATAGTAATTGACTTCTAAGGAACCAAGTTAACACGGACAATAATTGGAACAAGTTCAAAAATATAATTCGTAACCTTTATACAGTCGGTCAACTATGCACACGTAAATATAAAACTAGAGTATCAATAGTGTTTGTGTTTTATAATATTAAATTAAATATAAAATGGAGATATAATAGTGTCCGTCATGTTTCTCTCTTCGACAAACGTCTCTTCAGTGGGAGAACATCATGCGGAAGCTGGTTGAGAAGTCGGACGCTTTGACATACGTGCCCACTTGCCGGACCAATGAGAACAAGGTGGACTTGGAGAACGCGCCCATGGAAATTGCTTCATTCCAATAACCATAAGTTTCGGGTAAGAAGCTGTTTCATCAGCTTAATGTATTCATCAAATCTCTCATCAGCTTTCCTTCTATTTTGCTAATAATCGCCAGCTTACAAGAACACTCTTTCTCTGCAGACAGCTTCAATTTAACCTCAATTTTGAACTTTACTTTCGGGCTTTTTGCTTTGTATAGTTATCGATTATTTTGCGTCCAATTTCGCTCGCGGACTGAGCATAGAAATAAAATATAAACCTACTGTATGTCCTAAATAGGATCATAAAGATATTTATGAAAAACCCATCAAAATTGGTGCAGTAATTTTTGAGTACGAGATCACAAACATACAGACAGCTAAGCATAGATTTCACCATGAAGTTTTTTTTCCTCCTTAACTCATGATAAAAAATGTAAATAATTTAACCAGAATAACTTAACAAGCTACCGCTTTTATGAAAGGCGGTAGCCTGTTAAGGTAATAGTTCATTAAAGTGATGGTATTCTATAGTCATAATTTCTTGCATCGCTGCATTTTCATTCTCCAAAGCGATCTTAGGAAAACTACTTCGCAGTCTTCATTTCCTCTTAACGACGGAATCGGTTTCGAGATCAGTTTGCGAGATAGTTTGAAGTTGAAAAGCCCGTTAGAAAATAGAGTTTGTAGAAAGCAGTTTCTTTTGATTTAATCTTCTAAATTTATTCATTTATTCCCAGAGAATTTATAAAATTGAGGAATATTTCCGACCCTTGGGATTTATTTAAAAGGATTCGTTATCTAAAGGTTTGAATTTTCATCAGACACTACAGAATTGGTAAACACCCAAGCATGCACATTCATCAACAGATTTAATTAGTCCATTTGCTTTTAATTAATTTATACCCAAATTAATCCATTTGCTTAGTCATTTGTGTATACATTTATTTTAAATAAATTGAATCCCAAAACGCCCACCGTAAAGTTGCTCTTTCCCTCCTTGACAGAGAGGAAGGCCATCGATTTCTTTTGACAACATTTGGTCGTATTTTTTAGGCAGCCACTCTCATTTCAACTTCCACTATCAATCTAGATCATCCGTCTACAAAGAAGAGCGTAGATGGTAGGGTATGGATAGGTGGGAGTTAGAGAAAGGCAAACGGCCGGAGCTGTCGGTGAGAGGTAACCCTTTTGCTCCCTAACTTTTCTCTCTTCATCTTCCCGAGATTGTAGCCCGAGATAGACTCCGACTGAATGATGGGAAACGTTTATAAGCGGTACACCTGAGAATAAATAATGGCAACGAGTGGACAGGAACGGCGACCAAAGTCTGAGCGCAAGATTGCTCGAGTCTAAACACTAAATACCACTTCAACTTTTAAGCCTAAAAGCAAACAAGGGAAGCGTCTCGTACGTCTTGACTTAATCCCCGTCGTTCCAGCTCCGAAGGGATAACATTTCCTCCGATTAGCTTCGGTGGATAGAAATGGAGAAGACGTTTGGAGGAGGAAGAGGGTTTCAACGAAAGAGAGGGGTGGGGGTCTACTTAGCGTGGAGAAAGCCTACCCCATGAGAAGATGCATTGGAAAGGTTCTCGGATGGGTCGCAAATGCAGGGTAATCTTTGCTAGTGTGATGCGTCATTGTCAGAATCCGGAGGAAAACATGTTGTTTCCGCAGCGGCCGCTGGGGGATGCTATCTGGCTCCATTGGAGCTGTCACCCACTTACAAATTCATTCGGTCATCCTCTGGCCAGACGGGAGGAAAAAAAATACGGAACCATAAATAATACAGGCTAAATAAGTGATGTGAAGAGAAAACACTTTTCTGCGAAGATTCTGTTTCCAATGTTTAATGGCGGTTCACGACATTCGTTTTTAAAAGATAAATGCGTCGAAATAAAATATGGACGTGAAAATTCGTCGAGAAATTTGCATGTCCAGAGTGATGATGCCCAAGCTGACAAATGGGGAAGATGTTTTCAAAGCACTTTTAAAATATTAAACCGGGGGGTAATAATTCTACTACAACCAAGGGGAAGAAAAGAGTATAAAAACCTGATAAAAACAACGTAGTAATATTTGATATATGAAAGAATTCTCTTTGAAAATGAATCTTTGTGGCCAGATACAGAAAAAAAGCGACAAAGTTCACTATTTGCAGAAATCTAAATAAAATAAAAATATAATATGTAACATATCCTCCTCATGATAGACGATATTTTTATTCTATTTTAAATTGCTTAAAATATAGATAATTGGCAAATGTCATAAAACCTTAAAATATACAAAATATAAGGAATTTAAAGAAAACCTAGATTGTGTAGCTTGATGGTTGGCTGATTTAGTTCATGGAGTTTACAGCTGCCTACTTATTCTCATTCAAATTGTTTGAAGTTCTATTCACTGCAGCCACTCGAGTCTTTGTTGTTTTCAAAATCTGTTTTCAAAATTCTGAAGAGTCTCATTTCAGATATTGATTTAATACAGTTTTAATGCTTTTCAATTCATTTGCTTGAATCTGAAGCATTTTGATTAAATTTAGCTTCAAAGTTCCAACTTCCATTTCTGCAAACTATCTATGCCAATGCTGCAACTCAAAACATCTAAAAAAGGGCCAGAATTATAGAGAATGATAAATTGCATTTACCAAAAAAAAAAGCGCCTTCTTTTTGCTATCTCCGCCACTTCCGCCACTTGTCTTCATTTCTTTGGTCCTTCAAGATTACAAGGTAAAAAACGATGGTTCTTTGGTTGTTGAAATAAAAAGAAATTTTTGTGGCAATTTACGTTATACAGAGCATCTTTAAAATAATTCATTTTTTCAATAATCCCTTTTCAACAATTGTGTGGTAACTGAAAGTGTCTTTATTATAAAGATATAATTAAATAAATTAACTCTTCTGTATAGTTTATAACAGATCTGCTTTTTTAATATCGAATAGATGATGAATTTCTCTATCATATGAATTTTGGGTGACTTAAATTTCCATTATTACATCTATTCCCATTATATTCATCATAAAGGACTATCTTAACAAGTAAAGATTAGGATTTTCTCCTTTACTTTTGCTTCAGGAGCTTACATCTTTAAAACTCTAGTAATTCTCTGCAAGCGTACTCCGATTCCATTTGTTCTGGCAACGCTTTTCCATTTCTGTAACGTCCAGTTGGAACCGTTCACCATGCTCGTCGCTGACTGCTCCCAGATTTGGTGGGAAGAAATACAGGTGCGAATCCAAGAAGTGGATTTTCAGAGACATGTTACATCCCATGGTCTTGTAAGGTTTTAAAAGATTTTTTTTGTAGTTATCTGCCTTATGTTTCCCTAAGAAGTTCAGCCAAGCACTCTTGACAGATCTCATGCAGCTTTTTCAGCCTCGTTCAACTGGCTATTGAACTTCTCATCTCGAATCAAATCTCTTATTTGAGATTCTATACAGATTCCTTTTTTGATCTTTGCATCACTGATTCTTGAGAATTTTTTTATTAAATACGTAACCACTTCGATCTATTGCTTTCACAGAAATGGAAAAAGCTTTTAATAAAACCAAGCTTTATAGTAAGAGGTAGGTGCACTTTATTTGAAGCAACAAGCGGCATATTGACAACATTATTCTTTCCTTGATGTTCTCTTTGTCCACTATTTTTGGATGGGATGAATTCTTTTCGATCTCTGCTCTCCCATTCACAAAGAAAACAATAAGTAATATTCACCATATCCAAATTGAAACGAGAGAAAGCCTGCGCACGGAAACATCATACATTGTTTCATCACTTACGATAGGGCATTGTTGATCGTATTTCTACCAATAATAAGCCCTAAATTTGGCCTACCGTAAGTGATGTAACAATATATGACGTTTCTGTGCGCAGGCTTTCTCTCTAGGTAGTATTGCTATAGTGATCTATTGATAAAATATATATTATATCGTAATGTAGAAGCTTAAAGAAACTATAATTTTAATATTATGAAGACAGAAAAAAATTTTGAAATCTGTTTCAGAGAAAAAGTTCTTATAAAAAACCCTTTTCGTCATCCTGTGCCAAATATTTGTTTACCGATACAAAATTTTCTCAAAAATTAATGCTCACTAGCGCAAGTTTTTCCTTCTGCCCTTATTTCAGTAATGAATCGCGAATGAAGACATTATATTGCGACTCTATGAGATGAATGAATTTCAAAGAACATGAATTTGAGAGTAAATTTGAATTTGTAATTTTCTATGTATTGTTAACTCGTCTTTAAAACACGCAACATAATTTTCGATTTTTCTTTTCTGCATTGCAGAGACCCAACTCAATGTTTTCTATTTTCGATTACAAAACTTTATTCCAACTTTCAGTCATTTAAAGCTTTTCAAAACGTGTATTTTTAAATATATACGCAGCTTTAAATCGGACTACATAAAAAAAACAACTCTCAAATACTCTGCAGGAGTTCGAACCGGTTGAAAGTATCACTATCATCTTTTACAATCAATAATGTACCTGATAGCAAATTAAAAAAAAACATTTTAACGTTAATTTACAGTCTACTTCAATGATGGGTCTCGTTATCGGGAAAGTTGATGGCCCTGTTAAAAGGTTTAAAGCCGAATATCTCGCTGTGGCGCAAATGCATTACTACCATTAATAGAGAGGAGAGTGCTCTTCCACCTCATCCCCTCTTTGGCTTCTACTTTTTCTTTTTAATCATTCGTAATGCATTAATGAAACGGAACAATTATTTCACTGGAATCATTCTCTATCTTCTTTTGCATCTGTACGAACACCTGCGCTCGTGCACTGGAGCGGACGAATGGGGAAAATTATTTTCTTCGTCTCCTCCTCTCCTCTGTTTTGGCGCTAACTATGGAACCAGAAACACAAAACCGGTCATGCAAGTGGAAAATGTAAACCCATTAAGAGATTAAACGTTATCCTCTTCAAAACCGTTTTCCCTACCTCCCCCGTCCTTCTCTTCAAAACCAGTTTAATCCACGCTCCCAGGTGAGATTATAATTTTTCCATCCAGCTACAATATTCTACCCAAATTAATATTTTTTTACCGCCATATTTTTTGCGCAGCAGGAGTTTTAGAAAGAAAAAAAAATAGATGAGCTACCCCGCGCTCATATTCCGTTTCTTAGAAGGTTAGATGAAAAATCTGTTTAATATAAATTTTAAATATTCATCAAAATTTAAATGACCTCTATGCATTTTAGAGAATATTTTTGGTCGAACGGCTGATATACATTTTGACTAAAATTTATTTAAGAAGTGAAAAAAAATTACCTATATTTGAATGTGTTGGGAATAAATTATAAGAAATGGTTTCTAACTTTCTAAATGATTGCTTCATATCCAAATGGTTTCTAAGGTTACATATAAAATACGGTAATCAGCTTATTTTTTATGTTCCAATAATTGGTAGATTTATTATACAGTTGAAAATTGGACAACTGCCAAGGTCTCTCGTTCTAAATTTAGCCAGAAAACGATATTTTAATATTCTTTCGGATTTATGAAAAGACTTACAATTTTTAAATAACATAATTTACTAACTATAACCTTTCTGGTTTTCCTAGAAATTCTCTCATCCGCGAAGAAAATAATTTTATCTTAGGAGGCAGAATAATGATCACATATTGCCTTTAAGCGATAAAAAATATTGTTTAAAATGTAAGAACAATAATTAAGACATAATGCTGTGGTGGGTCAATTGAAGGGAAAATTTATTAAACTCACTTTCATGTAGATGTCAACCGAAATAGTAATTTGCTTGAAAAACGGCAGTAAAGCTTGCCAGATGTTTCAACATGCTTGCAATCAATACAAATAACATGTAACAATTTCTATGAGAAAAAAAATGCCACGTGTAATATCAAAGAAATTACGTATTTCAAACAATAAAATGTAAATGGCTGTTTTATGAAAATTACCACCAATTTATTCCATAAAAATCTCAAGAGCCCTTTACAGATTCTAGCATATTAAACCAGGTATAGAATCCTCAATGGGTTTATCAATTTCTGATTGCAACATTCAAAGCCAGTCTCTGTTGCTTCATTTATCTGGATATTTTCTGAAACCGCAAGGCCGTTGGCAGGTGGCCATGATTTACTGAGGCCACCAAGTCACCGTAAATTGCGCTGCGAACAACATGGGCTTCTACAATGGCCTCTCCAGCCCCTCCCCCAACGCATCCATTAACTCTTTTACCTTTATTTATCATCACGCACTGGGCTAATGCCACCGCTATAGATTTCTCTCAAGGCACAAAGAGTCGTCTTAAAGGAAAAACAAAAAAGAAGAAGAGGAAGAAGGTGGAGGAAGTTATTAGAAAAATAAAAAAGAAGTGAAGAGAAACTGTGTTTTTCTTTTTAACTCGAGTGCTGTGGCTGATACGTAATTCCGTGATAATTCGCACGCATTATTACGAATGAAGAGAGAAAAGAGGAAAAAGCGGTCATTAAGATGCCGGATTTATCTCGAGTGGCGCTCACAACTAGGTTACAAGCCAAGTTTTTTTTTCTTCTACTTCTTAGAGCTACCTATTTTCTTAGATAAGAGATTACTTTTCATTTTATGAATTTCATAGACACGGAACCACACTGGCACGTTTATCTTTTTTCTCTTTTTGCCACTCCCGAGTCATTCAAACTGTTGGTCCAAAAAAATTGTTATCTTTACGAAAACCCTTCAATGCAGATGTTTCCACGCCTATTGCGTTCAAGGCGATGGGGAAGACGCAGAATGCGAAATACCCAAGCCGTGAACCACTTGGCGGCAGTGATTTCAGCGGTAGAGAAGGAAAAGAAAAAGTTTATTTTTATGAATCTTAGGAAATAAAAATTTCATTTCCCTTCTCTAACGATCAAAGCCACCTCTTTTTTATCTTTCCCTTATTTTTTCCTCTTCTCACAATATTTAACGACGAAGGAACGTATCCAAACATTCTTCACCTTTGTTCGTTGATTCCTTTTTCCCTCATCTTCACCAAAAGATTTTCATTCTTAAGATTTAAAAAAAAACAAAACAAAAAAAAAAAAAAAAACACCTTCCGACTTCTAATGCCTCCCAACCTCTCTTTTCTTCCCTTACTTAGTTCAATGCGCAAAATTAAATTTTCTAGAAAATTCACCGTGACAAGTTGAAATAAGTTGGCAAATTTAAAAGATACGCCAACAAAGGGGCGGAGAAGGCTTCGCCGGTATGCATGCGAGGCAGAGCGGGGAAGCGAACCAAGCACGACGCGCCGAGATACAATCGCATGGCCTGCCATCGGTGAAGTGTCAATGGACCAGCAACACGACCATTGTGCGAGGGAATGTCTTTTTCGGGGCTGTCACATTCATTACCTGAACCAATCAGTTAAGTATTAAAATATGCACTTACCGATGCGAAGAAAGCCACAGCTACTTCTTCAAATTTTATTTTTGTGTTTAACTATTTAAAAGGAAGAAGATTGGATCGGGGATCGGGTGGTTTAAACATTAAAGAACAAGACAGCTAAATAAACGCGTTTTCTTCTGAAAAACTTAAACGTCTTTAATGTAATTATTAAGGCAAAAAGAGAAATAATACTGATAAGCGTATGCTTGAGTAATATATGGATTATGAAGTTGGACTCAAAAATTTTCTCCGTTAAGATTTTATAATTAGGCGTATCCCAAAATTATATAGAAAAGTAACTTAGCTCAAGAAGTAGTGAAAGGACTCAGATTAACATAATGATTTTACAGTATTTGATTCATAAGGGTCTTAGAATAGCATTGCTTCAGTTTTCCGGTAAAAATGACAAAAACAGTAGTTGCTACATGGCCATTGGCGTTTATAAATTTGAAAACACGTTCTGTCATTAATATAACCAAAGTTTGAATTGGCATGCATTCGGCATACCATAAAACCCCATACATTTTACATGGAGTTACGGTCGAGATTTATATATGGGTGCCTCATCCTATTGAAACACGGCATTATCCCCAGCAAGCAGATGAAGATAGGGTAACGGGTGTTGCCCTAAGACCGACTGATAGTCTGTTGACTTGTGTTTGCCTTTAAAAAAAAAAACCCGGGTTTTTTGTCCAAAAAAAGACCCCCCCCCCCCCACCATACCATCACAGAACCTCCTCCTCCTGACCGTCTGCTGAAAAAAGTTGTATGTTCTTCACGAATATCATGCCTAAATAACCGTCAGGTACATCAGGGTACCACTTTCTTTCATCACTAAATATTATCAACATTCACTGATCTTGCTAAGATATGTGCGATTTAGTCCAGTCCAATCTTCCTTGCACATAATCGGTGGATACTGTTGGTGTCTTTTAGCCTAAGTGCGGGTTTTGGAAAAGCCGACGATGGGCTGGAGTTTGATATACATTCTGGGGCAGTTCTGCTGATATTTGTCTAACGCTGCATCTTCTATCAGTCTCAAAATGAGCGATTGTGGATCGGCGACTGCAATTTTACACTTTGACCGGTCAGAACGTTACTGCTTTTCGCCAATATTTCCTCCTCGTGCAGTAATTGTATACGCATATACAGAAGCTTTGGAACGTCCATTATATTAACAAATTTCTTTTACAGACTTGCCTTCTGCCTTTAAGCGCCATGTAATAGCTACTCTTAGTTCCGTGCTTCTAGGGAAGGTTGTAATGCCTAAACATTGGCTTCAGAATGATTGTTTCGTAGCTTAACTACATTATCTTTATGCAAATTAATTAGCATAGATTCGAACCCATTAACGTTAGGAGGATTGTGTTTAACTTTCGGATACTGAACTGACTGTAATTAACAAAAGAATGTAACAACAACTTTACTGTTTTATATTTAAATCTGATAATATAAGAACCAATATAAAATATGATTCTCGCAAACCAAATAAGTTACTTTTCTTTATAATTTTGGGGCACACTTTGCTTAGGAGAAACAGGTCTATTTATATTGAAGCATGTTTTTCTTTTATGAATAATAATGAGAAAATTTAGGCATCACTCAAACTCCTTAAAAGCACAGATCTATTTGCATATGCAAATTAAAAATCACACAACGCGACATAGAAAGTAACCAGTAGAACTCGCCAGTTTGATCGTTTATATATAATGGTTTCTGTATGCTATCTCTTTAATAACTACAAGTACACAGATAAACAGTTTTGTCGACTTTAGCGTAATAGACATTGAATCCACTATAACTTTTGATACTTCACTCCAACTTTGTTTGACGCATCATTTATCTTTGGCCAATCAGGAAGGCTTTCTGAACACGAGCTTCGGTGATGTTTGCTAGCTGCCAGGCATTTCAAACACGGCGGATTCTGTCCACACTCAGAAGCTAGAACCTATCGTAAAATAGCAGATTTAACACCAGATTTTCAACTGACAATATGCTTTCAGACTTCAAATGGAAGAATGGAACAATTAGAATGAAGTGAACGCCCGATTCGTCAAAGCAGCTTTATTCGATTCGTTAACGCGAGATTCGTTATTATTAAACTAGTTGATATGCCCGGCGTTGCTCGGTTTATTTCATGAAATTTTGCAATAACTGAATTTGAATATGAATAAGAACAAATGAAAAATCCTTAGAGTTAATAAATTAATTATTCACTTTGGAAAAACGAAAAGAATTTTTAAAATGCTTGCAATGGAATTACGGCTTCGATTGGGTATGCCCAGGAAAATTTGACATTGCATCCTTAAAATTTTAGATTTCAAAGAAAGGCTACGAGTATTGAAATATTTCTGTCTATATTATATCATGTTATATCATGTTCCTTAAATCTTGTTGAGAAATTTTGAGCTGTAAAACCAATATAAAACAGGTCACAAACACCACAGCTGAAGCGATAAACACCGCAGTCTCTATTTCGTATGAAACAATTAAAGGTACGAAAGGAAAAATTTAAAACATTTAGAAGACAAACAAACATCTTAAAAAAGCGGGTAAATAAAGCCGAAGCCGGGTAGTTTCTTTTAATTAAAATATGTACTCTAAAGCCTCAAGTTCTTTTATTGGTAAAGACAATACAGAGATCCTTAACTTCTTTGGTAAAAATTTTAAGCTCATAGCTGGATTCAAAATTGTCACTTTGCGTTTTCATAGTAGAAACAACTGTGGAAGTTACGATAACAAGCATTAGGTTCACCTTTGAAGCTCATATGCAAATGCTTAGACAGCACCTATTCTTGTAGCATAAAAGACCCTTTGATACTGCTTTTAATAGGAGCAAACGAATAGCGTCTTCCGCTGCAGTTCTCTGCTGACTATTTAGCGAGGTCTCTGTGGTCAACTTTAGAAGTTCGTGTGACGCATGCGGTTATGCTGCTTAAATGTAAATGCTAGCATTCGTATACATCCAACTGGATAGAAAATATATCATTAAAATGCGTCCATTATAATAAGTAAAGGAAGAGGCTTTAACGACCACAAACACTTACATACGTGAAGATACATGGCTGGCAAGTCGACCTCATAATCCTCTCTCTTTTCTCTGAAAAACAGGCCAGAAAGTGGTTTTTAAAGAAGAAAATTCCACGTGGGCAACTTTGGAAAATACGTTGAAAGCCTAAGTAGCAAAGAGCGTGTTACTTAATTGGCGTTAAGGAATGCCCAGCTCAAAGTTGCACAGAAGAAATCACGCGGAAGCAACGGCACACAAAGGAATTCCAAACAAAACCCCTGGAACGATGAAATCGAGAAACGACATATAGTTTGGGAGAGAGAAAATGAGTGGAAAAAATTGCTCGACGAGAAACTGAAATACGTCTTGGGAGAAAAGGAGGGAAAAAGATAAGGAAAGCTATCCATGAAGAGATGTCGCAAGAATTAGAGGAACGACTCCACTGAATAAAAAAAAACAACAAAAAAAGAGCTTTTGCCGTCGTCGTTGTCGTAGTCAAACAATAAACATTTGCCGACCCAAGCGAATTACTTTATCTGCGGTTGGCTCCGCTTGAATAATAAAAGCCATTAACATCCTCGCGCAGGGGAGATAGAGAGAGAAACTAATTTATGATGCACGAACTGGATACGAAACCGTCCACTGTCTATGTAGGGCGGAGGAAAAGGGCTTTAAACCGGCTCGTTTTGTAACTCCCCCACATCAAGATCGTCGTTCATTACATCAAAATAAACTCATCAAGACAATCGCCGACGATTAGCTCGGTTCGTTTGTCTAGTCCTCATCAGGAAGGGAATTTCTTCTTATCGGCCACTGAGATGAGGGCAATCATGTTGCATTCTGATCGATTTCCAGTCCCATTCGATGAAGCAAGACAGACGAAGGAGGACGAAGGAGGTGCGGGGGGAGGGGAAATAAAAATACACAAAAAGATAAATCAGAACACGTAAGCAAGGGAAGCGGCCAACAAGAGGAAAGAGATAAACGGAGAGAGAAAAGGTTAATACGAGAAATGCCTCAGGTCAAACGTGGAACACGAACAATGAAATTTCCCAAAATGACATTTAAATTTGGAGAAGGGAGATGAAAACAAGTGCAGGTCACCCGCGGTAATGAAACTAATTACGACAAAAGAGCGCTCCCATTACGGATTTGTTTATAATGAACAACTTTAATTGGTGAACAAAATTTTTGGTTTTATGTCTTTCGAAAATGCGCACTAACACCAAATGTAATTTCTTTCTTGATACTTGTCCTCTACTGCCAATAGCAAGAGAATTGTTTACACGAGAAGTACACTGTTTGTTATAGTAATGTGAAACAATTAAACCTGCAAATTCAGATGCTTTGAACCATATTTCTAAGTACGTTCATGGACAGAATAAATAGAATTTTATGAGACAGAAGAGATTTCTGTGTATTCTTTTAAAAGCATATGCAAATTTACAGCATATATGGCTAATAATAATAATAATAATAATCGATATTATGGTATCATATTGTCATATTCCTTGCCACTGTCAAAGTAATTACCTAATTCAAATTTAGATGAAATCGATTAATAGCAGTTGTTGTTGTTGTTGTATATAAACATTCACTGAATGACTGCTATACAATATTAATGAGAAGGAGGAATCCATAGTAAAGCTCTTCACAATTATGAGTAGAATAAACTGATCACTACAATTGTAATTAATGGTTTAATTAAAACTGTTATATTTTGCTTAGAAAACATTCTTCATTAATGATGTTTTAAGTGAGTTGTCTCATTTACGATTTCGGCATTTCTTATAAACAAAATGTCTGAATAAAAATTAGAATCCGATTTCTCTACCGTGAGAATGCCTGCTCCACTCTTCTGTACTTTTCGCGAATTTCTGGCTAAAAGGAACAAGGGTTTGAAACATGTTAATTATATTCGGGAACTTGTAGACCTTTCCTTTCCTAAAGCTATTACTGCATTAAAGAGAAGATAGTTCGTGCGATGTCAACGTGGTTTAAGCAAAATTCTTGCGGGAGTCACTATCCGAGTTCCAGAGACGGAGCTTGGGAAGATGCTTCGAATTCTCAGAATTCGCTTTTATAAAGTTGCAAGAAAGTTGCTTTAAGAGGATAACAAAGATTAGCCTAGTCTCTGTTTATTCGCATTTTTACAAGTCCTTTAGTTGGCTAATGAAATGGACCTTGGCTAACGGCCTTAGCTTCTGAAATCGCGGCATCAAACTTAGTGGAAGACGATCGAATAATTTCAGGTAGAAATTCTGTGGTTGCGCTTCCTTTAAGATGGAAAACAATGCGTAGTTCTGTATTACACAATGAAGAATTACACATTACTCATTTGTGGAATTGTGGTTTCTCTTCTTATTTTATTTATTACTACCGTTTGTCCGCAATCTCTGGCTTTATGCAATTTGTACTATTAAAGGTACACCATTAACAAAATTGATACAATTACCATGGCCAAATTTTTCACGAAGGTTTCGAACACAAAATTAACTGTTTCTGACAGAACTAAAAATATTGCAGAAAATGCAGAAACTAAAATTTACGAGATGTCATT
This sequence comes from Rhysida immarginata, assembly GCA_023313115.1. NCBI lineage: Eukaryota > Metazoa > Arthropoda > Chilopoda > Scolopendromorpha > Scolopendridae > Rhysida > Rhysida immarginata. Next base: position 445,645 of record JAHWFO010017593.1, read on the forward strand.
AATAAAAAAACGAAAGTTTCAAAATAAAGATATTTCCGCCAGAAGGAAACGCAAGAAAAAAAAAGTAAAAAAGAAGTTTGGGGCTGGGCAAACTCGTCGTTCGCAGAACTCGATTTCGCTGTGGAAAAATTCATAATTTACACATTTCGTATCGGAACAGACAAACGATTTCCAGGGGAAATAAATTGCAAAGCGTGTACAGCACATATTTCAACTGTCATTCTCAGTCGCGAAACTGTAAACAACAATCAGCGTTCGGCAATATGAAAATGCCGCCCAATTGATTAATCGCTCTTCTCCGCCCGTAAACAACACGCATGCCCCCACTGATAACGAGATATCCCATTGGGCCCCGCAATCAGACCACACTCTGGACACAATGTTATTCGCAAGAGAGCCAACTTAAAACTAAAAAGCAACGCCCCCACTTTCATTTACTCTGTTTACATTCATATTTCATCTTTAACGTCATTGAATCTAATGGAGATGATTTTGATTGAGGTGATCGAAGTTTCCATAAGGATTTCATTAGCTTTGAACATTCATTATGGCTTTTTTTTGAGAACCAAGATCATTAAATTATCCAAAGTCTACAATGTAAAGGTTTTTGTTCATTAAAGAGCGCTAATTTAGGACGGGTATACAGACCAAACAAACTTCAAATAGAGATAGCAAAATATAAAATTTCAAAATTGAATTTGGAAAGAGCTTCTAGCGAAAAACTTAAAATTAAAATGGCTTTCAGGGAAACTCAAAAACGACATGAAAGGATTTTATGAGACTATTTGGATAGAATGGTTTCTGGAAATATAGACATTCAATGAAATTCTGAAGAAAAGCTCCTTTCAGGATTGCCTTCCCAGCCATTTCCAGGAACACGTACTTCTATATAAGGTGAGGTATTTTGAAAAAAAATGACTCGTGGCGACACTTTTATGTCCAACTCGTGAAATATTTATATCCATTTAAATATAGATGAAGTGAATAAAAGTATTTACGAGGGAAGAAATCCTAAATTTAACTTTCAATAGTAGCGTTGTTTTTTTTTACTGTGTTCGAAAAAAAGTTTTTTAACGTATTGCATAATTTATATTTGGTCATGTGTTTATGTTTTGATTCAAAAAAAATTCGGTCGAAGCATCATTTTTCCTTCCACAAGAAAAATTTAATTAATTTAAGTGATTAGTTAATTTTATTAGTTTAAAATTTAGAAAATTTGCATGCTTTGAAAACTTCACAAAAATGAAGAAACGAAAATCAGTTTTTATTAATAATTCTAATAACAGATAAATAAACGTTTATATGAATGTGACTAAGATTTATCCTTTCAATCTCTTTTTTTTTCAAAAAGTTTAGGTACAAAAATTAATTTAAAAATTAAATTTAAACCGTAACAGTCCTTAAAAAACAAAAATCTGCTCACGTTAAAATTTTTTTAATGATAAACGGCAATACATTAACTAAAATGTCACGACTAGTTTATAAAAATCATTACTCGATATCAGACCGAAATTTCTGTGGCGTCTTTAAATTTTATATTAATTCAGCATTAATCAACAGTATTAAGTGTTGTGATAAGGAAATGGACACGATGCACACAATAAAATTTTCAGGATGTTTCAATCTCCTGTGAAGGAATTTGTATTAACTGGATTAACTTTTCAGCGAATGATCAGATTACGCTCAAAATTTAATAAGTATCGGTTTTCGATATTCAAGAAGCCATCCATTATCATTGGGGATTCGAGCCTTTATAACTCTTGAAGTGATTTCAGCAAAATCGAGGATGCTTTTCACAGTAGATTTGACAACTTTTGAACGGGTAACGAGATCTAATCAAATCATAAAGTTTTCTGTCTTTTCTGCCTGTATAAAGAATAACAGATGTTGAAACCTTTTGCTTTCGGCATCTTCATAGCTTTCGGCCTAATCTTACCTTTCGATGACATAACGGAAAGACGAAAAGACAGACGGACAAAGTCGAGCTAATTAGTTCGTGGGATTAAATTAGTTTCTTGAGACGCTGACCAAATTCAAGTTGGGGAACATTTAGACTTTAAATTTTTGGAGCAAGTTTTTCCCTTGGCGCTATGCCAAATCAATTTTAGCTGGTCGGCGCAGCGTAAAGCATTCTCGGTTGTGGCCCGAGGGCCGTAGGTTGGACAGGCTTGATTCAGTCTCTCTTTCTTCCCATCATGTCTTTTAGAATGTTTTCTTTATCTCTTATCTATGAGAAAATTTTAAATCAGAAGAGTAAAAAAATTTAAAGAGTAAATATTTTAGAAAAAGCTAAGGCATGAAAACTCTGTTACACTCCAGGACAAAATTATATACTCACTTCATTTTGCACAAAACTTTAATGAAAAAGAAAACAAAATTACTTTACAAATTTGATAGGCAAATGTATTCAACTGTCAAATGACCAATAAAATTTGTGGCATGCTTTCATATTCGTAAACTTTAAAAAAAAAAAAAAAAAAGATGTACATTCTGCTTGGCCAAAATCATTGTTTTCACTCATTTAGTATTTCGTGGGGTCATTTATTATTTCTGGTAACTTCAAACATTCTCTTAAGCAGTGATCAAAAAGGAAAAGAAGGTATTCCGACTGTAATACTTAACCATCCATCCATAATTGCATTTTTCAGTTCTTGAACAGTTTGAAGCTATCTGTGATCTTTGAAAACCTGGCAGTTGTAACATTTTCAATTGGATTGATTCTGAGAAACGTGCTGGCCAGGCGCATTATCTTGTTGGAAAGTCCAATTTTTTCAATTAATAACTCAGCATAAGCTCCGAGTTATTATTCTAGAATCCCTTTATATCCCAAACAGTTCATTCGACCATCAACCATTACCAAATCAATTTTAGCCATAGAGGAAAACGAGCTCCAAATCTCAACCGAACCACCATTGATTTGACGACTCATTTGAACCTTCTTTTTTTCATATATCATGCCAGAAGGCATCCTATTCATCAGTGAGCGTGTGTCCAGGACACCTTTTCATTCTATTCATCCTCTTCTCCTTCATACCATTCGTGAGTCCAGGACATCTTTTCTTTATCAAGGTTCAAACTTGCTTTTTTTGAACTTCTTTAAAGGACGTTTTCTTTCTCATCTTTGCATGAGAGATGAGTAGACATTTCTGTAGTACGCGAGAAATAGTTCGTCGAGAACAGGCCAGGGAAAGATCATCAACAATAACGGCGGTAGAAAGATTTCTCTCAGTTGCAAGACGGTGAACATGAGATTCAGCTCCGGGTTGAGGATTCTCTTCCTACCGGTTCACTTTTGACTCACACCTCTGAATGTTAGCACACAACCGAATGCACACCAGAATCTTTATGTGAGCTGCAGTTTTTCTCTCGGACAACTCAGAACCATGCAGCATTTTACGAATTTCTTCTTCTTTCAGTTCAGTTCTTCGTGGCATTGTGAAAAGACAAAACAAGCAGCAAGGAACCGTGTCAAAGAATCTGTTATTCCTCATTTTAATCTAAAATGCTTAAAGTCATTCACATAAAGTGGACAGAATCATTTCATTCGTGGTGAGTTTATAATTTTGGCCAAACTGAATGTTCATCCAATTTTTGAAAAGATTTATGAATAAAAAAATATGACACAAGTTTTAGTGGCCATTTGATAGCTGAATACTTTTGCCTATCAAGTTTTTTTAAAGTAACTTTTTCATAAATAATATTTATTTTGCAAATCTTATCGTAGTAGTAAAATAATCTCTATTGAAGAAATTTCAATGTATTGGCCAATTCTCACGACTCCAGTTCAAAAATTCCATTTTCATTCATTTCTTCCTTGCCAATATCAGAGTTCATAGACTGAGGCGATGATGAAAAGGTACAGAATATGATCCGCGTATAAAATGTAGATTAAGGAGATGAAAGGCGCTTTTAATAGCATTTCTTCAAACACCATTAAGCTATGATCAAACAAAAATTAATTTATAGCTCCGTTTTTATGGCTCTTTAAAAACAAAAAGAGTCATCGATGATTCGCTAATTCTTTGAAGAAATTCAGGATACGTTTCTCTCATTCCTTTCTTTTCGTTATTCCCTATATAAAAGAAATCATTAAAGGTACACTCCCCATAAAAAAAGACATCAAACCAGCAGATGTTTTGGAAATAAAGGGGAACAATAGGCGAGGAAAACTTAATCAAGACATGCCAAAAACCTTAGAGACGCTTTTACCAATGGTGTGACGCCATTGTAGGAGAGAAGGGGAAGAAGGAGAGAGAGAGAGTGAAGAAAGAATGGGGGGGGGGGCCAAAAAAAAAAGACAAGGCCTCTTTTTCAAAGAGAGTTTCGCCTGATGAGAGTGGGGGTTTTGAGGTTCTTGGGTTGCTTTTTTTCGCCCTCCCGCGCTCGAATGAAGGGCGTTCGTTGTCGGCGAAGAAGGTTCTTGTTTTGTTGTTGTTCATCAGTCGGCGTAACCAAGCGCGACGCTGCATCACGTGCATTAATTATAAGAGAAAATAATTACTTCACTAGAGATCATGAATGAATTATGAGTGTGTCGAGGTAATTAAATTAACTATTGTGGCCAAAGACTGATACAAACGGGAAGGGAGAAGACGGAGAGCAGAAGTGAGATTGAGAGAAAAGGTGGCTGGCATTTCGAACAATCAAAGTGAAGTTGGCGGAAGGGGCGGCGACGGAGGGGTAGGGAGTAGGGAGTGAGTGGGTGGGTGTGGAGGAAAAGGGGTTCCGTTTGGGCATGCTCTGTCGCTAATACTTGTTCCTGGTGGTTGGCTTCCTTTGGCGTTCCGTGCCTCTGGGGAAGGAGCGAGAGAACGAGAGCACGTGCCACGAATGGAGCGCGACTCGTTTTCTTGAGCACGCGCACCCAAGCAAAGAGGACCAATTAAGGCAACGTGTGCCACTGATCCCGATGCAGAGGTTTCATCCAATTCACGGAACCCTTTTTCTCCCCTCATCAAATGCGACGCTGAAAAGAGAACGACGGACCAGAACAAAAGTTCGGTAAACGTTCGAAAAGAGACGATCGTACATCCGCCGAAAGAGAGTCCGGGGCAATTTCTCCTTTTCAAGAACAGCTCATAACAGACGAGAGAAAGAGACATACAGATTCAATGAGGATAACATTGAAAGTCGGAGAAATCAAAAAAGGGAATAATAAGGAAAAGGAGAGAAACCAAAGCACATTGTAAATGGGAGCCGAATGTAGGGACGACTTTTGACTCTTCTATCCCATTCACCGTTAAGCAAATGGCATTTCTCTTTCGTCTATTCAGAATTTGGTAAAGAAAGTGAATGATCTAATGTAATTTCTTAAAAACTTATCTTAAGCAAATCTAAAAGTAAAAAGAAGACTGAGAACAGTTCTATGTAAAAATTACAAAATGAAAGTGGGGGCATTTAAAAGTTTGGTAAAAGACGGAAATATTCGCTTCAACAATTCTTTCATTTAATTTCATTTCATGATTTCGTTCCATGTTTTATGCTGATCAAGAAGTATACGAAATGTGATTCTATGTGGTTTTGAATCAAATTGACTCTTACTATAAAGAAACCAATAAAGCGAGAATGCTGCTTTTCCACAACAAATTTTCGCTTTCAGATTATATTCATATTTCCACCGCAAAGCTGTTTTTCCTGAGGAGACATCATAGTTTCTTAGTGTAATTTACCTTGCTTTGACTTCTGCTACATCCGATTGGAAACATTTTGGCATTATGCCAATATGAACATGTTAAAATATCATTATAATCTATTCAGTAATACTAGTACGATCAATAAGTTCGTAGACTGTGCTGATATCTCCAATTTGGCTTGGAGGAGGGGAACTATTTGACTATGGCGTTGGACATGGTAAAGACGAAGCAGCTCCGCAGTGCAGGGTTTTTCCAAACAATGCATGTCAGTAAACTATAGTCGTTCGCGTTCGTCGGAGGCAAAAATGGCGTTTGAAGAACAACGTGTGAGTATCAAATCCTGGCTCGCCTCCGTGATGCTGTCCGCCAGAAACGCCCAAAACTGAGAAAGCAAGGATTGGATACTGCAACATGACAATGCCCCCACATATCGCTCTTTCATAGTGCAGGCTGCACTGATCAAAATGGGAACGTCAACCCTTCCAGACTCTGCCTACACACCCGGTCTCGCGCCATATGACTTTTACCTTTTCTCCCGACTGAAAAACGAACTCAAAGGACGCCGTTTCAAGAGTGCATCTGAGGTTCAGGAAGCAGCGACGGCCGTCCTGAACACCATCTCCTCCAAAGGCTTCCAGGAATGTTTTCAACAACTGTATTCGCGTTGACGTAAGTACATAGTTACAGAAGGGGAGTACTTTGAAGATGGTTGTTTATAACACGTAAAAACAATACATCATATCCGTCAGGAAGGCCACTCTCCGAACTTATTGATCGTACTGCTAAAACCGTTATCTCTCAAAGTGGTAAGTTATTTTTGGACGACCCTGTACATTTCGGGAATTTTGTCTCCATCAGTGAATAACATGTAACAAGAAAATCCAGAATTTATACAGAAAGGGGAAAAATACAAGCCAATAATTTTTGGATGGCCTTTCAATACGCAACCAAGACCCTATGCCAGTGGCTGCTAGGGTGCCCTTATCTAAACACATCATAAAGTGATACTTTGTATTTTATTAGCTTGTAACTTTAACGATTCTTTAAATAATTCGGTTCTATTTTCCAGATCCTGTAATTTTATTGACTTATGTTTCCAATAGTGAAAGCTATTTATCAGTTTTCATTATTGAATAATAATAATAATAATAATAATAATAATAATAATAATAATAATAATAATAATAATAATACAGCTTTTGCAATTGGTAAAATGTAGTTTGCAATTGAATAAATAATCTTTTCAATTGAAAAAATAGTCTTTTCAAATGAAAACTACGTTTTTTTCAATTGCAACTACATTTTACCAATTGCAAACTATATTTTACCAATTGCAAAAAACTGTAATAATGATAATAATAATGCAAGACAGTCGTCATCATCAACAAATTCCTATTCGTTGAAAATCACCGCACAGTGATAATTATGTAGGTGCTGGCTGATTCCTTTAGGAATGAAGAGAACAGTATAAAATAGTAACTCCACTTTAAATCTGGCGAAATGTTCCCATGTGCTCTTAACTCCACTGTCTTCAAAGTGCCAGCACAATTATGTCTGTCTGTCTTTCCAGCGAATGCATGATCGTATTAAAGCCAAAATAGAGGCAAATGTTTTTTCGATCAGACCAAGTCCATGCGGTCAGAACCCCCCATGGCAATTTCGAAGTTTAGATGTGCCATTAGGATCTACCTTATGGCGATGGATGTCGATTGCTTCTTCATCCTTGCTAGCTAAGAACGCTTCAGAGAACATCGTTCACCTTGTGCGCATGTTTCCAAAGGAATAACCGTCTTTATCTCTAAAGTCAAGCGGAGTGTTTTTAATACATACCGTAGGGAAGATTATAATATATAGTTAGTTACTCGTGGCTGAGGATATACAAAAATATAAAGAAATAGCACAAAATGTTTGTACATACAAGAATTTCAGTTTGTTTGAAAATTTATTTCCAGTTTTTAATTTGAAAGGGCTTGTTCATGGTTTCCAGGAAAAATATCGGCACTTCTCTTTGTGCTTAATTTAATCGCTTTAGCAAACAGCGTTGTTGGAATGGACGTCCATCACAAACAAGCGCTAAAATTGATTTTTTTTTGGAGTGTGAAAATGAGACACTGGAAAGCACTCTTAATGTGCAAATGTTTGTATACCACTTTCAGAAACACTGAAATTGATTGCAGAACACAGATTCAAGCTGTACAATGCAGTCAAACGGAAGCACTTGATCAGAACAAATGATTTTTTATTTATATATTGAATTTTATTGTTAGAAGTTTCGACGAAGCATAAACTCTTTTATATTAAAGAACAGCATTAACAATAATCATTTCCATTTTCACGAAGTGCGTTAGCTTGAATATTAATTAAACCTTGCTCAATAAAGTTTTTAATTTGGAGACCAAGGCTCGATTGTAATTGTTGTTATAAATCATTTCCGAATTATTTTCCAAGAGAACCACGACATCATTAGAATCGAGGCTCAATAATCTGGGGATAAAGAACGAAATGAAAAATGGCGAAAAATTCATTGGAATCGTGAGAGCAATCATGGGGGAAAAACGAGACAAAGTGAAAAATTATAGAGAGGTGAAGATAAGGTCGGGTCGCATATTATACTGTCGGAAACGTTAATTATTATTTGGGGGCAATTATGAGGCACAAAAATAGAGTAAAGCTGAGCCACGGGTTGCCAAGTTCCATCAGGTGGGTGTTAGCCATCGAGGAAATGGAAAGATTTGATGGAAGTGAGAAATGCAGCTGCTCAAAAAAAAGTAGTTAATTTCCTCGCTGCTCCTTTCTGGGGAAAAAGAAGGAGGAGAAGGAGAAGAAGCGTATTGATGGCTATCAGAAAGAAGAAAAATAAGAAGGAAGAAATTGCCAACCTACAAAGGACGTCGAAGCAGAGGGGATCGAAGTGAGGAAAAAGCAAATAAAAACCAATTCTCTATAGAGTATATATAAACCAAATCTATATAAATATATAGATAGAGTGTATGAACAACAAATACATACGCTTCAAGATGCAATGACATATTTGCTAAGAAGATGACTGTTTTCAGTTAAAGATCTTTTACAAAGAGTATGTAATAACATAACATTTTGATTAATTTTCAGACCGCTCCCAAAATTATTTTGATGTTTGTCTAAAAGTTTTTGCCCTCTTTGCAGTTGTCGACCAATAATGAAAAGACACAAAATGGCTTTATTCGATTCCTCCTCTTTCCCTTACTATAGTAGATTCTTTAAACTTCTTGAAAGGATCCAACCTTTTGTGCAAAAGTGGAATGTTCCCCTATCCTTCATCTTGATATAAAATTAACAATTTCCTCTATTTCTATAACAATAAAGGTGAACCTCAACATTCACAAACGCAAATTATGCAAATTACAAGACTTTAATTTTTATGCAAATAAAATGGAGTCGTTTGAAAGAATGAAAATGGAAAAAAAATTGAAATTTAAGAAGGGCTAATAAATAAATAATAAACCGACTGTCGAGTAAAGCTAAATTAACGGGCGAAGCTGATGGAAATATCGATTGGCGAATAAACTCCCGTAAAGAGATTTGTCATATTTGAATAGAATATTATTCGCGTTTAAAGAGAGCAAGTCCAAAGGGTCATGCAAAATTTCCTCTTTTCTGTAATAATGAAAGAGAAATCTTGTCAACGTATAGCACACGAAACTCCCATTTTTGAATTTCAATTCTAACCATCTGAATGCTTTGTCTTCCTTCGTACGCGTTAAGACATTGACTGCGAAAGCCATTTCCCCCGAAGAACCATATACATTATGTAGCCGGGGAGTCTCTTGAGCACCGAATTATTTGAAATCCATCGGCTCAAGCTCTGGGTTCTGGATGCATCTTGAATGTATCTCATTTTATAATCTCTCTCTTCCTGATGATGGTTGGCGATTCTGGAGAAGTTCTCGTCGTTAAAACTTTTGCATCCGTACGCCGTTTAATTTACTTTGAGCATGCGCTCTTTCTCTCTCTCTCTCTCTCTCTCTCTCTCACTTCCTTCGGTCCACCTTCAGAATGGCTAATGGCTACCCAACGCTTCCGACTATGTTAAAAGTTCGAGGTAAATTATATAAGTTAATCTCGCAGCTTCGCAGTTAAAACTACAATATTTGTTGTGGCAAATTGCTTTTCGTAATTTTAGGGAGAGAAATCTCAAATTCCATTACAAAAAGAGCGAGCAGGAATTAAGTAATTTCAAATAAATAGCTCTGGGAGAGTATTCTAATGAAGCAGATTTTTTCAGTTAATCTATTCTTATTTACCAAGCAGAAAACTAAAGATACAAAAAAAACACAGAGCATTCTCAATGTCAAATAAAAGTAATTAATTTTTAAATTAAAAAATTTTTTTTATCTCAACTTACAGGAAATCCTAAGGCTCTTTATTAAGCAAGAAAATGAAATGTTTAACGGCGTAGGAAATGCCTTGGATAGTATTGAAAAAAAATTATAAAATTCATAAAAATCTTTATTTGAAGATAGGGATCATAAACAACAAACAAAAAAACTAAAATAGCAGGCGAAGCGTGTTTGTGTGGGCGATTGCCTGGTGGAGAGGTTGCTCTTTGCTGACGACCTTGTCCTCCTTGGGTCTTCTCGCACGACCTTCAGCATGCACTAGACCGGTTTGCAGCCAAATGTGAAGAAGCTGGGATGAAGATCAGTGTGGCTAAAACCGAGGTTCTGGTCCTTTCAAGACAGCCAACTCAGTGCGCTCTCCATGTTAGGGAAGCCTCAATGAGACAGGTGGAGAAATTCAAGTATCTCGGGATTGCATTCACGAGTGATGGACTGCAGGAGAAAGAATTGGATGCTCGGATCGGTGCAGCAAGCTGTGTCAGACGTGAACTGTGGCGATCCGTGGTAACGAAACGCGAGCTGGGTAACAAAGCCAAGCTCTCAATCTTCAAATCTATCTTTGTCCCCATTTTCACCTATGGTCATGAGGCTTGGGTAATGACCGAAAGAGTGCGATCGCGGGTACAAGCGGCCGAAATGAGATTTCTGAGAGGTGTGGCAGGTGTTACGCTACTAGATAGAGTGTACAGCAGCACAATAAGGGAATCTTTAGGAGTTGAGCCGCTACTTCTCCGCATTGAGAGATCTCAGTTGCGCTGGTATGGCCACATGATACGGATGACGCAAACTAGTCTTCCTAGGCAGTTGTTATTTTCCAAGCCGGTGGGTAAGAGACCAAGGGGTCGGCCTAGAACCAGGTGGCTAGACTACATGGAGAATCTGAGTTCGAGTCGCTTGGATATTACCAGGGAGGACATGCGCCTGATGGCGGAAGATCGCGATCGCTGGAGATCCTCCATAGGGCTGCTGCCCCCGCGACCCTAACGGAAAAGCGGGTTTGAAAAGTAAGTAAGTAAGTAAGTAAAAATTTTTATTTAATTTAATTTAGCATCAGTGTTTCATTAAAAAAAAAATTTTGTTAAAAACTTGAAAACACTTCATTATTAGAATAATAATAATCCAAAATCTAAGAATGTGAATTATCACATATTATACAGGATTACTACTCAAATAAAACTATTTTGCGTCTCGTTTTTCTTTCCTTCGTACTTTTATAAAAAAATAAACCCGTTAAACATCTAGATACGCAATATGTGTAGATCACAGAGTTTGACGATTGCTTTTGTTCGTGATGGCCGGATCACGTGAGAGCCCATTACTGGCTGCTATTCCGATAGAGAAGGCTTTTTATACTGGAATTAGCGAAAACAAAATCGCTTACAGTCACATTTTAGATCACGATTTGGTGAATATCCACTGAAAAGCCAATTTATCTACGATTGGAGCTAGAAATTTCAGAACACAGTTTGTTTATGCAAAGACTACCCTTGCCGGTTCGGTGGCCGAGAGAGTTAAGGCGCAGGTCTTGCCGCTCTCGAAACCAGCGAGTCACGGGTTCGAATCCCGCCGAGGGCATGGATGTTTGTGTTTGTCTATTTTCACCATCATCCTTTGATCCCAAACAGCTAGTCTCCTGGATAAAAGGGGAGATGCAGGCTGAAAATCCATCCAAAAAAATCCAAGACTACGCTTAGCAAAAGAACAAGTATCCATGTGACCAATGCTTAGCAAAAGAACATGTATCCTGAATCACGCAATACTACTGTGTAACTTAAGAAACTACAGATACCATGGCAGGTTGTGTGGAATACTTTTCGGGGAAGTCAGAAAAAGTTTCCTCGTAGGCTGCATTTAGTGCAAAGTTTTACTAAAATGATGACACCATGTAGGAGCAAGTTGAAGATGATGATACTTTCTTCGATTAATTTTCGGTGGAAAAATCAACGAACACAACGTGCGCATACAAAGAATCGGATTATCGTATTTATATGAGCCGTGTATCAAAGGCTTAAACATGGAATAACTATAACGTAGTCATACTAAAAGGCATATACTGAAAAAACTTTTAATAATTCTCACTATATCAATAATACACTGCTTTCTACAAAGCACTGAAAGTGTTCATGTCTTGTGTAGTAATCCTGTATATATTTGATTTTAATTTCAAAGAACGTATGAAAAGAGAAATTTTGCCTTTTCTGAATAAATTTGGATAAAAATTCATTTCCTGTGAATTTGCAATCGCAAGAAGTGAAATATGAAATCAGGCAATTTCCAACAGTACTGTTTCTTTTTTTTAACTAAATTTTCGTGATTTTTATTTTATTTATTCATTGCTTTGGACCGAAGTTTTGTTATCGTTTTCAATTTTTTTTTCCGTTTTGAATTAACCGTAATTATTGGTGCTACTGCCTTATCAATGAATGCAATATTTTATCACGCACGAATAAATAAACGAATATTAATTCAGTTATCTCCTTGTTAGAATAACTCAGGATTGCATTAAAGTAATATCCGGTAGAAGCGATAGGGGAAGTGGTCGTTAAAAGAATACAAGTGGCCACAAATCATACGTTAACCAATATGATGAACATGCCTGGTTAGACCGGAGCAGCAAACAAATGGGCTTGCATTTATATCCCACTGCCGTGATAGATAGCCTCTCCACATAATAAATAGAGAGTGAATTCGATTTGATAATTTTTCTTCCTCTATCTATAGGAAACCTATCATAGAGCACGTGAGGAAATTTTTCAATGGAGAGAAGGGAGATATGACTAGAGTATCGGCGATGATTTCCTTTTGATAAGATGTATGACGGTTGTCATGTGGATGCAGCTGCTGCAATTCCGCCGATAATTACATTTCAACTGGCTTCGTTAGCGGTCCATTCGTGCAGGGGTCCGCGAGGACCAACCCGTTCTGAATCCCGGAGGTGTTCCGTTAGCGAGGTTTCCGCCGGCGATTCGCTCTAGCGCTGTATCCGTCAGCACCTTGCATTATTCATCAGCGAAAACGTATGCATAAGATGCGACGAAGATTAATGTCGACAGACAAGTCCGTTGTTGCGCGGCAGTAAGAACGCACTTCTCACTCACCCACTTCCCTCATTCCCCCCTACCACCAACCACCACCTCATCCTCAAATATTTCGTCCAAGATTGAAACATCAGCGAGAGAGAGAGAGAGAGAGATTCTCACGAGAATTGTGACAAGCTCGCCGTAATTATTGCAACATTCCGTAAAGGCTCGGCAAGGAAAGGCTTTCATTGCAAGTGGGTGGCTAAGTGCTTTCCATATGGACTCCGAAGAGTCCACTGTTTATTACCACTACTTTAACCCGTACATAGCAGAATCGAAGAGGTAATAGAGCCCTCAGCTCTAATTATCCTCGCCACCATATATGACAATCTTCATCGAGGGTGAAATTCGATTTTTTTTGTAGGATTTTTCTACTGTTTCAGACTATGCGGGTAAAGTGCACCTTAATTTTTAAAGCATCAGCTACATAAAGAGTCAATCTCACTTTGACCCTAGCAGTACAAATATTTAAGCAAGGTTAAATGTGGTTTTAGCCTTAAATATTATAATTATACAGAAAAACGTTTTTAGGGAACAATCTTTAGAATTTTTTGCTTTCTAATATACCTTCATTTTTAGCGGTTATTATTGTTGACCATCTTTCTTCAAACTGTATGTTATATTAAAGTGATAAGTTCATCAGAAATTCTTGACGGAGACCGTCATAAATGTAAAACGAGCTCTAATTGCATTCTAGCGCTGATGGTAGAATTTAATTAAAAAGGACTTTATAAATGCACGGAAACTACCTGGAGGAAATTGAGATATAAAATTCCATCAGAGGTACAAGGCCGACTTGTGTATTTCCGTTTACACAACAACCCGTATCTTGGAAGGTTTGATGCCATTTTCCAATGCTTTTGGCAGTAGACGCTTACGTTCCGAAACGCATTTTTTGAAGTGGAGGATGCAAAACGCTTTCTGTTGCGGGTCGCCATGTCGAAAACAACTGAGACCGGAGAGACCTCTACTAGAAACCTCCACAAACTTTGCGATCCCCTCTTTCCAATGGTAGGCGGGTGGTTCAGCTGCCGTCAACAGTTCCCTAGTTACAGCCCTTGAAAATCGTGTATGGACTTTTGAATCACCTTGTATATTTTATGTATTAGTATTATTCAATATCTAATAACACATTTATTAATCCAGTCTTCATTCCTACTTATACATTCGTTTCTTTAAATTATATTATACAGGTGTTTAATATAAAAAAGACAATATCTAAAGCAGATTTTCACTGCGCCTTTCCATATTAGTGGTTTTCTATGGATTTTGGTATATGCATGGTTTTTAGGAAAGTAACCCCCGCGAATACAACCCATCGTCAACATTTCTCTTTTGAAACCATGTAATATCAAAATTGACATATAGAACTACCTTTCAGAGATAAAGAATACCTGTCAAATTATCAAATATAACTTTTGCAGTATAGATAAACACACACTGGGCATGAATGTATAAGGGGGTAGTCAAATAAAAACATTTCACCACGCATAATTCTCATGGAGCGGAGGCGTGGGCTAGGGGGCTTTCGCAGAGCAAGCCAGCTCAGTGAAGTTAAACAATACCTGGCACGTCTAGTCACTAGATGGGTGACCATTAGTGGCAAGTAATCTTTTTTGAGAAATAAACATTGTACTTCCTTGAAAAATAGCTATGAAATTTACATGTGATAATGTGGTTATTCCTTTCTTATATTTGTCTTTATTCTGTGTATGTAAATAAAATTAAGTTTTCCATGAATATCTTTCTTATTATTGCTTTACGAAAGCGCTACTTCAAAAGTTAAACAAAAATTTCCATTCACTTTTTAAAATAATTGTTTCCAAGCGCGCTTTACAAGGGAAATTTCCGGTTTTCTAAATTCTTGAAACACGAAGAGTGCGTGTTTGTTTGGGTGTATGTGAGTGTGTGTGTCAAAACATCACGTTATCGACTAGAAGGGGAACTTATGGATTTTGACTGTCCCGATAATAATCTATTCATGCCCGAGAATTTAAAAGTGGAGCTTATTTTACAGCTCCACGCAAGATCTATAGATAAGCCTTCGTTCTTTCTCTTTGAATTTCAAACTAAGGGAACTTTAACAAGCGATTTCAATGTGTCTTTTTTCTTAACGTGCGCATAAAATCTATCTAATTACATTTATTGATCTTCTAAGCTGTTGTTGCGTTTACTCAAGTTTCGACTTCAAACGCCTTCTTGAAAGTAAGGTGTTTGAAATGCCATTAATATGCTTAGAGTTCTTAAAATTTACTTAAAATATAAAACTCTGTGGTCACGTAGAAGTTCATTAATTATGAAAGAAACAATACTGTTAACGACATAGCACATATAAAAATTTTCAAGTGGAACCAAATAATTTTTTTTAATGGGAATGTGATATAATTTGCGAAAAGGAGCTTTGGACTATGAATTGCAGAGAAGCACAAATTGCCACGTGTTTTCGCTGATTAGGAATTTAGATAGAGGCAGGATTTGAATCGCAAAAAAGTTGTCATCCAGGTATTTTCTCACAGAAAATTGTGGACAGGAATATCAGAGGAAAGGAATTCTAATTGTTCTCCTTCAGTATTTACAGTAGATAATAACCATAAAAAAATTTGAGAGAAAATTCATTCATACAATTAGTTGTAATCAAAGATTAAATATTCTTTCGTGTGAGTTAATCAATTTAGTTGAGATTAAATTTTTTCGTGAATAATATTGTCCAAAGATATCAAAAAAACCATTAAATTTCTATCGAGGAAAAGAATTAATTTATTAAAAATTATAGTGAAGTATTAGTATATGTTAAAATAATGCAAAAATAAGGACTTTCATTTGTAAGCGAATTCATATAGATTATGATAAAATATATTTTTAATGCACGGTATTTTTAAAGAAAATGACTAACATTATCGCATTGCCCGTAAAATTGAATTCAAATGTGCCTCTTTAAGTCTAACTTTGGTTTAAGAAAATGTAAGGTGTATAGCCTAAAAAGATGACAAACCTATAATATTTAAGTCGATCTCTTTACAATACATTCAGTGCCTATTAAACGAACTTTCAATCAATGGAATACGTCGATAAATCTAATATCTAAAATTTCATTATAATAATCTGAAAGTAACCGATATCATAACAGTTCAATGGAATTCGATCTGGGGCTACATAACATTTCCTTTATGTACTGTATATATCAAATCATACCACATTTTCTTTTACAAATGGTTTATTATGAACTGCTATACAGGGAGTCTCACCTAAAGTGAACCAATAGCCAACTTCTAAAATACAAATCTGACAGAGTACTTTCAATGGGAGCATTATTGTACTTTAATGTGAGGAGTTTTTAAGTGTATTCCATTTACAAAAAAACCGACGCCATTTTCGATTCTGTTAGTGAACTTTGAAATGTCTAATGGAAACCCCTATTTTAATGGTATCGCAAAATATACAGGACAGTACTTCTGGGTAGCCTATCCTCTCGCTTCAGGGCCGCATAATAAAACGATAATTGGGAAATTAGTAAAATTAGTAAAAATGAAAATTGAGACTTCTTATCTTAAATTTATATTCTGTAGCATGTAAAGACATAAAAAATAATTTAAAAAGACATAAAAAAATTACAAAAATATAATTAAAAAGGGACTTAAAACTAATAAAATTTAAAAGATTACTAAATAACAAAGCTTCTGATAGTCCAAGTAATCTCAAGCCCACTGTCCTGGCATTAATTTTCACATCTCGTAGAAACGGACTTCATTGTTGACTCGGCACTTGTTTAAAAGGTGACCAT
Organism: Rhysida immarginata; assembly: GCA_023313115.1. Taxonomy (NCBI): domain Eukaryota; kingdom Metazoa; phylum Arthropoda; class Chilopoda; order Scolopendromorpha; family Scolopendridae; genus Rhysida; species Rhysida immarginata. The sequence continues at coordinate 462,518 of JAHWFO010017593.1, forward strand.
ATGAAATGATAACGATGATAACGAAGAAAAATTTTGAATTTTGAAGGTCTTGAAGAATTTGAATTTTGAAATTAAGGTCCGAAAAGTTTACAATAAAAATTTCGATGAAATTAAAATGCAGTCCAGTAAATAGCCAATTATTTCATGATACTTAAAAATTAAACATGCTCCATGATAACTTATAATTTTAATTTTTAATATTTACTTTTAATTCCCTTAACATAAGAAAACTAAGTAGTGACGTCAATTCCTGGCCCGAAGCGATTCCAAACTTAAATTTTATTTAAAATTATATGCTGTCGTCCATAGATGTAATTTTTTTATGTCTTTGTAAATTATTTTTTATGTCTTTACATGATACAGAATATAAATTTAAGATATGAAGTCTCAATTTCCATTTTTACCAATTTCGGCGTAAATGGGTTAACAAAATAAAATTTCCCAATTATCATTTTATGAAACGGCCCCTGAAGCGAGAGGATAGACTACACAGCAGTACTGTCCTGTATATTTTTGCAACACCCTGTGCACAACATTTGAGAAAGGTTTTATTCTTGGTGTTTTTCAATTGATCCAACAGTTCTGAAAGAATGGTGTGTTTGGATTTCTAAAAGTACATTTGTATTTTACTTCAAATGTATTTTTTCAAATGTCATTACAAATGTCAAACCTGTACATTTGTATTGGTTCACTTCAGATGAGACACCCTGTGTTATTGGCAAACATGGTTACTGCTATTGCAAGAGATGGGAATGCAATTATAGTGTGTATATTATATTATGGTTTAAAGATTAGAGTATGTATATATTTCATCAAAATAATGCGAATACTTTAGAAAGCACTCAGAGGCTAATTTATTAGGAACCCCCCGCAACGTTTCATGTGAGAATATTCTTTAGTATTGATATCCATGCATCTCTAGTACTACTCTACTTTATCGTTTTGATCTCGATTATGAAATGCTGCTGCCAATGCCTTGGGCATTTTCATTTCGCGTATAGTTTCCGATTTATCAATAGCAAATACAAGTGCGATCTTATAGATTTAATAATTCATATTACCACTCCCGTTACTAGAAATCCTGTTAACTGCGGTCATTGCAATCGTATAAGTGCGAGTTAAATGCGTTCGTTTAATATGGTAATGGCATGCCCGAGTAGATAGTCGAGAGGCTATCGAAATACGGCTGATCAGATCCTATATACGTACACCGTAGAGTTAATCAGGGAATGGAGATCCATTTCATAACAGAAGACTAAACGAAGCTTTGTGGAATTGTGCAATTTTATACTTTCAACCAGAGCAATGAGTGCTTTAAAATTTTATTGATAAATTCGTATAAAGCGTGAGAATGGGTTAGATTCAATATAAAGTGCAGTTACGATTTAATTTTTTCAAAATGAAATTAAACTCAAATAACATCGTGCTGAAATATTTTACTGAGAGGTAAACGAGACTCATGACTTATTAAATTTATTGGGAGAAATTTAAACATTTCTACTCTCTATTGGAAATCAAAGCTGATCTTCGAAAAAGCAAACGTCAACCGTTATTGGATGGCAGTGGCATTATTAGCTACTCGTCTTGTCAAGACGATGACGTTGCTACTTGACCCGAGAGGGATGAAATATGTCCGCTAGAATTCTTAGCTGCAGAACATAAAATCTCCCAAGATTTAAGTAAACTTCTATGTAGGGTTACAGTCCTTTGCACAGAAGCAAGACGGCAAGTTGAAAACGACATTTCCAGAATTTTGCAATATCGGTCAATTTTCTCATAAACTATCAAATGGATTACATCCAGAGGCAGACTCGAATCCAATTGAAGCCATTTGAAAAATGAAAATGATTAACGAAATGAATCCTTTAAGATTAATGAAGAGCCCAAAAATGAAATTTCTATTATATTAGAGAGAAGATAATTTCTAGAGATAATCTCAATATCCTTTTCATAAAAAGAATTTACATTAAATGAAAGTGTCAAACAAAAGATCAAATAAGCCATTAAGGAATGACACAACAAAGTACCGAAAGGCTAAACTAAGCCAGTCGCGGAAGGCTAACTAAACCATATTTATCAAATGACGAAAACAGTAATTAATCATGCACGTCCCCACCGAGTTCGGACGTATCTATGAATCAATTTAAATTATCATTAATTTTACATTATATTCATTCATGGCACATCATTCTAAGTTGTTTGATATATTACATGCCACTTCTTAGCATTGAAAGTTTCAATGAACCATAATGGTTCCACGAAACCAGGTGCCTTTGAACCAATTTCGACTGTTAATAATTTTACACTATATTCATTCATGGTGCATCATCCCAATTTGTTTGATATATTACATGCCATATCTTATCATTGAAAATTTTTGAGGGTGTCATAAGGGTACCATGAGAGCAGGTGCCATTGTTTCGATTACAACCATTTTCAAAATGGTTCATTTCCTGAACCATATTTATCAATTGGCGAAAATAGTAATTTATATCCGCTTCTATCTCGTCATTACGATTTGTTTGATATATTATCATTGCAAATGCTACTAAGACCTTGTAGCCTTCGTAAAAAGCTGGCAGAAGCTGAAAAATGCATCTCAACACCTCTGGTCAGCGTGGGAGATTAGACCAACTACCCCCTGTGGGAGAGGCCTACGTCCTGCAGTGGACTGAGTCAGGCTGAATATTTATCCTTTTATCCTTTTTATCTTAACACTGAAAATTTTTGAGAGTGTCATAAGGGTACCATTAGAGCACGTGCCATTGTATCCATTATGCCAATCTTCATAGCAATTCATTCGCGGAACCATATTTATCAATTGACGAAAACAGTAATTAATAACCACCTATAGCTCGTCTTTACGAGTTGTTTGATGTATTACTTATTATATCTTTCCATTGAAAATTGCTAAGTGGGAAAATAGAGGTACTATATGTGCACGTGCCAATAAACCGATTTAGATAATATTTGTGATTGGTTCGTGTCATGAACCATATTAATCGACTGAAGAAAAAAGATTTTGAAAATCTTTCATAGCCTCGGAGGAGTTAGAGTTAAGGACAGGCAGACAGACAGACAGGCACGTTTCCCCACACTGATAGCATAAAGCACCTTTCGGTACTTAATAAAGGTAAATTAAATATATTTTACTCCTATCTATTTAATGCTTTATTTTTTACATATATTTGTTTAATATACAGTTTTTTCAATCAATTACTCTACCATTAAAATTTAGTTAATTAAAAAAAAAGAGATGGACAATTGTATCTTCTGTTCTATACAAGTCTGAGTTTTATTTCAGTTAATGCTAAGCTCTCACAAGTACAGGACAGGAACCAGTGTGGCTGATTAAAATTTTGATTTAGTATGGCTTGTCAACGCTAGAACTGACACCACACCTGAAGTCTGGAACTTCCGCATTCACGATTCCAAGATAGTTTTCTCTAAAATCGTTTCCCAAAAATGTCCTACGATAGCTTTTCCTGGCCTCCAACAAGTCCTAATATGAATCCCTGAAAACTATTTCTTGCGGGAATTTCTTAGGACAGTGAAGGCAGTGAAGTTTTCCGAGTCATTCATCGAACTTTCCGGTCTCACCTTATAATCGCCGCATTTGTTTATGTAAAGGTCTCAACGTGCAACCAGCTTCTGTATACCCATGTCAAGAAATTCTTTCGGCTGATTGCGAAGCGATCAGTCTGTAATCGTTGATGTTTAAAAACTTCTTTAGCGGACTGAACAGATGATTGACACCTGGTGCTAGGTCCGTGCTGTAAAGAAGATTTCCCATTACCAACCTGAATCAAAATAAGAAAGCATGGTGTGGAAACACACATTATCACCGGTGAGAAAATAAATCAAGGTGGCTTAAAATGCTGCTAACGTACAACGATGTTTTGAGATAGATATGCAGTTGTCTTGTAATGGCAACGGTGTTTTATAATAGACATGGCATTATCCTTTGTGATAACGCCTTGCTGTTTTCCTTCTCAAAGGCAAAACAATCAACACAGAAGCGTTCGGTGCGATATGAAAACGACTGTCCGAAGGTGGCTTCGCAATCAGTCGAACGAATTTTTTGACATGGATAGAAAGAAAGTGGTTACACGTTGGAACCGCTGCATAAACAAAAAGTTGAAAAATGAAGCAATAAATAAAGTTTCCAAAATTAATTTGGTTCGCTCTAAATATTTGAAATTAATTTATGAAATGCAAATTCCCGTTACTTTCCGATTCTCCTCGTACATAAATAATTATTCCATTAAATAATGCATAATGCACCAGAATCCGTAAGGCATCTATCTCTTAAATCTTGAAAATTAAGGAATAAGGGTGAAGAGCTGTAGTTTATCGCTGTATTGAAATCCAGCCGGTTTCACAAATACATTTAGCAAAGTTATGACTAATTAAGTTACAACATAATTAATTTGATTCTATCTTATTAAATATCGATCGTATTTTTTTAATAAAGTTTATTTTAAGCCATACAATAAATAAGAGTTCTCCTCAATATCCTCCTGATCTCATGAAACGAAATGCATCCACCATTTTGAATCGAGTAGCAGACCCTCGCTGGATTATGGAAGATGGCAGCATCACTTCTTAATTCTCGTTAAAATACGTTGACGAGGTTGTCGTGAGGCCGTTAACTTGACGAGATTTTAAGCCTCTTAACGACGTTCTGCCAAAAACAATCTGTTCACACTGAAACATTTAATTAAGTTTAGTACCTTAACTGCCCTTAACGATCACATTTAGAGATATAGAGTAGGGGCGTTGCAACAAAAATAGCAGAGTGATGCTGTGATTGAAAAAAAAAACCCTATTACAAGCATAACCGTGCACAAGGCTAAATAAAGGAAGAGCTGAATAAAGCAGTTCCACTGACAATAAGGTCAAAACTCAATTCTGTTCACCATGTTGCTTCAAACCGCTTACATTCTTGATCACTAGTCACTGTTAAGCGAGGCTGTCCATTGGCCACCGACTTTGCGAAGACCGTGTGACCCTTGGGATCACCTCACCTGAATGCAAATTGTGGCGTTCAGGTGGTCTCCGATGACTTGAATTAAAACGTTTCGCCGTTTGCAAAGTAAATAGAATACACAGAGAGGCAAGTTAACAGGCAAACACGCGCATACGAGGACAGAGACGCGATTTCAATAGACTAAAGGAAAGTTCTCTCTTTATATTAACTTTTCTACGACTAACAATAAGAGATTTCCTAAACTTTAAACTCGTGAACTTCTTTAAAAATTTATATTTCATCATTTGGGCTTCAAATATTTATAAAAGATGGCGATATAATGAAGAAGTTTCGAATCTCAAACATTTCGTCATTAACTTTCTTCCTATCCAAACATTTATTTCCTTATACGCAACGAATGTACACTTTGTTATTTCTTTCGACTTTAATTTATTACCGCAGAGGATTATTGAAAGTCTTGGCCCCTCTTCGCAAGTTAATCATTGCGGTCAAAAGAGGAAAAATTTATTTCAATATGTGGAAATCCTTCTTTCTGCGAGAAGGAAGGCTTTTCAGCTTGATACTTGAAGATCAGCCAAAGAGAGGAGGGAAGGAGAGCAAGGATTTAAAAAAGGGAATAAATTCGCGGATTTAATAAACTTTAGGACATTACAAAAGAAAAGGGCATTAGTTAGTGCTTTCCACCGATTTCATTAGTGGTGCCGTTTAACCCCGACAACGCGTTTCTGACCAACTTCCATCTCGGCCTCCCACTCCCAGTTATTTAGGGGCGGAGAGTTTGCGATGACAATTTTTACGCTTGACAAAGCAATGAGTCGTGGCAGAGCAAAGGCTGAGACCTACGCATGGATGATTACAGGATGGCGCATGGGCAAACGAGAGCCTGTCTTTTCTAGTGAGCAGGCGAAAGATGATTACAAGATGGTTGTTCACTTCAAAGATGCGCCTGTCAAAGCTCTAGACACACGGTTTAGGGTGACATCGGCCTCCTGGCTTTTCAAATTAGCCTTCGCGTCTGTCCGCCCTTTTGCACATAGAATGGCAAAGCCTCAACCGTGCGATGCCAAACGAGCACCTTCACCTTTGAGGTGACTTAAGTTTTCGTCAACGTAATTGACATATAATGCAAGACGAAGGGAGGATGCAGGAGAAAAGAAAAAGAAAAAAAAAGACCCCCGTGAACGTAAAAAGAAAAAAAAATATAAAGGACGGTAAGATTAAATAACGGCAAAACTGGCAGGTGCAAAGGGATTTCTTGTCTACTAAAGTGTAAAGGACAGATGAAAAATGGAGAACGTTGACACGAACACCTTACATAGCCTTTTCCCTGCAGTCGTCAAATTTATGGTGAATTGGCTCTAAAGCTCATGTGAATCCAAGCATAATCTTGCGAAGAATAAGTTTTAGCAAACAAGATTGCACAGGTGAACTGGCTCCATAAATAGAAGGCGTTTCGTCCGAACCGCCGAGAAAGAGAGAGACACATAAGAGTCCTTCAAAACTGTGTGAAGAGAAATTAAGCGAACGAATGCAGTGAAGCAAACAACGACGTTGGGGTGGGCGAGCAAAACGGGTGGAAGCCATTCGCTTATTATCGACGGCCCAACACCACTCATGTGCACCTAGCTAACAAACACTAGTAATGAAGTGTTGAGAAATCAGAATTTACACAGACAGCAAGTTCTCATTCGGAAATGCTTGGCGCAAAACTCTCAATATCAAATGTCGCGATCGTTAATGGGAAGATAAATGTTGCAGCGCTACTTGGAAAGACAAACAGGTCTGCTTGTGCACTTCAATTGATGGGAAACAGGGTGGATTTAATATCCAATGCGCGCCCACTGAATTCAAGAAAGGCACTTTAACACGGTTATGGATTAATTTTTTTTAATCATTTAATCCTTAGATGTTTCGCTAATCATTTAAATGGATTAGAACAATTAGTTTATATTTGGACCAACATAGTAATAGGATTGAAGATGCACTGACCAAATAGTATTGTTACTAAAATAAATATTTATTAACAAAAGTCAATGTCTGGCTATCTGTGCGTACATTCGTGATAATCTCTACAACCACAAAACCAACACTACTTTGCCATAGATTTCCGCGGATTGCACGGATGATTTAATATTTTTTCTTTCATTTATAGAATTTTTCAGTTATTATCGACACCTGATATGAAATCATGTGTTATTCCGTTTAACTCTCGCTTTATGTTTTTTTTTTCAAGTTTTTATTTCCCTCTCTCTAAACTTGCGTATTCGTCGAGTTATCTGGAATCAATGTTGAACTTTTGTTTAGCCATAATTTAAGGAAAAGATAATTTTTTGTAAAGGTCTCTCATTGTTGCAACAATAAGAAATTTAAAAAGGCGCCTCTATATTTACATTATAATGGATTTTTCAATAAACTGCGTGTTCTCAACACCTCCTAGAAAGAAAGCCTGTACACTGAAAATTCATGCATTGTTACATGGTCATAAGAAGTCATAATTCAGGGTAGAAATACGATTAACAATGCCTTTTTATGATGATGTAATGTTCAGATGAATTTTCAGTGCACATGCTTTCTTTTTAGGAGGTGTTGGTGTTGTAGGGTTATTTTTATAATAAGCCTCTAATTGTTGCAACAAGATGAAATTTGAAGAGGAACATTAACAATGCAACAGATTTCTCAATGAAGCACGTGCTAGAATTATTAGTCATAAGAAAAATTTGTTCTCGGATTCGAGTTTCTTTGTTGTTGAGATGTTGTTTCTTTGAAGATGTGCTCTTGGAAGAAGAACCTTAGCTGCGAGGTGTGCAACTCAAAACCGAGCAAACGAGTTACTGGAAAAAACTACAAACCGTCTACAGAGAATGAGAGAGAGAGAGAGAGTATAGCGGAATCGAGAGCGAATGAGAAAGCAGAAACAAGAAGTATTCGTCAGCAAAAGAACAAAGAAAGTAGGGCTGAAGGCAAGACGACAGAGAAACACTTGAACTACGTGCAGAAAGACAAGGGCAAGACCGCCTTCGACATGACGCTTTTAAAGCAAACGAAGCTCTTAAAGATATACAAGCATGTAACTCCAGTTCGACTTGCATTTGCTATGACCATCAACAAAGCGCAGAGACAGTCATTAAAGTAGGGGGAGCCAATTTGGAGAGTCCTTGCTTTTCACGCGTTGGATCCCCAGAAACCTTTTCATCTATGCTGCTAGCGGTTCAACCAAAAACGTCGTCTACAAAAGAGTCATGGCAGATAAATAACTACATATTAGCTTTGCTAAGTATATACTGACAATACATTCTCATCAATAGAATTATCTTCAAGAGAATCAACATTCAATAATTTTTCACTTTTCTAGAACCAACGGCAACACCAGACTTCGTGTATCAACATCCGAGTCAACAAAACGAGTGAAAAACCAAAATCTACGAATTAAAATTATCAAGAATATCGAATTTTTCCATCAAAAAACGCTGAGTATACATCCCATAAACATTGACATTGGGGGAGGCCGTGGCCTGGTGGGCTTTCACTGAACACGCAACTTCTGTGAAGCTTAGCAACATCAGGCACGGTTAGTCACTGGATGGGCGCACATCAGTGACACACGCTTCACCCTCCCGGCTGCTGCGACCATCATACAGCAGTCGTCATTTCAGGTTCATTAACGGACCCAACTCGTCGGCCTCTAGCCATACAGGCACTGGATTCCATTAATAATAAATAAATAAATAAATAAATAAATTTAAATATTTAATTTATATCATTAATTCAAATTTTCCAAAATGGAACTAAAATAGCAGGACATTAGATGTTGTAGGACATCACTAACTATTGCACACGGTATATGGAACTTGCAAGAAATCTCACGGAATGAGAACACTCAAAATGTTATGGAAGTAAGAGTAACTAGTTTCGACTAATTAGCGATCTCTGAATTCGTAAATGACATTGAAATTACTATTTAGCTCTAGTTTTCGCACTACATCCATGACCTAGCCTCAAATTACGGACTTTCAACTAAATAATGGGCGCCACGTTTACATTCTCAGAGGACGGTGCCATTACGGCTATTATTTCTGCGTGTTCTCGCGTGTTCATCACATGGTCAGTGGTACTGTTGCCTGGATGGGTTTTCAGTTCTTATGAAGAGACAAATGACAGTGGTTGTATTGCTGATATGCACGGAAATGCTTCCATGAGGATTTCATCTGCATTCTGCTCTTATGGACAAGTAGTAAAATGCCTCGGCAGTGTGTAAATAACCCGATAATGTCTGCTGTACAGGGTGAATACAAAAGTCTGAACCTCCCTTTTATTTTTTTAACCGAAGCAGATATGTCAATTTTGATGAATCCAATGAATAGGAAGTTGTGGGTGGCCGATCCCATGGTGCACTTTTCATCATCCCAAATATGCAAATTAGGACACATTCAAAATTTATCTCAAAAACCGTAAGGGATAGAGAAAAAAACCCAATTGCAAACTTGTTCAGCATAATAAAGCAAACAAAACAAAAAAAAATCATCCAAATCGGACCAACCAATCACCCACAATCACGTGGTGAACTGTTTGTAGCTTACTGCACAAGGAAAACTGAATGTTGATATTTCCACCATGTAAAGCATGCAAATCAAAAAATTAACATAAATTACCATACTAACATTCACTTTCATGCGGAAAAGCAAATAAAAGGCATGTTTCAGCACACAGAAGACAGAACAATTCCAGGATGGCAAGCTACACTGTTCCGGAAATGGTCAACATGATCTTCTGCTTCGGAGAGGCAAGGAGAAACCTACATGCTGCAGTTAGATTGTATCGAGACAGATACCCTAACGAACGCCATCCTCAAAGATTCGAGGCTACAGGGAATGTTAATGCAGAACGAGGACGACCAAGGGCACAAGGCGACGAGGATACAACAACACTAGTTCTGGCTGCAGTTGCTGCAGATGTTGGGTGCCATCAGAGAACTGTTCTCAACATTCTACACGCACATCATTTTCACCCATACCATATTCATTGTCACCAGGAGTTACTGCCATTGGAATATGTTGCTAGGGCTGCCTTCTGCAACTGGTTACTTACCTGCCTGGATGACAATCCAAACTTCATTCTTGAGGTGTTGTGGACAGATAAAGCCCAGTTCACCAGGGATGGAGTTATCAACAGGCACAACCATCATCATTGGGCAGACGAAAACCCACGATGTCTGCGAGAAGCAACTCATCAAGTGAACTGGAGAATCAATATGTGGTGTGGACTGTACAATGACACTGTGGTTGGACCGTATTTTTACGATGGAACACTGACTGCAGAACGTTACCGGGCTGAAATTCTCAACGTGGTAGTCACAGGCTTCATTGACAATTAGCCATTGGCCTCGTATCAGAGCACGTGGTTTCAGCATGATGGAGTTCCTCCACATTACGGGTTGGTCGTTCGCGAGCGTCTAAGTGAGATGTTTGGACAACAATGGATTGGTCGAGGAGAACCAGTTCGTTGGCCACCCCGCTCCCCTGATTTTACACCACTTGACTTTTTCTTGTGGGGATACCTGAAGGACAAAGTTTATGCTACGCAGCCCGCCTCACTGGAGGATCTGGTTCGACGAATCCAGGAAGCGTGCCGAGGGGTGACACCAGCCATGCTTGCCGATGTTTTGGCGTCAGTTAGTTTCCGTGCCCAATTGTGTTATGGTGCCCACGGTCGTCACATGGAGCATTTTGTTGATTAACTTTTTTTTAAAACTGTTTGAATTAACTTGTTTGTTTGTGATTGCGGGTGATTGGTTGGTCCGATTTGGATGTTTTTTTGTTTTGTTTTTTTTTATGCTGAACAAGTTTGCAATTGGGTTTTTTTCTCTATCCCTTACGGTTTTTGAGATAAATTTTGAATGTGTCCTAATTTGCATATTTGGGATGATGAAAAGTGCACCATGGGATAGGCCACCCACAACTTCCTATTCATTGGATTCATCAAAATTGACATATCTGCTTCGGTTCAAAAAATAAAAGGGGGATTCAGACTTTTGTTTTCACCATGTATACGTGGAAAAGTGACATGTAAGAAGTGCTGTTATCTCGAAAACAAGAACTAGCCAATCAATTTAAGCATCATTTTCCTGTTTAGTGACCTCGTAAACATAAAGAAATCATATTCTTTGCAATATATCATTCAACGTTTCAAAATTTGCAGAACGGTATTGGAATATACCCCATTCAACATTGCAATATACCCCATTCAGCCTCACATAGTTCGCGTCCTATGTCCATATCAATGGTAAACATGTCTACTGAGCACTCGCGGTCCTTTTAATCCCATTTACGTTCCAGCGAGTGTATGTAAACTGTAATCGAATATACATATTTAGCTAATCTTAAAGGAACGCAAAGTGAATGTATAGAGACACAAATCCTTATTTTGCTTAAAAATCATTTATTCCCTATATTTTAAGACCATTTTTTTTCGTTATTTCAGTTCTGTTAAATGTAAGCAAGGACGAAAAATAATGTTTGACATTTTCATTACATCGATTTGGTATGGCTTATTTTCCGCAAAGGAAACCTCCCGAAGTAAACCTTGGATGGTTTCTCTTGTTTTTTTTCCGAGAAGAAACTCGTACATAATTTCCTAATGTATATTTAGACTTGTTTATAGCCATCTTTCCTGTCAGCAATAAATATACTTAAGAGGATGGATATGAATGAATTATAAGAGCTTACTAAAGAATACGAGTTTGCATGCAGAGATATAATACAAATAAGCCACTCCGCTCTCCTTAATATTAAAATCGTCTCAAATCAACAATACACAATCAAGGCCAGCTCGGCAACTAAGAGTACTAAGGCGTAGGTCTTTGTCACAGGATCGAATCCCGCTGAGGGCGTAGTACCAAGCAAAGCCTCAGTAGGCTGGTCCTCTGTTAAGCTAAATTTCCAATAGACCCTATGGTTATTTAACATCTTCGACATCGAAAAGGTAAAATAGGCATAGAAAAAGGTAAACAAGATGGCTTCAAAGCAAGAATCAAACAAAACTTAGACTTCTAATGCACTAACTCAGCTTGAAGGGATGGAATGTTAATTAAATCAACACGAAAAATTATTAACGCATTCGAGCGTCGATTAGTTTGAATACATTATTAGGTTCATAGCTATTTACAAAGAACTGTTTATTCAATAAAATAAATAACACAATCCAATATCAGTCGACATAGGTTAGTTAATAAATTGAATAAGCAACCGCAAAGTAGTAGCAGTCAAACTTTAAGAAATGAACAAAGTTTATGTCCAATCAGACTCAAAGAGATAAAAACATCATTCAAAATTTATACATTTCTAAATAATAAAGACTGTATTCAGCTTTTGCGCCTCAAGACGACGTTAGTTGTGAAATTAAAGCTTCTAGAAGGGAAACAGGTGAGAGCTTGCAGCGGCAAAGAACATTCCAAGGTGACCTTCGGTGAAAAAAACATTTTAATAATTTACACGGGTTGGAAAGTTCAAAAGTGTCGGGTATTTATTTTTTTCTCCCTTTCTCTTTTTACAATTTGATTGTAGTAGACAAAAGTGAAGGAAAATCAATTTGGTCTTCTTTTAAATGGTATGAGCTTTAACCTTATTTTCGCTTTGGAATTTTTTTTTTTTACAGTGGCTACTTTAAATCTGTCATCGATTGAAAAGAACCAGGGTAAACACGACGTCAATTAATGCAGAAAATTTACTACGTTTATTATAAATAATAAATACAATTTCTGGTTTTTAATCTAAAAGCGATAGGAAAATTTTACATGATTTTTCCATAAAACTTGGAATTCTTAATTTCTGCATACCTTTTTTAAAAATATAATTTCTATTATTGATAGGCCTACTTCTGTGTTAAAAAGTGAACTGTTATTGTATCTACTAGCGTCATGGTAATTGCTTGCTATAACAAAACTCTGAAATAACAAAAATACGAAAATAGGCTTCAAAGTCGTGAACCCTTCAGTTTCGAGGAAATTTTTCGTATAACTCTTGTACAAATATTTTAGTTTAAATTTTAAATCGTGCTACTATTTTTCATATAAATGTAGCATTCGAGACTTGGAAAAAAGAAGAAAACAGTTAAATTTACTGGAAAAATTCGTAAGCTGTAAAATTTTAAAAACAACTCTCTCTACGATAGTCTTTTAGATCTCATTTATATTTCATTAATTGAAAATTAGTATTCTAATACAGCTCCCAAACACAAGAACAACATTTTTAGTTGGTGCTGTATGATCACACTAGAACTTGTGCGAAATGGAATTAACATCAAATGCATGTTTAAATTATTCATTTTGAACGTTTTGAAATTTGCGTAACATCCCAAAAAATGTCAATTTGTACAGCCCTTATTTAAAAAATTAAAATATTCGTAAAGTTTTGCAACCAAAAAGAAATAATGGCAGGTATTTTCGTTTTATTAGATGCAAATGAAAAATTGCTAGAATTGCATTAAAGTTTAGAAAAAGAAATGGGTTTTCTCATTATGATTGAAAATGATGATGCATTTTCCAAAATCAAAAAAATTAGAATATCCTGGGTGATTGATTCAGAAAATTAGAATATTGCATTGTAGAAGCGTTATAAAGTAAGTTTCAGTTAAAAAGCTTGTTTTTCTGAATCAACAATAGATTGTTAACTAAAGCAGCATTAATAGCTGAAATGGCCCGCAAAAGTCATATTTATTCAGCAACGAAAGATGTGATAATCGCTCTTCACGAAATCGGACAGATCCAAAAAGAAAATTGCTGTTCACAAGCCACTGTTTCACGTTGTTTTGAATCCATACAAAAACAGTGCGCATGTATCAATCGAAAGAGGTCAACATCAGCTCGAGATGATCAATACCTCAATAGAATTGCGGAGAAGAATCGTTTCAAAAGCATCAGCCATCTTCTTTTGGTGTGGAAAAAGAGTGGTGTTGACGTAGCTCGGTCAACAACATTGACTACATATTATGAAGAGTCCAGAGTCCCTAAAAACCAAGCCCTTCCTAACATGTGAACAACGACAAGCTCGGATGAGATGGTGTAAAGAAAGACTGTTATTGGGCGAAGACTGGAAAAGCGTACTTTTCAGCGATGAAATTCTTTTTTGTGTCAGCACTGGTGAACAAGGTCCTCGAGTATGGCGACTAAAAGATGTGTCTTTCAACAGAGAATGTTTAAAGCGTTCAGTTAAATATTCTACTTGTTATAGTGGGCCAAGTGCAGTGCTCCCTTTATATAACGGCACTCTACATAACGCCAAATTTATAATGGCAAGTCCATATAATGAAGTTGTTATTTTCTGGGAAAAAAACTTCGCTATATGGACTAGCCGTTATAAGTTTGGCGTTATGTAGAGCCCCGTTATATAGAGGGAGCACTGTGCATGTGCAGATAGTGTTGGAGAACTGTGCATTTTTATCGGACGTGTAAATTCAGAGGTGTATCAAGAAGTCCAGGAGCAGAAGAATGGTGCATCTTGTTATACACGTAAAAGCACCATGCAGTGGCTTAAAGAAAAGCAAATAAGGTCCATCCTTAGCCATTCAATTCGCCCGATCTCAATCCTATTGAAAAAGGGTGGAGAGACATGAAGAAGAAGCTTTAAGCTTAATCTCAAGAAATAGTGATAAACTGGTCAAAGTTTTAAAGCATGCCTGGTCATGCATAACAAGAGAGCAATGTGCTGCCCTTGTGAACACTAGGCCACTCAGATTAAGAGCAGTCATTCCAGCTCGTGGTAATGCAACAAAGTATTAAGGCAGGTTACGGTGATAAACCAGTAAAATATATACTTGAATTAAATTTACTTGTTAATATTCTAATAATTTTTTTTATTTGTGATTATATACCACCATTTGCAGTTAAAATGATGAAACTGGTTTTGCTGTGAATGAAAAAGTAATGTTTAACTTCTTGAATTCAATTATATCAGTTTCAATGATCCTAATAAAGTGGAAATATTTGTTGCAGTGTAGAAATTTATAGTTATTCTGATTTTCTTTTGAATATGGGTTGTATGAGTAAACCAGATTAACCAAAACCGATTTACATAGCACACGAAAATATTCAATACAATAACGCAATCCTTGTACATTTGGTCACATCCACCCACACAATCAAAATAGCCAAAAAGTGAGGGAGAGAGTCAGAGAAAAGTGCCTGTTTGAAGATGCTTTGAAGTTAAATGACGGAATGGTTTCGCCACTACCAAAGATAGCGTACGTGTTCACCCCTTTCCCTTCGATTAATTTTTCCCTTTTTAGCAACACACAAGGCAGCGCTTGATATATTGACAGTTACAAATTGGCGCTTGTGAGCAGGCGGGTCGTCTATCGCCCTGTCATTGAGAACGAGACCGGCTTTCAATTTGGCGTCGCGTACAAAGCGAAAAGCACGCAACTAACTGGTCGTCACTCGCAACTTTTAGTTGGCAATTAATGTATCTGCGGTGAATGGCGCCCAAGGCTCCGCCAACGCCAAAGAAAGGAGGAGGTGATGGTGGTGGGGTGGGTGGGTAGGAAGTGGAGACGACGACAGCGGGTGTTATACCGAAAGGAGTCACGAAGCTGCTCTCGCCACCTGACGCAACCGGCGAAGCCAGCCTAGCATTAAAATGTTTATTATTGGCACCTGATAAATGATTCCCAAAAGTGTTTTCACGGCAGAGAGAGAGAGAGAGAGAGAGAGAGAGAGAGAGAGAGAGAGGTAGGAATGGGACGACGTAGCTAACAAGAGAAGAGAGACACCTTTATTTCGCTTCTTCAATAATTTCCCGTTAGATGGGGGCGGGATTCATTTCTCTAAAGCACTTCCATTTGAACATCAAAGACCGAGCTGTTAGTTTCGCTGCCGAGATTGAGCTCTCTAACTCCCCACCCTCCTCCTTCTACTTCCATCTTGCTTTTCCCTACTCCCCTTTTCATGGTAATTTTTGGCGCAACAAATTTTATTCATACGACATTTTGTTATAATTGGTTTTCAATATTTTATATATATATTCTTTAATTAAGCTATTAAAATACCTACAATGTTAAAATATTCAAATAAACGAAAGTCAGGTAAGTTCAGAAAAAGAAAATAATGTTTATTGGATTTTAGTCTGTTATGATCATTAACATTGTAAGAAAACAGAGTGGTCTCCAAACAGCCCAGAAAATTTTATTATGATCAAAGAATTTCGAGACAGTTTAAGAAATGATAAATTATCCAGAGGCCAAATTTAGAATATACATTTAGTATCATAGCGATATTTTTCTCTCTTCTGCTTACCGTAATCTGGGTTATTAAAAAATCTCTTTCGGTAAATTGACAATATGATCACTCTATACAATTATAGTGAGCATGAATTCACTGGCGTAGAACAGCTGAGAAAATTCTATCATAGCCTAGGTTAAGGAGGTTAGAGAATAAAGTTTTCCCATGAAGTTCTATCTTTGGAGAAATTGTTCTGACTTTTAAAGATTTTAAAGTTTTTAAGATTTCCTTGACTTTCCTGACCAAATTCAACTTCTCGACTTCTGTTTTTCCAAAAAATTTACTTACTTACTTTTCAAACTCGCTTATGCGTTATGATCGCGGGGAAAGTAGTCCATCAGGCGTATGTCCTCAATGGTAATATCCAAGCGACTAGAACCCTGCTGTCTAGCCACCTGATACGACGCCGACCCTTTGGTCTCTTCCCCACCGGCTTGGAAAATAACAACTGCGTAGGGAAAAGCAATTTGCTGCATCATTATCATGTGGCCATACCAAAGCAAATGAGACCTCTCGATGCGGACTCAATACCTAAAAGATTCCTTATTATGCTGCTGTGCACTCTATCTGGTAGGATAACACCTACCACAGTTCTCAGGAGTCTCATCTCGGAAGCTTGCATCAGCGATCTCACTCTTTCGATAATGACTCAAGACTCGTGGCCATAGGTGAGAACAAAGATTTGAAAACAGAGAGCTACATTTCGTTACCAAATTGCTACAGTTCGTATCTGACACAGCTTGCTGCAAAGATCCTAGCATCCAATTCTCTGCCCTGTCGCCCATCACTCGTGAATGCAGTCCCGAGATTTTGAACTTATCCACCTATCTCAATGGGATTCCTCTATTATATAGAGCGCATTGAAAAGGACAGAATTTATTTTTTTAACAGCAAAAAAATTCTTTTCGTGCAAACCGATGTTGAAGATCAGTGCAAGAAGACCCAAGCAGGATAAGATCTTCATCAAAGAGCAACCTCTCCATCAAGCAGTCAGCTACATTAACACGCTCTTGGTTTTGGCTGCCCCTGTCTATCTAGTCCAAAATGATAATGAACAAGAGGGGCGACAGTAAGCACTGTTGGCGGAGTCCAACACCTACGCCGTTTATCCGGACGCACATCTCGGAGCTTTTACCAGAAAGTGGACACCATAAATTCTCTCTATCATTTAATTGTCTACATTCGGTTAATGCTTACCATTACCTACAGATTCGGTAGATATTATATTTTGAACATTCCAATGTTGTATACAACATTATAAATTCTACTTTATCGCAATTTTAGTTATTATTAAATTTAGAAATAACTTCTTGAATACAGCCTGAATAGGTGGGTTCACAGAAAGTATTCAAAACGTACTCTTTCCGCCTCTTTGCATAGCTGAAATCTACCGCCCATATATTTGAGGCACGCATAGTAACATGCCTCAAGAAATCCAAACGATTTGGTCGTGGTCATTTTGTTTCAAATCTTCCATGGTGTAGGGGTTTTAGCATGCACTCCTCTTTTTGAAATAGTTCCATAGAAAACAGGCAGTTAAGTAGAATAGTCGGGAGAACGAGAGAACCTCAACCCTTTCGAAATCACCTATCTTCAAAGACAGATTACCCGTGTACACAACAGCTCGTATCAGAAATTGCACGGAATTACGACTATTCGTTACAGTTATTCATATTTGTTCGGATATAGGGACGTCATGACTTCGGTTGGTCAAGAAAACCTAAACTTTGAAGAGGGAATTTCTTTTGTAAAATTGAGTGAACATCCTGATTCTATTGTCAATATAAATTCACAGGCAAATGATCTGAAGCTGTAGTTTTGGACTGATTATTTCTTCCATTCTGTAGATTATCACTCCTTGGCATTAAGCTTGAGGTTAATGCCTTCGTGTGTATCAGCTTCAAAGAATATTTTTATCTCCTTTTGAGATAGCTCTTGTGTGTAGACTAGAAGTATAAAACTGTCATGTCCTATATATGCTTGAAAGATTTTCTATTATGTGTTTAAGAACAATAATTTTAATTTATGAATTCTCGAATTGTCTGCTTTCAAGTTGTCCATTCCCTGCCATTTCTCGCCAGCTCTCTACGTTCCGGTTATTATTTCTGAAAACAAGAATAAAATGCCGGACAATGCAACGTGTTTCATGGATTTTCCAAATACATCAATAATAGCGAAGTAGATAAAATCGGGCCTTCGACACATTTGATTCAAAGCACGCACGAGAAAACAAGGACTTTTTTCCCTTACCAGTCCCAACCATTCTCTTCGCATGAATTTGCACGCAAGTTTTTAAAAAAAAAAGAAAAAAGAAAAGAAAGAAAAAGCGGGGGAATCTCTCTTTTCTTCTCTCCACGGCATCTTCTGATTTTTCGCGGGAGGCCTCCCTCCCTTTTTGCGGCCATGCATCGGGGCTGTCACAGAGGAAGCGGAAATGGACTTGTCACTCTCTCGCCTGATTTCACGACAGGCCTAACTCTCAATGTCCCACCCTGAGAGAGAGAGAGAGAGAGAATAAGGGAACCAAAGTGAACGCTGTTCCCTCCCACACCCAGACAATGAAACGCGACGCAATTCCTGTCCATTGTAGAAGAGGGGAGGGAGGAGGGGTCGGCGAACTAGGGGTAGCTCTCTCCCTATCCAACGCGCAATTCTCCGCTTCCTTAGCAACGACAATTCAACCGACTAAAAACTCCGACTTGAAACAACAATGCATGCGAAAACAAAGAATATCATGCGGGTTTTAAAATCTTTTCTGAAAAGCAGCAAACACAGTCTTTCCATGCTATGACGCCCATGAGCACCAAAAATCGATTTTACTTAATCCGGCCCAATACGAAAAAAAAAAAAAGGCGCCAGTGTAAACGTACCGAAGCTCTCAGCGTGCAATAACTTTTCAATGATAAACACGCAAGGAATGTACAAACATAGCCTGGTGGCGAAGGGAAATTTTCATTTCTAACATTTTTACCAATTCTGTACTTTTTGACACGTTGAATGGGAAAGACAACTCCTTCCCCTCCTCGACTCGTTACGCAAAGCCCCCCCTTCCGCGGCCCCCCCCCCCCCGCCCAAAAGGAAAACAAATACCAGTTCATCTACTTGGTTAAATGATAAGCATTTTGGAGGGATATGGTTGCCGGGATAATATGCAAAGAATGTAGATAACGTGAACTTTGCGGCAAAGAGTCTCTTTTCCTTTCGTTCCCTTAACATTTTTACCAATTCTCTCCGTGTATCTTCGTGATGAGTGAGGAGCCCTTCATCTCATTACACAGGAAATTAGCAAATGCCATTTGCATACCAGACACTCCAAATTAACAAATACATAAAATAATTTAACCAGTTGATCTACATTTTAAGTGATTAGCATGTACAGTTGCTACGATAATCTGCATATAATGAATAATTTGAAAAGTTCAACAGCAAATTACGACAACAAAACGCGTTTAAACGGTAATTAACCTAATTCAATGTAAAACACCCATCTTTAAATGTTAATAACCCTTTTAAAGCAAGAGATTACCGTCAAAAGCATTTTCATAAATTTCCTTGATTGCAATCCAATATCTTGGACACTTTAGTTCCCATCAGATTTTATACTAATTTTGATGGAAGTCTTTCCGAGTGATAAATTTTGATTAACACTTGACTAACTTTACTCAGACTCTGCCGTAGTTGATATTTACGGTAGTGATATGCGTTTTGTTTCTGTAAAAAAAGTGTAATTTCTTTAAAGCTTTTATGATTTTCCGTAAATCTGCACTGCGTCTTCAAAGAGAAAAATCGTAGTTTAAGAAGAATAAACTTTTTTTTTAGGCTAAGAATATTTCTATCACAAACAACTTCATTATGAAATATTAATGACTAGAGACTACCTTGTGGCACTGATTTTAACTTAAATCACCAGTAAAAACACGGGTTCAACTTAAATTATGAATATTCTCCTCCAAGAGGGTACATCATTAAATATGATGGAAACAAAATACTGAATAATAAAAGAATAAATGCATCTTAAAATTTCTAAAGATGATAATTTTGATATAATTTTACCATAAAATTTTACATTTTCTTAGAAATTACGTACTCTATGGATATCATGAAATTTTATTTTTCAGTTACCTCCATCTCCTACCGGACGAGAGTGGCTTGCAAAAGAGTTCTACCTTACAAAACATTGTTGAAAAGCAGAATCGTCGGCATTTTTGCACATTTTTACAAAGAAAGGTTTCACTTTGTTTTGATCTAAAGACTACGGAACTACTGATTTAGGTAAATTCTTGTAAAGAGATCATGTTTCGCAAACATGGATTATAGATTATACACATAAAGAAGCAAACATCACATAGCTTCACCAGCACTTCTTTAGAACTTTCTTTATACCAAAAATCGGAATGAAATCTTTCATCTAAAATCACAACATAAAAACAAATCAAATGAAAGGTATCGCTAAATGAGTTCATCGTTATTAAGTTTATAAACGTATTCAGTTCCATTTTCACCCCCCAAGAAAATCAAATCAGTTATGCGGATTACAATCACCGTTAATTTGAATTTGAATGACTGGATTTCTAATATACACGATTAGATGTTCCGATTTCGTCAATCTGACTAATGAACATGTAAATGAGCGCAGATGTGAAGAAGGACATACTGAAACCATATTGAGATTTTCGGAAGATAAACACGCTTAGCGTATGAAACGAGCGTCCTTAGCGATTATTATTTGTGAAGTGCAAACGGAGATTTCACCAACCGCTGGCTTTAGAGTGTTACTTTAAATTCTTCCAGTAATTTGTAGATTTTATTAGAAAAAGGTAGCTGAACGTTTGTTGTTTCATCTTGAATGTTTGAAGAAGCTCTGAAATCTAGTGGGAGAACCACTTTCTCAATTTACCGAGTGCAATTTCCGCATTAAGGTGTAGGATCTACCGTGCATGCTTGAAATTTTATTTAAAAAATTTCGAAGTGTTCTTGCAAACTGCTTTGGGACAAACAAACATACGTACAAGGACAATCGACCGAATTCATATCCTTTCTCCTACATGAAAAAACAACCTTCAAAAAGCTCAATCTTTTTTTTTAAAGAATTCAAACAAAAAGACTGAGCCAAAAAAAGTCATCCAAATTTAAAACAGCTAATAAGTGCCGAAGAACCAATAAGAGGAGAAGACCTTGTTTTATGTTTCTTATGCGCATTGCCTTAAACAGAGCAATAAGCAAATTTTTCGCAGTTTCCTTCTTCTGTTTATATTCCAGTTTATTACGTTTCCTGTAAAGTGCGAAAAAATTGCTTAAAAAGAGAGCGGGAAAAAGAATTCGAGGGGAAGAGGAAAGGAGAAAATAAGAGAGAAAGAAACGGCTCTTGAATCCCTTAAGCTGTAAAACATTTTGCTATCTCAGAGGCGACAAGCAATTCTTCTGCGAAGTAATTTCAAGTCATCCAAAAACTTTACTTTAAAAGAGAGCTCCCCGCTTCTTTTTTTTATGTAGTGGGCAACAGCCAGTACAACTTGCTCTATTTCATTAAAGTACTTCCCTATAAAACCGTAAAGGAGCTAATTTGAGGCCAACGAGTCCCAGCTGCGACGGTTTGTAAGGATTACGATACTAGATTTCTTTTCTGGAACATCTCAAGAGAGACGGCAGTCTCAGCTCAATGGGTAGAATGGGGGCTGAGTGGTGGGGGTAAGCGGTAGGAGGATGAAAAAAAATAAAAGGGGAAAAAAAGAAGGGGGATTACCACGCTTGGTAAACAGCATCTGGTCTCTGATCGATACGGGTCACCATATTCCTCTTCTCTGTTTTCCTTCTGGGTTTTTTCCCCTTCTCTGGTTCTTCGGTTTTTTTATCCGGATCATACAACCCGCATTTCGTACGAAAAATCACGTTTCATAAAAACAGGTGATACGTGTAATATCTTTGAATAAGATTATAACCCGTATATACGATAACACCGTTGATTCATGGTTTTTCAATACATTAGATAGTTTCAATTGTAAAAATTGGATAAGGAAAAAATTTTGGTACTACAGTGTGTCCCAAAAGTTTAAGTAAACTTGAAACTGTTTACCATAATAAATATTTTCCAAAAGTAACAATATGCTACCATAATAAACTTTTGGGACAAACTATTTACATAAAATTATTAATTCAACAAATAATTTAGTTGAATTATTAATGTCCCAAAAGTTTAGGTAATATGTAAAAAAATTTTCACACCTTATTTTTTATAATGGAATTGTCCAATACTTTGACTGCAATATCTACAGACCACTCTCATTTGCATAATCTACAGCTGTTTTCAAGATCCCCAAACAAAGACAACTTTCTGCTCAGGGAACTGCTCTTGCCTGGAAATTAAAAGCACAAGATCGATCCGTAGTTAATATTGCAAAAAAATTAAAAGGAATTTACAAAGTCTTTCTCAAAGATCCATCTTCCACAACAATACCAAAATCAGGCCTTCCAAGAGTCACTTTTTGTAGATATGAGCGCATGATCGTTGGACTTGGCTCGACAACAAACCAGATCTGTTCGAGAAATACATCGTGAACCAGGATTAAATGTCTTAAAGAATACTGTTCACAAGCGGCTACCAGGTAGATCAAATATTTCTGTCACTACAATGAAGAAAAAACACCCTCTAATAGGGTGCTAGGTGTGATAATGAATTCAGATGTGATTTAGTGACAAAATGAAGTTCAGTATCGACGGACTTGATAGATAGTTACATTCTTTGAATGATTTGAGGGGAAAAACCAAGAATTTTACAGCAGGCAGCAAGGTGGAGCCAAAAAGGGGGAAACTCTAGTCCACAGTTTTTCCTGTGAGGTCTCCTTGTGGATTAGAGGTTCCCTTTCTTTTGCGTTGTTCTATTCCACAGTTTTTGCTTTATTTAAGCAAGGTGGAGGATTATTGATATTTTGGGAGCTTGCTTTTGCTTTTATGGATATCTAAAATTGTCAAATTATGTGCCCGCCTGAGATCTGAGAACTATCATCAAGTTCTAAAAACAACCTCTTTCCAATTGCGGACATATTAGATGGACCATCTTGATTTTCTTTCAACATGACAATGCTTAGATTCACGCATCAAAATCGACTTCAAAATGGCTTAGCGACCATAACATCAGAGCCCGGATCTTAATCCCATAGAAAACTTCTGAGGCATTCTGGCTCGAAATGTGTATGCCAATAAACGCTGTGTATGTCACTGATTGTTGGCTAGAAATTTCATCAGAAATATTTCCAAACCTTATTAATTCAATACGAAATCATAAAGTTATTCAATCATATGGTGAAGATATATATTATTGAAAGATTTAATATTTTATTTCATGTGAAAAAATATTCACAGTACGTAAACTCGTGGGACAGTTGTCTTATGAATATTGTTAGTTTAGTAAATACAGTTCCATAAAATGTCTCTTTAAATTCATATATGATTATAAATAAACACCTTATAAATCAAATGTAATTTTCATGAATTGTTCTGAAAATGCTCGTAATTTTCGTGTGTGCCTATACTTTTGAGACACGCTGTAAAGTTACTACTGCTCAGAGCTTTGCAATTTAAATCAAATACGATCGTAATCTAGGGTATCAATAATAACCAAAATTAATCCTTCATTGAAGGTATAGACAGCAGTGGAATGTCTTGCAAGAGGAATCTATACAGCTTTCATATTTTTAGGTCAAATGTGTCGGAGATAGGAAGAGTATAAACCGCCATAGCAAAAACCAATAAGCAGCTCCACGCTTCTTCTGTTTAATAATTAAAATTTTCAGTAAGGCACATCATGCAGCTTTGCTTTCTCAAGAATGGAAATCAAGCACCTGAAGCGTGTATTTCCTCTATTCCAGCACCATTCGCCAGTTCAATTGTTTAACTCGTAACGGAAAAGCAATACGAAAATAAATTAAAACTAGGCTGCTTTACCGCCACAGCGGATAAAAGAGGCACGTATTCGTGTTGTAGACACAGACAAAGAGAGCCATGGATTTTTTCAAATACCCACGTTAGAAACTAGTGAAAAAATATTAGTTTTATAATTTATTAACTAATCATAATGAAACTTGGTATGCTTAAAAGGTATAAAAATTACTTCAAAGCAATGCCAATTCTATTTAAATTCCACTTATTTATGGAGCTACGGGCAAATGAATTACGTTGAGTTAGGTACACTTTCCTCTTTATCTGGTCAACTCAGAAAGAGGAAGTATTTATTGGAAAGAGCAGCTCTTTTTCAATTGTCCTAAGATATTTTTAATCTAATTTAGTTTATAATCTAAAAAAATTTATTAAAACCCATGCCAAATGAAGAAAAAATAAATTAATGTATTTTTATAAACATCTTAGCACTTTATTCAAAAAGAGCTGCTCTTTCGATTAGTATAAATTACAAGAGCATATCGAAGAGCAAGGGAAACTTGAGAGGAGGGAACGCAGAGAGGAAAATGGAGCCTTTGGTCCTCCTCCTTCCCTAGAATGGAAATTCCCAAAGAACTTAAGTACAAAACCCACGCCTACACATTCTTGCATTGTCACGATTTTTTGTTCCTTAAAATTCGATTCTATTGATATATTTAAAAGCAAACAAAACAAAACAATCGTCTCTTCCGACAATCGCCTATCAGGTGTACCGTGCACGCGAATCTTCCCATCAATCAGAACTCACGCAAAGTATAATGGAATGCACGCACGTATAAATGCTTAACCATTGCGCCGACGTTTTCCCCAATACTGGGAACATTTATCTCTTCCAAAAATCTACTATAATCTATCCAACAAAAGTTGGAGTAGGCGTGTCCAGTTAAACTTCCAATTTCAATTGTTAGAGATTGTTAATTCTACTATAGCAACAATGTCTAACAATTGAAATTGGAAGTTTAACTGGACACGCCCACTCCAACTTTCGTTGGACAGAGTATATGCGCACATTCTCTTCATTGTTGGAATTGTGTCTACTGAAGGATAGGTAGACAAACCAATAATTGGTTAATGTAATTATTACATAAGCACTTCTCTAACAAACCCAAGTGCCATATGGTCTGGGATGAATCCCATAACTACGACCCAAAGAGTCACTTCGACCCGAAAAACTTTATATAATATTGTTTTCTTAGAGATACCAAATTTTATTTATTTACATGTCTCCAAGTATAATGGGCCAAACATACCTACTTATCAAACGAAAGAGGACATACAGACATACATATTGTATAATACCAATGAGCAGCTCCATACTGTTTTATTTTCTAAAGAAAATACCACTTAAGTCTAGCACTTAAAAAGAACCAACTCTGATTTCAAAGCAACATTTCTGCATTAGGCTTTCAATTATTCTACTATACATGTTTGTATTAGAATTCAATCACATTTACATAAAAATACAGTCTAATTTAAGTGTGGTAATGTTTCAACTTAAAATCAAGTTTAGGTTGCTGACATAAAAAAACAGGTCTTATTCAGAAGTAACATCATAGTTGCTCTTATTGGTAGCTTATATAAATCAATGCTTTTATCATATCAGGTATCGGATTTTCTCTTATCTATGTTCCGATTCTGACAATATTGAATCTCTATACTGAAGCAGTTCAACGCATGTAAACATTTCAAAATTCCTCCTTTAAAATGTATTAAAATTGCTTTGCTATGAACTTCGTAGTACAACATTTCTAATTTAAATATCAATGGCATTAAATGGTCGTTTTCATCAGCGGGTTCAAAACTGTTGTATTGGAAAAGGTAATTATTATGAAATTTTAGATAATGTGTGAATGCATTCATGCTAATGAATATTTAAATCGAAACTGTTTTTCAAGTTAGCGATGCTAACCTAAAGATAACTGTTTCATTTTTGACAATGACCACGATGAAGACTTTTAATATAATTATTTGCACATCTGATTTGTGTGTTGTATGAAAGTGTAGCCTAAAAATAATATCTGTAGTTAAAATTTTAGTACAATTAAACCACAGATAAATTTATACCGAAAAACTCTCTAAGTTTGGTAATAGTAATTATCATTAATTAATGTCTAACCCCATTTCCATTTTACATTGACTAAGATACTGATAATTGCTATCTTTTAAAAGTAGCACGATGCATGCAATTAGCATTAATTTTTGAAAAGAATTATTATTTTATATATTGAAAAGAACGCTTTGTTTCATGCATGTATTGATAAATAAAATATACAATAATGAATAAATAGATCTCATTTAAGCATTGAACCCGAATATAATGCCATCATAATAGAAAATTAATTCTCATTGAAAATAAAAAGAAACTACTGAAAAGTCTCCTCGTGATGAGAGCAAATTATTCCACATTGAATTTAAGCTTAATAGATATAATTAGAAAGATGCTTACTTCAAGAAATTCAAGAACTAATATATATCAGTTAACATTATCTGTACACTGACTTATCAATTTAGTGGGAACACCCTGCCGCGAAACAGTGGATCGTGCCATGCAAATAAGGATCACGTGGGAATCAAATGAAATAGGAATGGCCGACCGAGATGGTTTGAGTGACTTCGAATGAGGAATGATTGGAAGTGCTCGCAGGATTGGATTAGGCATTTCCCAAATGTCCAACCTTCTGCGAGATTCACGTGCAACATTATCGAGAATAGTATAAAACAGGGAAAACATGCAGCTCGAAATCACAAAGTGGACGAAAGAGGCTGGTTGATGACAGGGTTCGTAGAATTTTTTAGAATCGTGGCATCCAACCACTGAAGCAAATAATAGGATCTTTCAATGACGGAACATCTCAAAATAAAGAGCACTCGACCTGGCTATGCTATCAGACAGCCATCTCGAGTGCCACTACTCTCGGCGAAAAACAAACAAAGCACGCCATCTGTAGTTCGAAGAACACCGAAAATGGGCCCCCGATGATTGGAAATGTGAGGCATTATATGTAAGGCATATGTGAAGCAAATCGAAACTGTTATACCGTGTGATCCAAAAGTGTGTTACATTTTTTCATGAAACTAATAATTGTTTTGCCGTTACGAATTCTTTAGCAAAACAACGTGCAATGTTCACAGGCAAGATGGTGCACCTCCACATTATGCGTTGGTAACCCGAAACATGTTGAACCAATGTTCTCTAACGGTTGGATTGAAAGGCGTGGCACATTGTGTGAGCGGCCAGCCAGGTCACCTGATCTGACACCATCTGGCTTTGGGGATATCTAAAGGAGGTGGTGTATCGTGAAAAGTGCGGAACTCTGGTAGAGCTGGAGCAGAAGATTAACGGTGCAATTGCCGCCATACCAATTCAGACTTATCATAACATTATGGTACACATGTGCCGTCGAGCAGCAATTTGTGTTGCCAGAGAAGGCAAACACATTGAATCCGTAACCGATGATGTATCATAAAACACAAATTGTTATTGAAGAATTGTTATACAAAGTTTCATGAAAAAAATGTAAAAAAATGTAACACACTTTTGGATCACCCAGTACTATGCCGATGGAGGATCAGGGTATGATAAAATAGCAAGATGCCAAGTGATTAATCCGCAGGCTGACGGGGGCGGTATTCATGTGTGGTGAATGTTTGCAAGGCAGGAGTAAGATCCCTTCATACGGAGCACTGTTGATAAATACCTATACTGAACCCCTCTGAAGGTATCTGCAGCAGGACAATGCACTTTACCATAAGGTCCACGAAACCACTAAATGTAACTTTGAACATGACAAAAATATATTTCAGATCTCAATGAATCTCGTTTTTATGGGACAAGCTGGAGAGACTATACTTGCAACATGCCGTTACCATGCAACATTCAGCGAATATCTCGGAGACTACTCAACCGAATTCGGTCAAATGTTAATGGATCATAGGAACCTACTTTTCCTATGGTCCCTCCAAATTTTAAATTCCTGGTCTTAATAGTTTACGAGTAATCGAATTTGATGCAGCTGACTTTCACAACGACGTTTCCAACACCTTTGGGAGTAAAGGTGACTCGGTTGCGAGCGCTTGCGATACGATTACTTTACAGACAGGCCCTTACTCTTAAATGAGCTTCTGTTTATCCTGCAAGGTGTCGAGATTCAAGATGTACTGGATGTAAAAGAAAAATCTTTAACAGTAGGGTATTACTTTTATATTGATAAGTCAATGTATTTTCAATAGCAATACATTGATATTTTAACTCTGAAATAACTTCACTTTTAAAGCAAAATAGTTTTCATCCGGATCTATGCCTCATTTTAATAACGAAACCTTAGTAAATTAGGTGAACATTTTTTCTGTGTTCATCTATTGCCAGTAGCCCGCATTAAGGTTTTCAACAGTCAAAAAGATTTTCGAAATTATTAAAAATAAATTATTAAAACATGATGTCCATATAGGCAACTGCCCTGTAAGATTTTCCCTCTCCAGCGCTTGTTGGTATGAAAATGACTATTCTATGAGGTTTCATTACGTGCTTTAAGCTACATGTTAATATTTTACGGTCTTAGGAGTAGCATCCTAAAATTCAATTCTCTGCAAAACTAGGGTAGGTTTTAGCCTTAAAAGCATCTCCTTCACTCTGTTTATAGAATTTAATATTCTTTTTCAATAAAGGTCTATATAATTTAATCTGAATTTTAAATTAAATTTCAGTTAATAAAACAAAAAAAATCCAAACTTATATTTATCACATTAATGAAAAACATTCCCAACAGGCGACTTAAATTTCAATAAAATTTCATTGGAAGCGATAATCTTGCCTTGCCCGTGTCACTTTTTATCGATTCAAAATTTAATAAGCGCAAATATTGCTGCCATTTTCTAACCGTTTTTAATATATGAAGAAACCGTAAAAATGCGAAAGTTTCATTAAAAAAAAGTAAAAGTAGAAATTAAAAGCCCGAAATGCGAAAGAGCTTGATTTAGAAATACCGTCAAGGATACAGGGAGAAAGAGATTAACGGCGATATTTAATCGTAGGATTTATTAAATTGCAGTTATGTTTCAACGAGTTTTCTACTTAAAATCCGAAAATAATAATCGGTTGCTTATCAACTTTGAAACATGATAATTTGAGACATTAAACAGTAATGGGGGCCGCCAAGTTATTAAATTTAGATCAAATTCACTAATCCATGAGATCCGTTTCGGAAAAATTCATTATAAAATCTAGGAAATTTGCAAGCACTATTACTTTTATTATTTCTTGAGCATTTCATAAAGGTTCCCTGAAATAATACGAGAGAACAAAGGCATTAAATGTCAAAAACAAACTGCATGAAAAAAAAATATAAAAGAACCACGCATTTAAGATTTCGTTAGCAGGGTTCAAGGATTTCACGTGGGCTCGCATTCCATTTTTTTAAAAACTCTTTTTCACATTACTAGATGGCTTATGTCAGTTAAGGGATTAATTATAGTTAATAAGGCGACGCGTAAAGAAAGCGCAGATGGCTGAACGCCATTAAAGACGGCTTTAGACCTCGTTAAATTTAACGCATTTTCTACAGTTTTGTCAAGATTCTAATAACTCACGCTACTTCCCATAATACATTGGAACTGGTTATATGACCCAATATGGCGGCTCGGTTTTCGCTTCACTTCAATCCGAAGTGAGTTTATAATATTAAATATGAGAACCTGATGCCATAAATTAAAAAAAAAATAGAATAAATGAAACTAATGCTAATACCCGCACTACCTGCTAATAATTTTTAAAATTTCAAATGCAATCAAAAGATCAAAGAACCTTATATCATCATATGAACAGCTTTTATTTTCAACAGCAATAATAATTAGGCTGCACATAGAAAGAAATTAGATGCGAGTTACAAATAAACCACATAAAACTTCCTTTTTCTACACCCAATTACTTGCTTCATCCACTGTCATCCTTTGCTTCGTACAAGTTCACGGATTATTCAAACTTTCAGTACCAAGCAATCTTAAGTATTTCTTTACTTGTCTCTACTAAATTTTTACAGGGTGTTTACGAATTTGTGTACAAACTTTCAGGGGTGGTAGAGGAATTTATTGCGAATACACGGTACTTTGCCAATAAACAGGGGGTCGCAAATGAAGAAGAATAAATCCACCTCAATCGTTAGACCCTTTAGATTTCTTCTTATGGGGACATCTGAAGAATGTGGTGCTGGAAGCGCGAACTGTGGCTGACCATGTAAGAGACACTGCAGGGAGTTTTGGCTGTGTCAGAAATTCAATGACAGGACTCTGTGAGGCATGCATTGCTGCTGCTCGTGGTCAAAGGTTGGAATACATTTTGTAATTTTAAAAATATGTCATTTTTGGTTATTAAAAACGTTGTGACCATCAGTATCAAGTTTTTTAATTTTTACGTTTTCTAGAAATACATTAACGAGAGAGACAATATTATGAGCCGTTGTATGTATAATATTTGACAAATTTTAATGTATCAACGATTCAATTTCGACCCCTAGTTTATTGGCAAATATATTCCCAGAATTCACTTTCCCATGTTAACACTGTAAGTCTTGTCATTCAATCTAGTTTTGCACACAGAAAAATTCTCGTTCTTTGCACGCTTCCCTGGACTACTATCGACTTACAAATCTATTGCTTTTATTTTCAATTCTATACTATTTCTACAATTTCATAGATTTCAAATATGTAAGCCAAAATTCGGCTTCCGAGCCATCAGAACATTTTTCTATGCCTTATGCTAACATGTGTTGGTCTATATTAACCGAACGGCTAGCATAAACTGCTATTTACCCGAATAAGAAAAGATAGTAAAATCGTTTTACAGTATATACAGAGGTCTATATCCCTCTCATTTTTTTCTTCCTATTTAGCGGATAAGCGATATTAATAATAATAATAATCTGTAATCTCCACTTTTACACTATATACTCGTTGCCTTAGAGTTTTCTCATTGATTTCAGATAACACTTCGTACACAGGAAAGGAAACTTTGCACAACCTAGAACCAAATCAAAAGCTTTACTCTGAAAGTATAATTTATGTTTAAAATAAGATTGTAATAATGTTAACGACATTGCATGTTTTCTTAGGAGGTTTCAAGTTTTAAATAATTTAATAAAGAAGGATAATCAGAAATATCACTAGCAAGAAATTTTAATTTTGATATATTTATCTACTTTTATGAGTTGAATTGTAGCGAAATTATAATCCAATGTTTTATGAAGTGATTACAGCTTATTTAATAGTAGCGTCAGAGGTTAATTTACGTCGGTCTCTTTTTCATGCTCCGTAAAGTGGTGATGCATTCGCCATTTGTAACTTACAAGAGAACGCCACATTGCCCTTTTTTTTGCGCGCAAGCACACTGTGGAAGCGATAGCGTTGCGCGGCAGTGAAGCGCTCCGGAAGTGCGCAGAGTTCAACAAACATGGCTGAAAGAGGGCACGCAAACTTGTTAGCGGCGATCGCCAAAGAATTGCAGTTAGAGCACAGTTATTAAGCATAAAACCTTAATTTTGCTGTACAATTATTCGTCTCGAAATAATTTATAAGATGAGGTAGGCATCCATGAATACTATTTTTATTTAAAATTATAAAGCACCGCGATACATAATACCTCCTCACCAACGCAACGTATTACTCGACGTTGCACATGAAGCCAGACCCGTGTTTGATTACCGAATTACTTAATAAAATGAAATAATAAATTAAGGAAATGGTTATTAATTACTCTAGACATTTTTTTACTGGAAGGCAATTACTGTAATAATCTATTTTTAAAAACTAAGTTTGTTCAGAAACTTGAGAATCCATTCAATTGCCGTCTGCGGCTGCCTATTTCATCTGAAGTGGATTCGTGCTTATTGCTGTGAGTAGCGGAAGAAAGAAGTTCCGTTAAGCGCATTGATACATCGCTTTAACAATGGAGTCCTTGTATGACTGTGTGCTTAAATTTTTTCGTTTTCGTGGTTTATTTTGAAAGAAACAAAATTTTGCACTCTCTTATTTTGCAAGCATATATTGTAGCTTCAGTTGAGTAACATATTTCAATTTGGTGGAAATCTGTGACATACATGTTCGAGGGATTCCCTTGTTAGTGAAAGAATTTAATTTGATGAAAAAAAACAACAAGTAACACTGTATTTTCAAATTTAATATTTTGACAACGTCCTGTTTATTATAAAAGTTACAACTAAAGTTAATTGTTTAACTAGAGTAACTACTGTAGATATAAAGGGGAAGTGTTTAAACGACAAACCGTAAAGAAATCTTACACCATAGAAAATTTAAAAATCATATGAAAAATGAATGAGCAAGACCCGGTAACGTTTTTCCAAGAACGAGACTCTGACAGCAAACCATTAATAAACAAAATGGTTTCCGGTCCGTTTAAATGAAGGAGTCGGGACATTTAGAGCAAATGATAACTATTAAATGTTTCAGGAGGAAACGAAAATATTTCCCTCCACGTAAATATCATCTCCCTTGACATTCAGGACTTGATTAAATTAATTAATCGCTCTCCTTAAATACTTTACGAGTGGGATTTTCATAATCAATACGAATATAACCAACACAATGTTACTATATAAATTCTACCTCGACCATCAAAAAAAAAGCCAGCAAAGAAGGAGGGGGAGATGAATTAATAATAATAAAAAAAAAGGAGAGTGAGGGAGTAGCGTTATGTGTTTAAACAAACGTCAACCCTATTATTAGAGAGAGATATTAATCTGGACGCTGACTCGGCCTCGTCCTATAGCAATTTACCTGAATTATGACAACCATTAACCGTAACAATAAATCATCCGAGGCTCGTAAGAAATGGGCGCCAGCTTTTAAGTTCTACTTTAGATGAAGTGAAACAAAACGACGAGGAAGAAAACCACCGTAAAAAAAACAAGAAGGAAATTAGGATAGGAAATGAAGCTGAAAATTAAAAATACAAAACAAGGCCTTATTAGCAATCTCAGTGGTGGCTTTTTTCTTTTTTTTTCTGGGAAAACTGGAGATTTGATAAAAAAAAAAGAAAGAAAGAAATGCGTTAAAATGAAAGCGAAGAAGCAGAAATTCATAATCCAAGCGAGTGGAGGTGCACGATAAATATAAAAAGAGACAGAAAAGGTTATATTTGAAAAAAATATTAAAGTCAATTTATACTGATAGAGGAGACAATATGAAAAGACAAGAAACAAATGCATGGGGAATACAAGTGCAGGTTGTTATAAAGAACATGAAAATATTAAGGAAGTGTGTCTAAAAATTCTAAGCAATTATCATGCCAGATGTTGCCTTTTAAGAAATGTGGATATATTGGTTCATATAATTTCTATCCAGTTTTTCAACGTAAAGATATTCGTCCTTTACTAACTTTTGCAACAAAAATACCATGCCTGGTTATCAATTATTATCGAAAGACGAAGTATTCGTCAAATAATTTATTTCTTGAGAGATTCGAGCCACCCAGCAGCATTTTTAAAATTAGGGTTTGACAATGATGCTAACGTCAGGTTCACACCGCGAACTTTTGTTTTAAGTGAAACAAATTGTTTCACAGTTACACAACGAAACAGATTTTCTTACCGAGCGATATGCGACTGGAATAAATCACCTATGTGTATTGGGAACTTTTATCGGGTTATGTAAACACCTTAATTGTGCTTTAAAATATAGAATTTTTTCCGATAAGTTTTCTTACAGAATCAAATGGCGAAAAGGAAGAGTGGAAGACGAACTGCCTGTAATGCCTCTAAGTTTGTTATTTTAATCGATTGCTTTCCCTTTATAGGTAGTGAACTCCTAATTTTCGTTTGATAGATCTTCCGTGTTCGCTATTTTTTCTTATTTCTTTCGTTATCGCCTTCAAATGCGAAATAATAATAATAATAAATCACACACAAGCAAATTACAGAATACAAAACAAAATCACAAAATCTTGCATTCCTGTTGAGAGCCAAAAGAGTACAAGTTCCTATCTTCTGCCACTGCTTTTTAAAGTTACTACTCAAAAGCCTGACAACATTGAATATAAACATCACAGACAATCACAGTCTTATACATATAATAAATAAAAAATTACTACATCCAAAAATTAATACTTCTATTGAAATACAGGGTGATTCAGAAAGGTAGGTCAAGAATGAAATACCATGTACAGTTTGTAGCGGGGAACAATATTTTTCCTATAAACATGGGTCTGGAAATGCAACCTTGCAGAGATAATGCAACTTGTACGAGGTAGGAATGACATTACAGTATGTGTTCAAAATGCCGACCCTGAGCCTCGATGCAAGTGATTAGTCCGAAGTCGTTGGTCTAGTGTTTGAAACACCCGGCGATGTGGGTGATCACGGGTCTGAAAAACGCTGTTGGTAAATCCTTTCTGCTTCAGTAGCATTACCCTGTGCCTCGCCGTAGACGAGATGCACGTCCGCCAGCTCCGCATTAGTCAAGCGATCCATTGTACGACAATGGAGTTACATGTTTCGTTTCCTCTCTTTTAAAGGAGAGAACACGAACAATTTACATGTTTAGATCCTAATTTACATGGACCCTACCATTGCCGTCCGGGTAACGCACATCCATTCCTACCTCGTACAAGTTGCATTATCTCTGTAAGGATGCATTTCCAGACCCAAGTTTATAGGGAAAATATTGTTCCCCGCTACAAACTGTACATGGTATTTCATTCTTGGCCTATCTTTCTGAATCACCCTGTATACCATCTCTCCGAAGGGCTCCAAGCTCGGATCTGTTTTAGGTCCATCTCTGGATTTTGGCTTTGGACATGCTTGGTCTTTCCAATAAAATAACCAATCAATTCATCAATCAAATTTCAAAACAGGTCACAATGCCAAAAGCACAGTAAAAGTCATCAACATATGCAATATCACTTTTCACAAATTCATTTGGTATCATTCAACGGAATGACAGAGTTATTAAATTTAGCAAGAAAAGTTAAGAACAACCCTTATTAAATTTCGATCTTGTAGAGAACGAATTAACCTTCCTCAAAAAGAAGTTAAAAAGGGGTCTCATTAACTTTCAAATTTTACATAATAAACAACTTAGATGTCTTTTCTTTACAATAAAGAAAAGAATCTCGGTTTACTAAGATATCATAAAAACGTTTTTTAAGGCAGTTCATGGACACTGCAAAGACCTTCACTGTGCCTTATGTCGACATTAAAGATTGACCCTTACATTAGGAAATTTAAGGATATATGTCAAAATTGTATACAGCTCGGAGAAACAACCATGTATTCCATAGAATACAAACAACTTGGTGGAATGGTCTACCTCAATAAACATAATGTTGCAAAGGCCATCCATCAACAGCTAACATCCTTAAATGCAATCTTAACAGTGAAAGACAGCAAATTTCAAATGTATACTTTACACTATACTGAAAAACAAAACATAGGATGCTTCGAGATATTGATAAAACAATTGAACTTATTTCATTGACACGACAAAACACATGCAAATAATCTATAGAAAATCCATTAAGAAAAACATAATTAAACACCAACAATTTGAAGGCAGGCAGTACATACATTGTCCCTACTGTAATATCTGACACCGGTGGTGTTATACAGTAACCTTCTTAAAATATTGGTTCGCTAGGCAACAGTTTTCAAAAGGAAGTGCTTCTAAGCACATGTCATTTAAATAGAAAGTTTGTCTTAACCATTTACATTCAACTACAATATTGGATTTAAAGCACTCGGGGAACCTTGCGCTTCATTAGCATAACGAGCTCAGAGTGAGAGAAACCAATAATAATAATAATAATAATAATAATAATAATAATAATAATAATAATAATAAATATTGAATTGAATATCGTTGGCGTTGCGCTATCAGTTACAATGATACAGGTTGTAAAGGCAGAAGCCAACCTCTCAAGGAGTTTGCATTTAATTTACGCGAGAGTTGCGTAAACACTAATTAGCAGTCTTAAGTGCAACATGTTTATCCACAAGGTTCCAGATTCGTTCGAAATTAAGAATTCTCCTTCGTGCAATCTTCACGCAAGACAGTTAACGTTTGTCGTTCTCGTCTTTTTTTTCAGATTTCCCTCTCGTTAAGAGCAATAGTAGTCAGGCGAGCAATTTAGAATGCACAATGACTATCAGTCGGAGTAGAGAGAGAGAAAGAGAGAAGAGAGAGAGCAGCCGAGCTTATCGAAACGACTCGCCAATAAAACCATTACTGGGTCAGTGTGGTTGTACGGGGGTGTTGATAAGAGAAGGTTGGTCGACAGAAGGGTGTCATCTAGGAGACCAATAAAATATCCTTTTCACGTAAAGCGGGTGAGGATAAATTGCGAAACGGAAAAAAAAGAAAGTTTAAAAGGGTTAGGGATTTTTTTTCTCTTATTTTTTTAAAAATGGAGAGGGTATTAAAAGAGAGAGAAAGCAGGGATAGAAAGAAGAAGCAGCAGCTCGGTATCTGCGAGAGATTGCCGGAGAAGGCTGAAGGTGGGGTAGGGGGTTGAGAAGGCAAAGGGA
This sequence comes from Rhysida immarginata, assembly GCA_023313115.1. Lineage (NCBI taxonomy): Eukaryota > Metazoa > Arthropoda > Chilopoda > Scolopendromorpha > Scolopendridae > Rhysida > Rhysida immarginata. The sequence continues at coordinate 499,236 of JAHWFO010017593.1, forward strand.
TGGAATTAAAGCTCTCTTCAAAGCTTCCGGGTGTTGGTTCTGTTTCTCTAGTCGGGTAGTTGCTTCGAGGAGTTGCAAAGTTTTATGGCAAAAGGGCAGTGCAAGCGTGCTTCTCGCGAATCGATTCGCAGAAACCACAATCACAGGAGAGACGTGGGAGGCAAATCCTTTCATCACGAGTCGCTGCATAGCGGCCGTCGAGAAGGAATAAGGACCGAGAAGATAGAGGGGTACGGAAGAAGAAGAAGAGAAAGAAAAATAAAAGCACACATACTGTGAGGGTAATTAAGACAGAACGAAAAAGAAACGAGATACCCAACTGGATGCAAAAAGCCGGAACTTGAGAATTAGCACAAATCTCATTATTAATAAATTCGACAAAATTGCGAAAGCCTGCCGTTTTTCAAATAATGCCATGTGATACATCCAGGCGATAGGATTAATCTTACGAAACCACAAAATCTTCTAATTCTAAAACAAACACAGTCAGCTATATAGGCCTTAAGGAGCTCTCAAAGTCTATTGCAGCGGACCATGTGGCCATCTGCGCCAGAAGTCGCACGTTCAAATAATGCGTTCCTTGATACAGGGACGTTATTATCCAATCACCATCTGTATTGCTGCTACAGCCAGCACACGAGGTAATTTAACGAAAAAGTAAAACAAATGAACGAACCCAATAAGCCTAATACTGTCATTTAATTTCACCCAGAAGGAAATGGTTAAATCCAAACGGGCTAATCAAAAGCCAGCAATTCGGTTTTCATTCACACGCACTCAATAACGCGGTTCGGTATAACGCGGCTGGAAAACGTGCATTCACTTGCTAATTGACTTTGCTTTGGTTTCTCGCTTTAAAGAGGATTTCATGACGAGTAGAGGAGAAGCTGGAACATTTATTCGAACAAATAAGAAAGAATAAAAAAATAACTGAGAAATGGTGATGAAGGAGTCATTTTTAAAGACTGCTGTTAATTCGTTCATTTTTATTAACATTAAGAACAGTCTTTAAAGCCAAACATTTGGCACCTTCTCTAACAGGTTTTGGATGTTGTATACGTGACTACTTGAGTTGCACAACATTTTTCTAGGGTTAAAACCGATTGAGCGTATACATATAAACCTTTTTTACAAAACAAATTTTAATAGTAAAAATATCAAATTCGGGAATAATACTGGAGAATTGTGTACAGGACAAAGTTTTTACTTAAAAGAAGAAGAAAAAAGAAGAGTTAAAAAAAGGAGGACGGGTTTTGGGAAGAACAAGAAGGTTTCTCACCTGAGTCCCAGTCGAGGTAACTGACTGAGTTGGAAGCAACCAGTGCCAAGCCCCATCCGCAGAGGGTAAGCAAAAACCACCACGACATCTTGGCGATGAACAGACTCGACAGCCACCATGGTGCCGAGCGCAAGAAGGTGGGGAATCCCCGCCTCGCACAACCCGCGGAGGCACCGATGCTGGGAAGGGAAGCTGCGGCTGCGGCGGCGGCGTCGTCGGCGGCGGCTGCGCTGGTGTCGTCCGTGCGCGCAGCGATCCACAACGACTCGGGCGACGGCCGCTAACAACACACGGACGATCCAACGGCAAACGATATCGATGGCGGCGGCGCAACCATGGCATGAAGCTAACAAAACACTAGCAACAGCAGCAGCAGAAGCAGCGGCATCGCTGATTAAAAATAGATAGAAAAGAGATAGAGAGAAGAGAGGAGAGAGAGAGAAAATAAAACAGCAAGTATAGCAGCCCCGTTGAGTGGGATAGATTGCTTTCGTTTTAGTTGATACAAAACAACGGCTCCGTATACAGATTCGAAAAAGGGGAGAAAGGAGGAAAAAAAACTGGTAATCCTGAAATGATGTTCCACACAGACGTAGCAAAAGCCTTCAATGATAATCACACCACGTCGAGAGAAGCAAATACTCTCGTTCCTTTCGTTTGCTTTTAATCTCGAACTTGCTCGAGATTTCAACCGGGGGTGAAAAATAAGAGAAGCAAAAGAAACAAGTTTACAGGAATCTCACGTCGATTTTTTCATCATGACTGGCCACCAATATCCCGATCACGCTCATTGGAGGTGGTAGTAGCAGAGAGCGATTGTCTGGATGCAGCTCAATGAGCCGACAACATGAAAAATCACTTAGTATCATCTCGGTTCCCAATGCTGAGCCGGAAAAGAGGAAGAGAGAAGAAACAACCTCAGCGCAGTGTAAAACCGTCACGGTTTCGTCTCCCCCGAGAGTTCATCTCAAAGTCCCTTCGTTCGCAGTAGCGATGTTATTGCTCAAGCGATCTTCTGGGCTCTTTTTGTGTATTTTTTGCCTCGGTGTCGATTTCACGCGCAGGAGGAGCGCACGCGACCAAAGACACATGCGCTCGCGACGGGGAGCACGCCCTGCACTGGCTCCGTTGCGGGCGCCGATCTACGAGCGTGGCGCTGCCTCGTATTGGCTCCTGCTTGAATGTGGCGCGCCGACGCGCGTGTTCGTTGGCTGCCGCGCCTGCTCCTCCTCCTCCTCCTCTTATTCGGGTGTCCGGAATCTCTCTCTCTTTACTCCTCTCTCCCACTCCACCGCCAAAAGAACAGCGGCCGCATTTTTATCTGAAACAGCTCCCAGCTACTCCTTCTAAACGGAAACAAAGAACGATCCGTACCAAGGGACGGATTTCTTTCAATGACGACGACGAACTTTTTGCTATAAAAAGGAAAAACGTGAAGAGGAATTTCAAAAAAAAAAAGAAAAAAAAAAGAGCCGTTGTACTCAGGGTATATCTACAGCGCTCGCGTCCCAATTTTTGCGATTCAGCACAAATTTCAGGCCGTCCTGGAAAGATTAATGGAACGCTCCTCTCACCTGCGGTCTTACTGTGATGACAAAAGAATTACCGCCGATTGATCTGTGATTGCTACAGTTACCGCGTAGGCCTAACGCAACTGCAACTGATTTACACGAGAGATACGACTGCGATTTCAATGTACGATCGGTGTCGCATTCCTTTCGACAGTATTCCATTGCTTTTTCATGACTGCGAGCGATTAATATATTTTTAGTCCACTGTTATCTCATTTCTGTATCCTTCAAGATTTGATATCGATACTTAACAGTCCCATTATCCGTGATTGAATTTTATGTGGGTGCAGGTGTGTGTATTGTCCGCATGAAATTCTCAGCTGCTCAGAATGGAAGTCAAGAAATTTTTCAGCTGCTCAGTGATAAATTGGTTGGCCGCATGCAATTTGCTAATTTCGTACAAGCTTTAGTGCAATTCACCGGATTTATGCTTCCATAAATGAGTTTATTAAGCACACTTGGAGCAAAATTGAAAAGCAGTGATTGACGGGAATGAATCGGTAAGAGGAAGAAGACTACTTGTGCAAAAATTGGCCGTTTTTTTTAGAAAAACTGCATCAATTAAGCTTAACGGCGGAAATTATATGTTTAGATGAAAAATGTTACAAGTGAAGTGCTGTTAGCTCGATTTTTAGCTGAATGACGGCAAGAACAGTATCTATGCTAGACTTTTATTATTCCGTCCCGCATTGCCATATACAGGGTGTTGCAGATAACTACAGGGCAGTATAGCGGGAAGCCTACCCGCTCGATTGCAGGGGCCGGCTCTACATCAAATGATAATTGGGTAATTTTTATCAAAAACATGACAGTTTTGACGTTCACCCCCCCCTCCCCGACTGTGTAAACTGTGGCTGCTGCACGCCACCTTCATCTCCCTCCATTCTGCCAATCGACCAAGCTATCCTGTAGTTATCTGCAACACCCTGTACGTGCCAGATTGTGCCAGTTTCGCGCATAATGTGAAGAGAGTGAGAACATGAGGATATTGCAAACTTCAAACATTGGTGGCCTAATAGCAGAAAGAAGTAGTCAAAGTAAATATGCATTTGTCTCTATCACAGTACAGAAATGTTTGTTTATGATCGTGCTATGGACATCAACCAAATGAGAATGCCTACGCCGAACCATTTATAATATATAAATAAAAAATTCCGAATATAGTGCATAACTGACAACAGACACATCAGCTGTTTATCTAAAAAATCATCTCTTGGAAAACTTCACACATCAAACTTTGAAATATTTATCAAATTTGCCGCTGATTGCCTCCCCAATTCTTTATAATAAGAACATTTTTAAAAAACTCTCGTACGAGTATTTTCACACAGCTCTGCAAGTTGAATGAAAACCTAGCAAAATATTACGGTTTTCTATTTCCAGCGGTGTAATTTATCAGATTTGAAAATCCAAGTAGCAAAATGCTCAGAATATATTCAATTTTTGATATGGTAGCTTATAAATGTTCAATGTGGTCCCCACCGGCTGAACTCGGTACTCAAATTCCTCCCAAAGTCAGGTAAGGGGAACGATGTGGCCACGAGACCGGGAAGTCGTCATCTCGACATAAACTGATGGGAGCTCCCTATGCGCCCGGGAGACATCTAGCGGCAGTGAAACCAAACTTGACGATACCCTCTTTCCAATGGAATGCAGACCGTTAACCTGCAATCAACAGTTATGGAGCTTTAGCATTTTGAAATCCCATGAAGGCTTTGGTACACCCCGCATATCCTTACGATTAAAAATTAGAATTTTTCTAAGTGTGTTTGAATGTCTCTAATAAACTTCACAGCTATTAACCTTACCGCCCATGGCGAACTACTCGGCACTCTCATCGGAAGCAACTGAATTCTCTTTAATGAAGATGTATCGCCATGAAACGCAGGCAGCTAGGTATTATACAGGATTTTCATGACCCATTTCGGGATTTTCGAACGCTGTTTTACAGAACCACAACACTCAGAGCAAAATCGCAATATATCGTCGAACGCAGAACTGAAAGATTTCTTAAGTGAAAGTGCAGTAGCGTACATCGCCATTTGAAGGTGAATTTTCTAAAACTTAATCAGCGTTGAGTGTACACCGCCGATTTTGAACAGAATCCAGTACAAGGAACAACCACTAGAGGATAAAATGGTACAAAAAATTCAAGTGAGAAGAGGAGTCTGGGTAGGGAAAATGTACTGACCCGTTGAGACAGCTGAAAGAGTGAAAGAGGCATTTAGTCGGAGTGCTACAAGTTGACGAATACCGCATCCAATGATGACTTTTCACTGCCTGGCCTCTACGATCACTTTTATCTAAACCTTTGTGATTATTTTTTATGGGGTTACGTCAAGGATTGAGTGTACGCATCCCCTATGCCACAGGATTTTCTAGAGCTTCAACAAAGAATCAGGGAGACATTGGATATTGTCGACGCTGACGTGGTAAAACATGTGTGATAGAGCTAGATTATAGGATTGACATTTGTCGTATTACAACAGCGGACATATCGATCACTATGAAATCTCTTGCTTCAGAAAACCTTCCAGAGTTTCTGTACAAGTATTCTAACATATACTCAGAGCCGCCTTAATAGAATTACAGATTTCGAAAAAACACTGCATTGGGGACTCTATCAGGAGATTGGTAATATTTTAGCAAAAGTAAAGCATACATAAACATTCATCCGAGCTGGTTCAGAATTTTAAAGTGAACAGGATCGATTATATAAGGCCCAAAAATTTTTTTCCCGCAAATATCTCGGCATTAGATTTTTTGGGGGCTGGTGGTGCTCTTCCTCTTTCCGATTCAAATACACCTGACGCAGGATTACATTTTTTTTTAAAGGCGAAGCGAGAACCGTTGTCTCCAGAGGGCGCAATGAGGTGTGTGAAATGTTGGTCGACGCAGAACGGCGAATCAATGACAAATCACGGGGAAACCTATTGGAAGTTTCGAATCCATTAAACTTACACCACCTTTGCTGCTGTAAGGACACCGCGATTGTGCTACAAATACCTCCAAACCCATTCCCACTTTCTCCATTGATTTCTCATTGCCATATTAGAAAGATGAAACTCGCTATCGAAGCAGAGTAATTTTGTGGGAAGTGGACATTCCTTGCGGTGCGAATTCCGACACTAGAACGAGACTCGTGCGTTTCAGGCGTTAACGAACAATTAATCACGAGAGAGGCGCGAGTGCAGGCGCTTTGCTCGGGTCCTAGGAATGGCAGGCGACGACGATGTCATCAAACTCCCCCCGTGTAATGTTGGCAGCCTCTCGTCATCCTCCGTTCCTCGTGAATGAGAAAACTCCGCCGCCAGATGGCGAACTAATCACCGATGCCTTCACTCTCTCTCCGCTTCACCTAATGATGGAGGGATTTGTTTAAGAGTGGAAAAATTGTAGAAAAGATAATTGCACAGTAATCGCTGAGGGATTATTACTAACAGAAACAACCCCCCCCCCCCCCATTTCAATATGTGCGTTACAATTTTTCAAGATTCTGAACACCGAGAGAATCACCCGTGGAAATAATTTCGATGGAAAGATTAGTGAATCCGCTTGTTTTTCAACACCATTAGAGTTCGGGTCATCCTTCCTACTGAGATTCTTCCCATTTAAAAAGCAAATAGGAATGCCTAGTCCTTCGAACTCTGTATGAGACTGTAACTTCTTTCATAATAATCTCGTGTATGGGGATCTCAACGGATATTAATGACTTTTACTCGCAAACGTTTCATTGCTTAATTATATTCCGTTAAATTCCACTTATCATATCCGCCTTTTTGTCAAAAAACCGGAAATTGTGCTTTACAAACTGAAGGGGCAATGAAAGGCTAATTAATTAATTAAATTGCTGGATCATCACCGAGGAAAACATTTTCATACGCAATTTCAAACCGAAGAAAGTTTCGATTAAAAAGCCACTGTTCGCTTTTCAAGGAAATTTCTTAATTTGTCCAGTTCTCTAAAAAGAAAAAAAAAACTTAGCCTTATAAGCTAAATGTGAATTTTAATATTTATTTTAAATATTGCTATGCTATTATCTCATTTTCTTACAAATTTTAAATGAAATTTTCCATCATTTCTTATGATAACAGACGGTGAAAAATCGAGGGAAGACATCTTCTCATGTTTAAAATTAAATGTTCTCCTCCCCTTTCGGTTATAAAATTTCATTTTTGTTATCATTATTATCTTTTTTTTTCTCCTTCCTCAGTTAAAAGAAATCAAGTCGATTTTTTTTTATTTCCTGCTCCCTCCAGCACTCGTTCTCCTGAGTCGAATAAAAAGCGAAGGCCTATGCGTTTTTCCACAGCAATTGACTCGCTGCTTTTATGTGCTTCTCTCTTTCACTCTCGTAACAGAATGAAAATAGAAGAGAAGAGAAGAGAAAAGAGAAAGAAGGAAGATGTATATAGGTTTCGATTAAGAAACGAACACCCTCTTGGAACAAACTATTTTTTAGAACCTTTAAAAATTATACTTTAACTGAATCACGTTTTATTTTGTCTCTTTCTTTCTCCTAGGAAACGCGATTCGAGGCAACGCGCTAGAAGAGAAGAAGTTTACGGCAGCCGGTTCTCCTCGAGCATTCACCTGGTAAAAGCAAATGGACGGCCAGTTCCTTCACAAGAAAATGCAAAAGGAAAAAAAAAACGAAAAGGAAGCGAAAGAAAAGAGTCCAAACCTCCAGGGCAAAGACACCTCATCGCCCTCTCAGCCAACGTCACCTTTCTCCCTAAACGAATTACAAAACGCTAACGTTCTTTGCCAAGCTGGTTTTATCCGATTTGTTTTATTTATTTACCGAAAACAGTAGGCAATCCGCCTTCAGTGTATTACGTTAATATGAAATTAAGGTAAACGGACGGCTGTAACTTGTAATGTCGTTCCTTCTCGCTTATGAGATCAATAAAAGCGCCTTATATCAAGCCAGATACCGCAAAGAAATACAAGCAACGCCGAAAAAGGGAGATTCAAAGACGAGAGTGTATATAAATCTAATTGCAATTTCCAGTTAAAGCTATGAGGAGGGAAAATACCCTCTTTCCCCATGTAATAAAATATCTAGACAACCATGTATTTTGAATTCAACGTCAGGGTTCGTTATTACATCTAAATCGTCAGCTATCTCTCCAAATCTTCCTTGTTCGTAAATATGAGGATTGCTTAGAAAGTAATGCCTAATAATTTTGTTTCGGAAACTATTTTATCATTCAAAATGCATGACTTTATCCGAAATAAAATTAATGTTTCCTTTACACGTACCATTTCTACTCAAATTCCCAATCAACCTGAACGGCCTTAAGCCAGCGCGAAACGAACATGTAGGAGACCTTGCCTATACTTGCTCTTAGGCTCTTCCCAATAATAAAGCTTTAAATCTCCGAGCTTAGTGACTAACGTGCTCCTATCGACTGCCCACCTTCCTACACAAAACACAACGCTTGTGAATATTCACCTGCTTCTTTCTCTGTAACGAAAAACTCTTATTAGAGCTCGTGGTTGCTAACGGAAGTCTCTCATATACGTTATTTTAACAGAATATTACAGTCGCTTTATTTATCAGAATGTCCGTACAGTTCCGCTCACAGAAGTAGGAAATTGCAGATTTGCGGTACAGAAAATTTCAGTATTCTAACTTCATTACTGGCTATGATAAAAATTTTGGGCATTACTGTTAAGATTTTTGTATTAGCAGCCAGTATGTCGTATAGCATTTTATATTTTATTTTATTATTCTCTACGAATAGACGGTATTATAGAAGGAATGTTCAATAAATCCTGTATAATTTACTATAGAATGAGCTTCATCGCCCAGTTTACAACATTTTAAGCACTGTCTTCTTTAAAGTAGTCCCTCTACCGGCGATACACTATTTCTAATGTTCTTTCTGTCGTAGGAGTAATTCCTGTAAAACACTGTATAGAATGGTCTGAGTTTTCTTCTCGCATTTCCCTGAATCTTTTCTAAGGCTTGTAAATAAGGACAAAAATTTCCTCGGGCTAAATCCGAGAAATAGGGTGGACCTACATTGGGCGAAGCCTTGTCCACCCTATTGGCCAGACTTAGCTCATTAGGCACTTTCGTCGTTTCGTTTTTCAAACCATAGAGGAGGATCAGGAAAATGAGATAAAAGAACTGCGCCCTATCATAAAAATGGCATTCCAGAACCTTTGCAAAAATAAGATGCATTGAAAACAACGATTGTGCTGAAAATTCTAATGTTTGTGAACGGAGTTCATTATCTACTTTCTCAAATGAGTCTTTAGCAACCCTGGACTTACATTGTTGAGATGAGGAACACTTGGGTTACAACGATGTCACTGTATTGTTGACCACCTAACCTAAACCAACGACGAAACTATCCTCAGCAACCAAACAGCTTTCGAAAGAGACGGCCTCACTGACTTCCTGATAGATTTAGAAGACCGGGAGCGATCCACATTATAGCCTAATAATACCAAGTCTGTGCACTCCCGTCGAATCCCATAGTAAAAAACGTGCAGATTTCTGCTCTTCGTACAAGCAGCGAACCTAACAGATGGCCCCGGAACTTACTGCTAACACACGCATCGTTATGGCGTCAAAATTCTCTAACCAATGGGAAAATGCTTTGTCAGTTGGCTATGGTTCGCTTCGAGTGGTCGTAAGCGATCCGAGATATTTATTTTAACTGCGTTAATGTTTCGTTTAACGGCAAAATATTTAAACATCCGAAAAAGAATGAGTTTATAGCTTGCTTATGTATAAGAAAGAAAAAGAAGAAGCCGTAATATATTGTGATTGGAAAGTTAAAGCGAAGTTTCTTGATAAATACACGCGATCTAATTCAAACGTTATTGTGGCGCCGTCCGCTAGGTGGTTGGGCATGCGCAGATGGAAATCAGGAATCAAAGGAAACCCCGGAGTGTACAGACTTCGTATTATTAGACTATGATCCAAGGTAATCTAGAATAACAGGTAGGTCCAGTTTGTCAGAAGTGCTTAACGCGCATGCGTATTGTGACGTCACGGGATGGCTTATGGCTTTACTTCCGGCGTGTGCGGTAGCCATTATTCTGGTCACAAAAGAAAACGTTTTCACGTAAAAAAACAAAACTCTTACGTTGATTTCTGAAGAAACGTTTATTTGTAAACTTACTATTTTATAAATTAAAATTTCCTAATGCCTGCATAAATAAAGTTATTAAGAAATAATATCGAAATTATCATCTGTCTCTTAACTGCCAACGGTTCCGACGAATCAATTTCGAAATCTTAACGAGGAATGATAACTAGGCCTAATGATAATGAGAAATACGTTATCGTCCTTCTCTCTGTGTTCGCTTAACTATCCGCACATTGCGCGATGAGTGAACATGAGACCAAGGTAAATGATTTTACATTTTAAAGACACCCACTCCCCTTCTAACGAACTGATATATAACCCTTTTTCTATTTAGTCTCAGTAAATTTCACTTACCTTGGTCGCATGATCAGTTATCGCGCGATGTGCTGATAGTTAACATCAACCCTGTGTTCACATTAAAAAGATAATACCTAAGTACATTTTACAATAATTATAAATTACGTAAGTCCCTTCATATAATGGCATTATTATTTAATTAAAATATATAGTATAAAGAATGAGAATTGTGAAGGAAATGAACGAGTCGTCAAGTGTGGCTATCGCACGACTGCTTTCATTGCCGCCATGTTTTAGTTTCTGTTGAGGTTTCGATTTAGCGGGTATAGGTTTCGATGTCAGCTAGTGACGTCAAAATACGCTTGCGCAGTAAGGCAATTTTTACTACTTCCGGCAAACTGACCCCCACCTTGTATTCTAGATCACCTTGACTATGATCCACATTAAGTCGCCGAGACGAAAGAGCTTTCCATTAGGTCCGCGAACCAGGGGGGGGGGGGGGGTTATATATAGGGGCATCGTTTTCTGTATTTCTTTGTAACACTGTTAGCCTCTGACCATGACGGTATGTCGAAACGCGTAAGGCAAAAAAAAACTTTGTTTCCTTATCACTTGGTTTCTTCACTTATTTTTAGACTGCATTGTTGCTGAATACTCGGTTGAGAAGTCTCAACTGGCCCTTAAGCTAGTATCCGTAAAGTTTAAATATTTAATTATTTGAATTAAGAAAACATTTATTTTGTTTGGTTCAGAAACTCTTTCTAAACCACTGTAAATGACAACTGTATAATTCACTAACTGTGTATGCATTCATATGTGCATAAGAATTCTCTCTAGTATAGATGCATAATTTTCGTCTTTGTAATTCAATCCTACAGCTATTTGACAATGCATTTAACTTCACGTAATAACCAAAAATATGAAAAGAAAATGATTCCTGGCCGAGTTATCTTGTTTTATAGTTTTATGCCGATTTAATCTCATCATCATTGCTATGTTGAATAATTAAGCTTGAAATAGGATTTTCATTGCTTGATATTATATAATACATTCAGTTATTAAGTACAATGTAAATACCAGAATAATCATAATTCAGGTTCCAAATGATAGATAATTTTCGGAATTTACTGCCAATTATTTTTTCCATTTTTATTGAAATTGAAAACAGTTAAAAAGGCCTCTATTACAGTGCAAATAGCATTCACCAAAGTCATTAACCATTCGCAAAACAGCCTTTCGATCACTTTGCGTGTTCAAATTAGAATTAAATTATAATGCCATCATAACACTCAATTTGAGAAATTGATAGAGTGTTTATGTAATTTTTTCATTTGCGAAATGACAGCTTTGTAATACATGAATAACTATCTTCGGCTTAAAACATATACAAATGATGTACGATGATATTATTATGTTACAATTGTATCTTTAAATTGTTATACACTTAATTAATCGATAAATAAGCGAAAAATGCTCCATGCTCAGTCTTAGGCCGAGTTCTCCATAGCCGATGTTGAAGAAGGATACGAATACTTTATCCAACCCGTCTTACTTTAATTTATACTTAATTCATGAAAATAAGATAGGGGCTTTGGAGACACGTTGTGTTGAATTCCAAACTGAAACTTTCGAGTTTCATTATAGGCTTTCCCTCCTGTAGACTGACGAGTCGAAAACAAAAAGCTCCCCACGGAGGAGAAGGCTTAGGCTTCCGTGCCTGGCTGTCGTGCGCTGAGGGGGAGAAATCGTCCGGGAATCTTCGGGCGGCGGTCCGGCCAACCGGGCGCTCATCGAGATTCTTGACCGCATTGACAGACACCGCGCTCCAAACTAATGGACAATAATTACTGACCGTAGTAGCATTCGCCTTCGCTTCTGCACGCGTAATTAGAAGTGACAGGTGAAAATTGTAACGCGCCCCTGATAAGTGATTGTGTAATTATCTAGTTAGTATTCGGCAAGTGCAGCGACGTCTATTGATTTTAAACGGAGGCAAGCAGCAATGGTGGCGCTGCATGTGTCTGAGTGTGTTGAATCTAGGTGTATGTTACCTGTCTCGCTTAGAGAAGGGCCCTCCCCCCCCCTTTTGTTCCGGTCTCGAATTGAAATGTTTTCGGACAGTTTTAAGCCGTTATTTTTGAGCTCTTCCTGTTCGTTTTTTTCCTTGTAGCCCTCTTCTCCCCTCCATTTCCTCTACCTTCCTTGTGATTCTCTTGGCACAATCTTGGATGAGGAAGAAGAACTCTTTTCCATGTCCGCTCCATTTCTAAATGGCATAATAATTCAAGCAAACTAACCAGATGAATATAATTAGGAAACTTAGATAAGGGATAAATGCTTCCACTCAGCGTCTCTCTCTCGCGTTCTGTTTCCCCCACTTCCTATCGCCGTTAACATGGCTCGCCTCGACTTCCCATCAAGGCAACAGCCTAATTGTCGGTGTGCCCAGCTTCCTGCACTATCTTGATACGACCGGACAAACGACACGAACCAAAAGCATCGCTCAACAATAGGGCCCGTCCGCCTTCACCGTAGGAAGCCTTGAAAAGGAACGACTTTCTTATCAAATTCCTCTCGCCAAAACTCTCTTCCCGAACCCAACTCTCGAAAACGTCTCGCCACTCTGCGGGCGGCTTTGATCTAAAACCCGGGTCACCAGCGAGTTCAGAGCACATCCTGCACCATGTTCAAGCATGACTGCATCACCTAATGACTGATTATTAAAAGGATAATGCACGAGAAAATGACTTTCAATTTGTAATTTAAAGTTTACACAATGCTCACAACACACTAGCACGTTCGTTTAATGAGAAAGGAACAATGTTAAAAAAAATAAAAAAGGAAAACAACAACAAAAAGGAAACAAGTTGTCCTCAGGAAGCCTTTAGCATCACAAGCAACACCACCGTCATAAATAATTTATGATCTCTTACACCTGATTTTGCCATAGGGAAAAAACGGTTAAAGCGAAGATTTTAAAAGCTTACGTAAGCCGGCGATATAATATAGAAAATCTCAATTTGGTAGCCACTAAATTATTCAGATTGTTAAAGCAATTATATTAAAACATCGATAATTATTCTCTATAGACATTCAAATCGAAATCACAAGAGTTGTCTTTGAGATGCCATTAGTTCTTTCTTATTATGACACTCTCCATAACTTTACGCACGAAAGACAGACTTGACTCTAAACAAACTCGATTGTGCACAAAGCAGCTTTTACATTTTTTTTTTTTATTTTACTCAAGCAAAACTAATTGATTATAAATAATATATCCTGAAAAAAAAATTGGAGCCATTTATTATTTTAAACAGGCACAACCAAAATTCAATTTCACCGAGAGCGAGAATTTTTGTTCCACGCTAGGCAACTACTCAGCAAACACAAAATGATCGATTAAATTTTATTCGCAATAATTTTCTGTTCGTGGAAACGTCAATCTGTGGGAAATAATAAATCAATATTCAAATGTGACAAAAGTAAATCTAATCTGGAGCTATTATTTCTCTCAATCTGTCAAAGCTATTGATTTGTTCTCTTTCCCCTTTTACAGCATGCAAAAGATTATCAGCGAATCATAATAGCCCGCCAGAGAGTGAGAGAGAAAATTTTTTGGATATTTGATTGGACTCCAAATGGCTGACGAGGTAAAATCGAGGGGGGGGGGGGACTCTACAATTTCACTCGTTTTCTCTCGGTCGAATGGCAAACCGATTCAGGAAAATGAGAGAGAGAAAAAAAAAGAAAATGCTTCGTTATTACAGCTAAATAATTGCCAAAGCCTCTTTTAAGAACCCTTCATTCCTGAGCCCCATGTACTTTAAAGCTCGCAAATTTTATTTTAAAGTTCAATTTTGCACATGGACTCGAATTATTTACTGGAATAAATAAAGTTGCACCCTTTATACTTCTTTGTGGATGCTCAACTGCGACGATTTGGGACACAATTGATAAGAATTTTACAATTTGGTTTTCTGGAAAGCATGAAATTGGTGGAAGAATTTTGTGTGGAAGACAACGGACTGTTCCCATTGATGCATGTCGGGTGGAGCCAAGTTGGAATCTAGGAGAGAAAGGTTGGTGTTTGTTTAGATGAAGTTTATTCGACAACGGTAATGAAATCTTGATGAACTCAGTCGCAGTTCTTTTTGAAGCTTTAATGTGTTATTCTCATGAAATTTTAAAATTCAAAATTTTCAAGTTTTCAAATTTTAGATTTAAGACGCAATTTATATTTTTAATTGTTGCGGGCCTAATTAAATTCATTTTAAAACTCATTTCCTCTATTTTTATGTTTTAATAGCTTTTAAGATCTAAAACAATCGTTTGGTTTTATGGTAGCAAAAGATTCGTTGCTAGATTTTGTTCCGATATACTTTCTTGTATATAATGTATAGCTCGTAACAAATATTTTTTTCCAGCATGCAAAAACGTTCATAAAATCTAATTAAATTACGACATACGTCAACAAAAACCATTTATGCTTTATTTAAGTTCGAACTGCAGATGTTACAATTTAGTCAAAATTTAACAGCAATTATAAATCAGATGCCCACAGATTTTATTGCAAGCAATTCTAGCTGGAAATTACTGCTATCGGAACTCATCTCATCCACGGCAGCGAAAGATTAAAAGAAGCGAAGGACCAATCAGCATGCCTTCATTCTAACGCTGCCTTCTCACGTTAAACCGTGCTATTAAGTGTAAAAATTAAAAATTTCATTTCGAACCATAAACAATACGGAAAATTGTTTTATTTACTCTGCAGATGTAACTTCCGTTGCACAGAATAGGATTTGAGTTATCAGGAAAAACGAATAGGTTTGAAGCTAACGAAGCACAATAGAGTCTCCACACATAAGAACTCTGGATAAAAGAATTTTCCGCTTATAAGAGCTCGATTTCCCTCATTTTTCCTTATTCGACTCCGCATATAAAATCCAATCAAGATTTTAATCGTTTCGAGTCAACAAGTGCGTTAAGTCAATGACAGTATACCAGCATCCCTTCAAGAACACGCATAGTTTGTCCCAACAACGATTACTCATTGCAATATTTGCATAATAGGCTAAGAAAGCTTTAAAGCTGGTGCATCAAACGGCAGGTGCACGAGCCTCAAGATGGGTAAACGTCCGGATTTAACGGACATCCAAAAACGGATGATAATAGGCTATCGCAGCAAGGGTGGCACCATCTCCAAAACGGCGCGATTTGTGAACTGTTCACGGTCCGCTGTAGTGAAGGTGTACAAAGAGTGGACAGCTGGGACAGAAATCGAGTCCCAACGCCAACACTGTAAAGGGTCAGGAGAGCCACACTCATAAAAGGTGACAGGAGAGACATAGTCCATCAACTAACCACCAGATTCGACAATGGTGCAAACAGACATGTAGCCGACATTACCGTTGAACGCACCCTGCTACGGATGGGCCTGAACAGTCGACGCATGGTTGCTGCGCCCATGTTGACCAGGGGTCATCGTCAACGACGCCTAGACTTTGCATGTGAGCACCGCCATTGGACCACAACGAGTGGGCGAAGGTCGCCTTCTCCGACGAGTCAAGGTTTTTGCTCCATAAGATTGACGGGCGATGGCGAGTGCGTCGTGAACGCCATGAAAAGAGACTGCAGGAGGCTTTTGTGGGCCGGAAACAGACTGGTGGGGGTAGTATGCATGTGTGGGAGATCTTCTGTTGGGAGCAGTTAGGTCCACTGATTCATCTAGAGGGCAATTTGAATGCCTGTGGCTATCGTAGTGGACCAGGTGCACCCGTACATGCTCACGATGTTCCCCCAATGTGATGGTGTGTTCCAGCAGGACAATGCACCCTGCCACAAGGCACGTCACCTTCTGGATTGGTTCGAGGAGCACTCTACTGACCTTCGAGTGCTCCCTTGGCCCGCTAATTCACCGGACATCAATCCAATCGAACATCTGTGGGAGCACCTTGATCGCCAGGTACGGCAGGTGGACCCTCCACCTATGACTCTCGAAGCTCTGTGGACAGCGCTTCAAGCGGAATGGACTGCCATACCATCGGACACATCCGCGCACGTCTTACGTCCATGCCACGACGCCTAGCACCAGTTATAGCGGCGAAGGGTGGTTAATCCCATTACTAAGCGAGTGGTCATAATTCAGTGATATGACAGTGTATTTCTGTACTGTTGAAAGTCAAATTACAAATTTTTACTTGTAAAATTATGTTTTAAATAAATTTGAGATTAAATGAGGTGTCCTGATGTGATTTTCGTAATTTCCGACTTATAAGAGCCGCTTTTCATTTTCCCGACTGGTTTCCTAATTTTGTAAGAGGAGTCGACTGTATTTGAACCCTTACGTGTACGTACCTGAACAATTCAAGTCTAAGAAACGATTACGTCATTCTTATTAGCTTATCGCTTTTGTCTTCGGAATAAATAATTTCTTCACCCTATTTGTTCAATCGATTTCTCAGAATTTCTTTGATTAAAATACTAGTGGCACCGCTTGCAAAATTTTTTGGCCTCGATTCCTAAGCAATTAAATGAAAAGATAATTTTTCTTCCCAGTTCATTTACGACGGCATTTCAATCTAATTGTTAATTAAACGACAGATTTTTGCTTATTATATCTTTTTTCTCAATAATAGATGCAATTATATTTCTGGTTCCAATTCGGCAAATTGATTTTACTTAAGATGCACTTATGACTGAGTTGGTAAACAAAAGAAAAATAATACCTTTGTCAGAATTTAATATTATCGCAAACAGGAATTTGTTTAGAAATATCATTCTACGGATTCCAGTTCAATGATATGAGTGATCTTCCATAAATACTTTTGTTTAAGTAACAAAATGGTCAACGGTTTAATTATTCTAACTCCGTTAGTGTTATATTTGTTAATAATGAATTTCTCTGAGTTTTGTGTCGATTTTAAAGTCTCCAAATTTTCAATCCACTTGTGTTACCAAGTAAGTTAAAGAACATGAATGACAGAAAGAAAGACTCTTAAAGCCTGTAAAAGTACAGTGAAAACCCATTGTTCTCCCTACTGGTTTTACCCAGAATGTTTCTTTGAGGAAGCAGAATAATTCAAACAGAAAATCGTTGGATAGGATGAAATATATAAAAATAAGAACTCTCCGGGAGTTTCCTCAAATCCTCAGTCCTCTTCCGCAGGATCTGGCCAAATGACGGCGTATTTTTAATGCACGATCCGGCTGACCAGCTCTTGTCGTTCTCGGCATTTCCCGCGAGAGCCCTGGACTCCGGATGAAGACTCCCCCCACATTCACCGTCATTGCAAAGCTCTGAAAATGATCCCGGGTATTTCATCCCGTTCTCAGTTCCCTTCCCTATGAACTCTTGGTGGCGCAGCCGCAAACAGCACTAAAACCAATCAACCCCCTCGATGACGTCATGCACACAGATGATGGCGCCCCATTGCGGCAAAGATCGGTTCTCTATCGGATGGAAGAGCAAAGTGATCGCTCACAGACTAAAAATAGAATCATCACTTTCTCAAAGAGAGAGAGAGAGAGGGAGAGGGGGAGAGAAAGGAGGGCACAGAATAAAGGAGAATGAAAGGAGTTACGAAAACCCATCGACACGCCTCCTTTTCTGTTTTTCCTCCTCATCCTCCTCCTTCTGATAATTATGTCGCTTGTGAGTTGTTTCTTGTCGATGGCGTTGATTCGGTTCGTTTCTGTTGTTTCAAATGTTCGGTTCACACACGAACGGAGAGATTTCGTTTTCGGAAGAGTTACAATAAAAAAAAAAAGGGTGAACGAAACACTCGAGTTCAAAGAATGATTCAAGGGGAATTCATTTAACTGCACTGAACCACAAAGTACAGCCAAGCCATCTATGAAATGCAATAAACGAGAGGAAATGGACCGTCGTAATTCGAAGCATTTTACACACATAAATGCAAAACACGTTAAAAAATAAAAGTCTTTAGGTAAATGTATAAATTTTACTCGATTCAATGTTCAGTAGAAAAATTACATTTACAATGCTTGTTTTGTTCGAATTTCAATTCATATCCTTTATTATAAAAGGTTTTTTTACTGGATATTTTTACACAATTTATTATGTACACCTGACAGCTTCAAGCAAATTAGTTATGACGTCACTCTCTTGTTGCTAGAGAACAAGACTGGAAGAAAAAAGAAAAGCTCAGTGCTTAAGTGATTTATTTGTGAAGATATGGGTAAACAATGCGATTTGACAGACTCAGAACGTGGGATGATTGTAGAAGCTCGGAGCCATGAAGCGAGTATCAGCGAAACCGCCGCATTCGTGAAATGCTCAAGAGCAGCTGTTGCTAAAGTGTATAAGGACTGTCTGCCAAAAATCTCGATCCAACGTGCAAAAGTTGTGTGGTCTTCAACGACTAAAGAAAGCATAGACCAAAATGTATTACTACAACCTTTCAAGCTGGTTGGATCCTTTAATTCGTGTTGATCAAGGTCTAAATCGATTAACATATCTAAATATCATTGCTATCCAAGCTCATCTTGTCATATTGATTTTTTATCCCAATGGAGGCGAGTTACTTCAACAAGATAACGCCTTCAGCCATAGTGCAGATTTGTGAGATGAAGTTAAAAAAAAACAAAAACAACAATAGACAGCTGGATCCACACCATCAGGTCTCAAAGAACTAGAAAATGCTGGTTATCAAGATGATATCAGATTCCACAAACCACCTATTAATCTCTCGTGGAGTCCATGCCAAAAAGAAGAATCGACGAGATATTAAGGCAAAAGGTAGCCTAATTATAATAAATTGGCCACTCAGTGCATAATCTCCTTGCAAATACAAAGTTCAAGAATCTTTAAGAGACTCATCAGCAGGATGGCAACATATTAAAGAAACAATCTTTTGAGCTGAAGTAAACATTTCATAAAATCTGTCAAACAATTGTGAAAGGCGTACGCCTTGGAAGCCATTTGAAAGTTTGATGGCAAACGGGTTCAAGAAGCTCTCAAAGTAATGAGTTTTAACAAAAGTAGGATGGAAACATTAAATACACAATCTCCTGAGCTTAGTTAAAAATTCATGAAATCTGTCAAAGAGTAATGAAAGGCATTAACATCATTCACCTTAGAAGCCGTTTGAATTAACGCCATTAGTGAGCAACATTCCTTAATTATTAATGTTTGCACACTGATTATCTACATTGAAATGTTTGCTTACTGATTATTACGTTTAAGAATTCATTCAACATTCACTCAACCTGTACAAATTAAAGGGAGGGGAGAGGAATGGCATTCTAAACATAATTGAATAACGAGATACTGTCAACAAAAAAAATGAATATGGCATTGTTGATTTTAATGCTTTCGAATGATTTTGAATGGGAACACTATGTCTCTATAAAAATATTTCCTTTAAAGCACTGAATGAAAACCATCTGAAAACTAGCAGTGAAGTTAGCAGAACTAATTAAGTATTAACAGGATAAATTAATTTATCAGTCGGAAATGTTCCTTTCAAAAATTGATTTAATATTCCAAGGAAGAATGGAATGAATTTTGTTAAAATTTAAAAACATTTTTTGGGTGAAGAAATGAAAATTGGTATCAACTCCTTAATATAAAGTTTCTGATTATTTGATATCATCTTTGAGGTGTTTGGGGATGAAGAGGGATATTTTCTAGAAGATGGAGCACCTTCTCACCATCATCGTGATGCGACAATCTATCCTGTCCAAAATTTGCAGAACTGACGGATAGGGCGAAGAGGTAGCAGCGCATTCCCACACTGATTAAACAGACTTCAAATCTCTAGAGTTCTTAAATGGGGAAATATCAAAGATAAGGTTTAGATTGCACGATACAAAACTGGATCACAAGATTTGCAATTTATTTGGTTGTGGAGCTACCTGAAAGACAGGTTTATCAAAGGAACGTTCGCACATGTGGCGATCTGAATAGAAGGATATCAAGAGATATGGGCGCCTTTTCGAGCCACTTTGTAGTCTGACGGACGCTTAGTCTACGAATTCCATACACTTGTATAATATCGCAACACATTAAAAATTTTAATGGAAGTGTTTATTAAGTTTACGAAGAAAAAGAGCTACTTATCGGTTTTCCCCTTGTCCGCTTGCCGGTCTCCTTCATATTTTATATATATTTTTTGACATAGAAAATTGAAATTTAGAATGTAGCTTATGCTGGGTATATTCTACTGCACTATTTAGTTTGGTTTGGTTTGTTTTTGGTATTAACGTCCTTTTCAACTGCCATAGTCATTTCAGGACGGAGTTATAGGGGCCGCAAACTTTGCCTCGCAAGGGTTCTTTAACGTGCAGCCGGCAAACGACTACACGGGACCAACGGCTTTACTTCCCTTCCGAAGGAAGTGCTATTTAGTTTGATTTTGATTGGTCCACTGGGACCGGAGTTACGGGGGTGGGAGTTAGAGGGGAACCTTGTATATAGAGGAGTGAAATTCTGTATGCAGATTCCTCTAGCCAAGATCCACAGTACAACTATAAAGTTTGAGCTAAATTGTCCCAGTGAGATCGCAATTGTGGGAGTAGCAGTCACCTGGTCTTTAGAACTATTAAGGTTCTCAAACGGTTTTGGTTTATTAGAAATTTTGGCTTCGACTACTAAGGTCATTTTGTGCCTTTTACACAAGTTATATCACAAACATCCATGCCCAAGGCGCGATTCGAACCCACGACCAGGTGGACTCGAGAACTAGAAAGCCTACGCCCTAGCCCTCTCGGCCACCTGGCCGGCAAGGTTCTCAAATGGCAAAATATGGCATGTAATATATCATTCGATCGAAAATGGCGATAAACGAGAGAAGATAGAGCTCTTTTATACGTATTTTCTAAATACTAGATTCGAGAAAATCAATTTTTGATTTAAAAAAATGAGGGTTAAAAAGTTTAGGGATAATTTCTTGTTCATTACTTATAAGCACCTTGTATATTCGTTCCCTTCTGCCATCCTACGGTTGTATTCATAAACATGCACTTTATTCAACTGTTATATTATTACTCTACGTAATACGAATATTAAAATGAATTGGAATTGCTAAAGGATCGTTAATAGCCGTCGTAACAGTGGTATGCATCATCAACTTTATTTTATTATTGCATTGGATATGAGAAGGCTGTTCATAATGTTACAAATAAGACTAAAAATTACAAGAATCTAAATATCCTAACAAGAAAATCAAGACACAGATGTACTATGAATTTAATAAAACAATAAAACCTGACTAAAATTAAAACATTAAAAATCCATTAGTTAAAAATCAATTTAATCAATTTTCTATTTTACCAAATAAATACCTTTTAGCTGCTATTTATGACTATGTGAAAGCTACTCAGCATCCTCAAATTTCCATTCACTAGTCAACTGCGTTGTCGTTAGACATGCCAATCTTAAGTCATTTTCAGATTCGAGTTGAGGGAACAGTAAAAAAAATTTGCAATATCAATTTAATGAAGCCATCACACATTAAATGAAAAAGTGTAAACACATCGGTAACTTCGTTACGAATCGGTTGAGCTATTCAATTGCTGCATCATTTAAGCTAACAGTGTGGTATTCCTCAATTTTATATTAACCGGTTCTCCTCCCTACATGTCGAATTGGAACCAAAATTGAGTTTGATGACTTGATTACACTGAAGACCTGCCATACCAAATTTCATCAGAATCAGTTTATCAATTACGGATTCTGCTCAGGTAAGTATGAAAAAGGTTCTTTGAATTTTGTATTCGATATAACATTTTAATGCAAATATTGCATAAAATTTACGTCAAACGTTGTTACAAAATGCTGGCAAGCCTAAATAAAAATCTAAAAGGTGAG
The DNA here is from genome assembly GCA_023313115.1 of Rhysida immarginata. Classification (NCBI taxonomy): domain Eukaryota; kingdom Metazoa; phylum Arthropoda; class Chilopoda; order Scolopendromorpha; family Scolopendridae; genus Rhysida; species Rhysida immarginata. Next base: position 521,322 of record JAHWFO010017593.1, read on the forward strand.
AGAGTAATAATTTATCGCTTAATATAAAATAAACGTTCCTTTTTTGTTTATACCTCTCTTTTCTTTCTCCCTTTTATGGGATCTTATAACTAGGTCTCCCTCCATCCGTTTGGAGCAATGCGTTCGCAACAGCAACATATAAAGGCGGCAAAGGGAGAAAGGCCATGAAAAGCGAACGAAACTCTAACGGTGGGTTTTTACTGCATCAATGCAACTAAATGACACTGGAGCAAAACGGGGATAGGGATAGGAACAAGGGAGTGTGGGAGGAATGGATGGGAGGGAGTTAGGAAAAGGAAGGCGGGAGCGAAAACGCGCTGTTTGGCGTGCAGGTGAAACGCATGGAGCACTAATTGAAATGGGACGAAGGCGATGTACGTGAAACAAAAGAAACGTTCAAAAGGCCTCCCACACAATACATCAAGGTGATGACAATTTTGTTTTCAATTCCCCATGTTCCAACCCCACCACCCCAAGCCCCCGCCTCTTCCACTTTTCGTTTTCGGCCGTTAACAGGGCGAAACAATGAGAGTTTCCAAATATGACGACGACTTCCGTTTCAGTCCTGAATTTCCTTTCCCTTCTTTTGTACATAAACAAACAGTCGTAATCAACGACACACAACGGCCCGCTTTTCGATCCAAATTTGGGGTCCATAGAAAGCAACAAAGAGATTTTTCCTCTCGGAGCAAAGCAGGTCAAAAAGAAATCCATAATCGAGAAAACAATAGACAAATAGCTTTTCCTTATCGAGTGCAAACGCCCGACGGTGAAACTGGATGATGTCTCGGCTCAGGAATTTCTTTTTTTAAATCCCATTCCCCATCTGAAAAGACTTTTCAATCAAGATCACCATTTCGAGTTTTCAATTACTCGATGCAGTGAATTAGCTACATGTTCAGTATCTCGGTGGTTCAGTGGAAGAAAAGACGTTGCAAGCCCTAAGTTAGCGGTTTCAGATGACAATAGTCAAAAACAGAAGAATGCTGGAGAATTTCAAAGGTGACCCCTTTAAGAATCAATACTTTGTCCTTTTAGAATCTCGTTGGAAACAACGTGCAAGTGAATTTATTCATAAAGCAATTGCATCTTCGCCTACATAATACATACGTCACTTAAAGTGGGAATCCTTAGTGTAGGAATGAAGTGTTTATAGGAGAGAATCTATGAATTATTAAGCAATAAACATTTAATGGTCGGCATTAGTTGCAAATGAACTGAATGTAATTGATGTTTGATTAGTACGATTTATCGTAAATTTTAAATATTACGGATATCGTTCTCTAAGCGCAATAATTTATCCTCTCCTTTAATATTTAATTCTATTCTTCACTGCTCCGAATTAGCCGTTGTGTTGTCGCCTCTTGTATCACTAATAAAGCATTGTCTCTCGAATATAGAAACACCTTCCAATAAGTCCAACTTCAATTGAAACTCATTTGGATTGATAAGCATTAGTGCAGATTTAATCTATGCGCAGTATTATAGCATATGAAATGCCTCCTGGTTTGTTTTATTTTTAAATAATATTTTCAGGAATGTGGATGTTGTTCTCCATTCTGCTGCAAAATATTTATGAAAGATTCTTAGCTATCGATTGGAATAATCTTAAAGTTGAAGGAATCAAGAGTTTCAAATTATCAGAGTAAGACAAATAAATCTAACTTTCAGGAGCAAATAATTTTTGTGATATTTAAGATAATCCAATAAAAATATTTTCGAAATAACGAGTTTTTAAAATAATAATACAGTTTTGAGAAAAACCATAAAGATGACAATCATTGAATTTCTAGCTTTTGTACTAAAGAAATACAAGAATGCCCATCTTCAACGCAGCCGACAAAAAAAGAGACTGGCATGAAAAATCACCCGACCATTGTAGACAGAGCAACGCAAATCTTCTTTATCTCAATCTAGGATTTTAACAATCAGTATGTTTCCCTTTATTGTAAACAATATAGTTTGGATTGTTGCTCTGCATATTACGTCATGCGACTTTTCAGTGCCGAGCCCAGCCTCTTTCGTCGGCTGCGATCTTCAAGATATTGAGCACTTACAATATTTCCCATAAATGCAAGCAACGAAGTACTTTGCCTGCTCTAGCAAAAAAGCCGGTCATCAGCCCGAATAATAAGTTAAAATCAGTATTAAAATACTCCGATACATTAAAAATGATCAGTTATGAAGAAACTTTTTATCTTCTTTGTTTTAATTAAATCTCGAAAGTGGTATCATCTAATGGCATTTTATGTTTTTATTTTATTTTCATAACGATGATTTGATTTATATCACGGCTATTCATAATTCCGCGATACATTTTAAACAATTACATCATATATATTCAGCAACGGATCATGATAATTATCACTCTGATAAATTTGCCACAAAGATGGCTAGGACGTTCATGACAAGGAGACCATGCGTTAATAAGGTGGCAATCCCGATACCCTGATTTAACCCGCTAAGATTTCCTGTGGTACTTTGTAAAGTATACTAAGGATACTACACGCCCGCTAATCTCGAGGATCTTCACAGCGGACTGATGATACTGTATGCATGCATGCTATAAACATTTTCTCCTATACGCCAATCAGCAAATCACGGTCGACTAGAGCAGAGTTTCCCAAACATCTTTCAACGGGTTCGCCAAAATTTTTCTGTAATGGCGGATTATTGTATTGTATGCATGTATGTTTGTATATTATAAGTTAGTGGCTCGCGCTACTCAGTTCCTTGTGAAAGGGGTTCACTAGTCGAAAAGGTTTGGGAACCACTGGACAAGAGGCACAGCATCTAAGGCCGACACATTGAATATCTATGAAATATATAACAGAAATATCAATCGTCATGGCAACTGCAATAAGTCGTAAGTCAGAAAAAATCAAATTTGTGTTTATTGCAGATAGTGGCCCGTTTTTTAAATTGCACAAAATGCAATAGATCATATATCAGCCAATCAATTAGAAGATGTCTAATCCTTCCCTTTGCACTAAGACCGCTAAGACTTATTGCAAAGTGTCGCATGTCAAACTATGACCGATAAGACCCGTTTTTAATGTTTGTAATGTGCTTGTCTTATGAGATTACTTGCGATTTAGAATTTCAACAGCTGTTAATCATCAAACTAATTGGTGAATTAATCGGGGAGATGGGAACAAAATGACGACGTTTTTAGCATTTCCTAAAAAATCTGTTAGATTTGATATACATCCTTTTACAGTTACCACCACGATATGCGTCTACATCATTATAATATAATTTGGTATTTGTGTATTTTTATCATTTTTTCGATTCAGGTATCTTCCTAAATGGATATAATCAACGGATGGGAGCAGCGTAATCTTCTGTTGCCATGAGCTTGGAATTGGAAATTATCCCTTTTTTTGTTAGAAGATGGCATAGTACTGTCAGACCACGGATAAGAGAACCCTGATCATTTCTGCGCATGTGAGAAAGCTAATACAGAAACTAGGGTATTAGCTTTCAGTATTTCTCGTCTGGTTTGCTTACATGAGTATTTTAATTTTTAAAGTCGAATTGTTTTTCATAATAATTATTTTTTTAGTAGAGCAGATATTTCACACCTCGTATTCCTCTCCCCTCTCCAAGGTAAATCGACTCCACTTGGCACTGTGCCAACTGGGAATCTCTTATCCATGGCCAGAGAGTAGTTTGTTGCCAGCGTTTTGGAAATTAAAAACTGAATACCTTTATGATTCATTTTGTTGTATTTTTTTAGTACCAATATCAGAAGTTCAGGATGGTTTTAATTAAACTTTTCCTACTTAACCATCGCTATATGGAAAACTAAAGTTCGCATAAACTGAACCATGGGGAAGAGAAATAATGAATAACCAATTCCGTTGAAACACTTGTAATAGGTTGCGATAATATGCCAGGATTTTTGAGGATATAGCGTTCGTCAGAATACAAAGTGGGTTCGAAATAGCGCCCATCAATGTCCAGAACATTCGGATGGCATACTGCACTGCTATACAAAGCATCTTCATAGGTATGCTTGATACCTCTCTTGATATCTTTCTCTTCAGATCGGCGAACATTCCTCTGATAAACCTTGGCATACAGGTAAATCTTGTGGTACATAATCTGAACATTTTTTTCTGAGTTTGGTACTCGGACTAATAAATAGTTTCCTTTTTAGGGTGGGTTGATTAGGCAAAGTTAAATTAAATAATTATTTTATTAAACGTTTATTATTGTTTAGTTAAAATCGTTGTAGTTTTTTAACATTTAAAACCATAATTTTTAATCCTGAATAAATGAATTGTAATCTCTGTCGTAAAGTTTAACAACAAGTCCAATTTATTTAAAGCATAAACAGAAAGTAGAAACAATTCTAAATAAAGTAAGTCAAGAATGATTCAAGAGGGTTTTATTCTATCTCAGATGTTTCATCAATAATCTAAGTGAAATGGTTTATTAATTTAGATTCCCCAAATAATTTTCGAAATTTTCAAGATAATTTACTTCACTGTCATTCTAAAACGAAAAGAATCTCCAATATATTTTACGTTACACGGCGAGCAGAAATATTGATGTTTCCAATTTAACAATTTAGAAGGACTCGGTAGGTTCCGCAAGGCCAGTGCGAGTAAATCTCAATTCTCTTCCCTTTCCATTTTCAGGGAGAGGACTCGTCTCAATGCCAATGTTGACTTGAAATATTCCTTCTTGAGACTGGAACATCTGTTGGCCCCTATTCACGTAGTCATGAAAATTCTCTCCCATTCCCCACTGCCATCCCTCCTCCCCCTTTTCAAGTTGGTCGCCATCTCTTTTCCCTTCCTATTCGTTCCCATCTCCTTTCTGTGCTATCCCATCTCTTCCTCAGCGCCTAATCCAATGGCAGGAAATGAAACCGCGTACAGCTTTATTCGCTCCTCGATGGAGGCGGTAGTAAGCAAGCCGATTTTGACACACGTACATCTCCAAGGAAGAACCACTCGCTCTCTCCTATTTCCCCACATCCCCCTCTCTCTCTCTTTTCCACTATAACCTTCTCCACCGATCGGTTTGGCTCTCGTTTTAGTGATGACTGCCCCACGGCGTAGAGCAAAAATTGTTCATTACTCATCGCTGCAAAGTGAGACATAATACGCTCTCTTTGGAAAGGGATGATTGGGAAAGCATCTCAGGTAGGAAAACAACAGAGAGAAGGAGAGAAATAGATAAGACAGAAATAACGAGTAGATGAGAGAGGATGATGATTAGACCCGAACACGGTGGAAAGAAAAAAGGAATTGATGTAATCGGGGTCTCGAAGTGAGTAGGTTTCCTAATAGGAAAAGAAACGGAGCAGGAAAAACAGGAAATAGACGGCAAACGAAATTTCCTTCTTAAAAAATTACAATCATCGCAATAACGTGTAGATGACAAGTGAGTTACTTTTAGCTGAAAGGTTCAATCTTGTGTAGAAAACGATAAAAGAGGAGAAAAGATATGTCAAAAAATCTCTCCACGAATGACTGCACCACGATGTAACTTCACTGATAGAGACTTCGCGAGACGAGCGCCAAGTTTTTGAATAGGAGGAAGATATAAAGAGGAGGTATAGTGAAAGGACAGCTTGTTTCTCATTAAACTACAAAGAATGAGAAAAATGCAAACGATATTCGAGTTAAATGAAGAGAGGGTTAGGAAATCGAGAAGGCGAATGGAGTTGTGAAAAGGCGACGCTAACCCACCTTGTTGTCGACAACGCGTGGGATGAGAGGACCGTGTAAAGTAAAAAAAAAAAAGAGAAAGGGACGAGACAACTTTTCTACCTTCTACGTGGAGGAAGAAAAGTTGCGAATAAACGACGTGATGAAATGTAGCGAGATGTGCGCCAGTTTTGCCCTCAATTTAATTACCTCCCTTCTTCCGGCGCCGATCATCAGCGCCGCTTTCCTCCCCCTCACAACGCCAACGCCCGCTGCTTAGCTACTTCTGCTACAGCTTTCTTCCCAATTGCGACCACATGCAACGTTAACTTTATTAAAACCTCTTGCTTTCACCAGCTTGAATGACTTAGGAGGGAAAAAAATTGGGAAACGGCATGGGAAAAAAAAAATCAAAAAAAATTTTTGGCTGCTTTTTTTTTCTACCCCCTTCTCACGTCTCTTCTGAATTTCTCTCCTTCTCCTTTCTCTCTTAAACCAGCGCATCATCTTCACACGCCAATGAACGAAGGAGACGGGTTGCAGCTCGCTTAGTTCATCCTTCGCCTCCAACTCTTTATTCCCTCCCACCTCCCTTAACTTCAAACGCTTTCCTTTCCTCTTTCTCCTCTCTCCTTCTTCTTTTTCTTCTTCCCAACCCCCTCTTTAACTCTCGTTCACCATTTTCCTTTTCCATTCCCCCCGCCGCCTCCCGTCACCCTCTCCTTTTCGAAGTGAACATCTCTTGAATCCGTTTCTCAACATGGTGCCTTTAGTGTCTGGCAAATAAACCAGGGCTCGTGTGCGAATTTCGTTCACAGTTTCAACGAGTGAAATCTTTTGACGGGCTCACTTTCTTCCACAATGCGCCTCCCTACACCGTCGCCTCTCGACTGCTTACGTTCGCTGAATGAAAACATTCCCTGTCAAGAAGCTAAAAAAAAAAAAAAAACGGAATAAAAAATACACAGAAAAACATTTTTCCCTTCTTTCGCTTTCTTTCTTTCTTCCTCTGGCTTCCCCCTTTAATTTTAGCATTCATTCAAAAAACGCCAACCATGATTGACAAGGCATCAAAACAGCCGTTCAAACGATTTCGATTCGCTTTTACCGACGGAATATTCCAACCTAAACGGCGAAAACAGGGAACACAAGGCGCTTATATTCTGCATTTACGCTGTTCCTTTACCTTCTATTGCATTCTATAGCTTCGCACAAATTGCATTCAAAAGACAAATTTGAAATATCGGAATGAAACGAGATAAAAGTGTTATTTGTGAACGCAAATATTTGCAATTGGCTTCAATGCTTGAACTTATATTGCCACATAAAACGTACGTATAACCTGAATGCCGAATAAAAAAAGTTTAATTTTCATTCTTTTGTTAAAATCGATCTAATTAGCTTTAAAAATTTAATCATTGGTGTTCAAGATCTTTCTCTTTAGTTAGGAACAAAATAGAGAGAGAAAAACTATTTACAGTAAACATAAAAAGCCAGAATCTGTGGACAGGAGTTACCTAGAAAAAAAATAAAGGACAAGAAAGCACAAACCAACAAAGTTTAATAATACCTCGTATGTACATTTCGCTGAAGAAGCTGACATCGTCAGCAAAATGTACGTACGAGGTATTATTAAACTTTGTTTGTGGATTTGTTTTCTTGTCCTTTATTTCTTTTCTACGTAACTATTTACAGCTTAACGATTATCATTGGTGTTAATATTTTATACTCACTTGAAGTATGAAATACAGTAAAACCTCGATAAATGGAATCTTAAGGGAAGAACGAAATGCTTTGATTTATAGGTCTTCGATTTAAAGTAAAATTTTAAAAAAGAGTATATTTATTTTTGTCTATTAGTCAATCGACAATCGAACAGCGCAGGGCAAAACAAAATGAAACCTAGTAAACATCCAAAGGATAAAAAATTTATAAAAAAACTGTCTATTAGTCGACAATCGATAAGCGAACAGTAAAGTGTACTGTACATATGTTCAGGTGGGACGGAAGCAGTGCTTTCACTAGGCTCACCCTTCCAGACTAAATAACAATGAAATACATCGAGGTAGGCAAGATTGTTTGTTTGGTATTAACGTCCTTTTCAACTGCTATGGTCATTTCAGGACGGCGTTATAGGGGCCGCAAATTTTGCCTCGCAAAGGTTCTTTAACGTGCAGCCGGCAAACGACTACACGGGACCTACGGCTTTACTTCCCTTCTCGAGGTAGGCAAGAAGCCTGAAAATTATGAAAAAATAATAGACTGACGATTGTCAGAAGATTGGGAGGGGGGGGGTATTAGTGCTGATGCTATTCAATTTCTAGAGCAAATGATTTGGTAAGACGACTATTTGGCCAAATGGAATCGAGTAAACCCATTCAGAACTGATATCAATACAATTTATATAGGTCCGAATTGAGAAAATTCGATTTGTTGGCGAATTTATTTGCGTTAACTTCGATTTATAGAGGCTAACATTTCTCCAAAAGAATTCGATTTATGGAGTTCTATATCTTCGAATTACAGAGGTTTTAACCCCGGAGCGGAAGGGAATAGACTGAAACTTCGAATTAGGAAGGGATTCGATTTATCCAGGTTCTATTGTAACAATCTATATACATTATTTCTATATATTTAAGCATAACAAGATAAAAACGATAGAGATTCAATTAATTCATGGAATAATCGTCAGAATCCTCCACCACCTTATTTGTGCATGTGTAGCGATAGAACTTTAACCAAATAATGACTTGTATGCGTAAGTACAAATTGGTTCAGTATCTCTCAACTGCATGGACAAATTTATCAAGTATAGATTTTAAAGTATAGACTTTAAAAGTATAATTTTAAAATATAGATTATTCTTCATTAACATGCTCTATCTAATTCTCAAAATCTAACTTGAAATATACCAAACTGACTTACATGAATGAAGAGCGCTAATCGTTTATTGAAATAGTTCGTTGAGTGCAGAGAATTCTGCTGAAAATTCAGGTATAAACAGTTTTTGAACCAGTCCAATGACTGTTTTTTTCCTATTAAAAACTGCTTTTTTATCTAGAATATCTAGAATGCATGACGCCCTAAGTTTTTTTTGTGTTAAGTTTTTGTTGAAGAAAACTAAATTCCATTCGAGATAGTGTCCAGCTATTCGCCATAGAAGACAACGCTAGTAAGCTATAAAGTGCATGTAAATATTCAGACACCACTTATAAATTCGAATTTTTATCGCACGATTATATATATATTATACCGCTGGAAACAGGATATCTCAACGCTGCTATGTTTTCATTCATTTCAAACAGGCCTGCAAGAACATTTTCAAAATCGTCTTTCCATGATAAAGAATAGGAAAGTCGTGCTCGCGTTTGCATATTCCTCAAATCTCTGCGTATGTATCTCACACTTAAAATAGAATTGCGCACTATTTCTTTCTAAGTAACTATCATTACACATGCTTGCTCAAGAATTTTATTTTATACATGAACGCTAAAGGTGTGTAATCATCTCAGTCAGAAAACATCTCAGTCGACTATTCAAAATTCTCCCCACAAGTTAGAAAATACTACACGCGATCTCCTTGGTAACAGCATCAAAGAAAAACGCGCCTTCCGTCTTATTCGTTGTATGGTGATAAAAGTTTACGAATACCGACTAGGACTGTCTCCTTCCGAAACAAAGCGAAATGTATGTAAAACAAAGGATCACGATAAAACAAAAAACTGCTACCTTTGAAGAGATCAAAAATTCAAATAAAGCAGAAATTCTCTCGAAGATCAGTTTCTCGTTCCGGAAGCCCACTTTCGAATGATCCCGAGGCAATGCGGCAAACAATAGAAGCTAATCCGGCAATGAGACCTCGCAATTTACTTCGGCGGCTTCAAAGTCTTTAGAGCAGGAAGGTATTCATTATTCAATTAATTCGACAGAAAAGGCTTACATGCTCTGCACACAATTATTGCCCCACAAACCTCAATATCTCATTAACGTTCATAAATAATTGCTTTAAAATAATTCATCAGACGAATCATAGAACTTAAACGTTTATGCTCTTTAATGTGCCCGTTTATTTTTGTTAAATAGCGTACCCAATTTTGATAAAGGGTTTATGATGAATTTTTTGGAATTCTCTAGAGATTTTACATTGAAACGATGTAGTCTCGTTAACTAGAAACTAAATGTTTTGCTTAAAAAGAGAAACTGTATACTATAGTCATGATGCGGATTACACGAAATGGAAACTACAGATCTAGTAAATCATCCCGAATGACAGATAGAGACTGAAGATCGCTGAAGAGCGTGGTAAAATCAGATTCGCATGGAACCAGTAGCAAACATGGGTAACGAATTTCAAGACACCTCCGAATGTAATGACAAATCATCGAGAAGTCCAAACATTAGGGATTAAATTTAATAAATTTGACAAGGGAATAATTCCAGAGTCTTTTTAGCTTTAATTATGGATCTTAAGTCTTGCTTTCCTGTACCATTCTTAGTATTATCTCTTTGTGTTCTTTTTATACCACTTCTGATTGGCTCCTTCTGAGCTTATTGGTTTGACTAATGAAAACAATTCTAGCAATTTATCCCGCTCCACCCGATTCTTCTTTGCATGGACTCGACGAGATGTTGATAGGTGATTTGTGGAATCTCACACCATGCTAGATGAATAGCACTTTGCTGTTGTGGTGAAATTTGATGGTTGTGGGTCCAGCTGTCTGATAGCTTTTTCAACTAAACAGAGTAATCTCTCCATCATGTTTCTGAAACCAATCTTATTGAAAGTAGATCTCCATTGAAATAAATCATCAACATGAACAGGCCTTAGTCTTCCAAATCTCAATGTACGATGAATAGTGCGTTTGAGAGTATTTTTGGTTAATTTGCTGCAACTGTTGTCATTTACAGTTCTGAAACACTCTCGGTTCCCCCAGAGCATTTACTAGTCGATGACGACCACAAGTTGCCATTCTTAACGTTTAGGCTCAGTTTTTGGCTGACAATCCAGTCTTAACACTTTAACAACAGCTGCTCTTGAGCATTTCACGAAAGCTGATACTCGTTCCATGGCTCCGAGCTCCTACAATCATCCCACGTTCAAAGTCTGTAAAATGGCGTTGTTTATCCATATCTTCACAAACAAATCAGTTAAACTACTGTCATAAGCACTAAGCTTTTCTTTATTATACAAGTCTGGACCTCTAGCGACAACAACGCGATGCCATAGCTAATTTGCTAAAACTGTCATAATAAATTGGCCACTCACAAATCAGTGTAAATCATTAGATAAAATTTATAGCCGATCTCAATTTTGCCGTTGAAAATGAAGGCAACCCCTTCGAAATATGCATCTGGCACTTCATATCTCGAAATTTTTGGAGGCTAAATTTTTTTCCTGGCATTTAATGGAAGCTTTTATCGCTTCATATGGTGGACTCACATTAAGTCAACTTCTTACTTATTTGCAGGAGCAGTAAATGTTTTATGCTAATAACGCGGCCACTATTATTATTCAAAATCGAAATTATTCCAGGAATAAATAAAATAATAAAATGGAAACTTTATTCAATGTGCCATGTTGATCATTTTTTGCCAGAAAGTAATCTGATAATAAATCGTTCAGTACATCAATTAAATGCTCGCAAAAAGCTTACATAGGAAATCTGCTGATTAATTATTTTGGAATAGGCAAAACAAATCAAAAATATTAAATGGAATGCGCGATCTTTTTAATCAAGACAAGAAATAGGAGAATGAACAAGTTGTGTGTTTTTTTAAAATTTTGTCATAATAAATGAGATAGAAGGGAGGGGGTATAAAAAAAAACGAATTAAGTTTTCTATTCTTTTCTCATCCAGCTTTCCAGTCTACGACATTAATAAAGGAGAGGAATTTAGTGGCTCCCCTCCCTGAACTTACCCTTCTTTACCTTTTACAATAGCTACCGAAAGGCTCAAGTTATTAAACTTTGTGGAGCGTACTTCCACTCACTTTCCCTCTTTTCTCCCTTACAATTTTTTAGTAGATTGGCGAAATTAGTTTTCTAAAACTTCTAATAGGATATTAAAATGTTACATATACGTTTACTAAATTGCAGAAAGACATTCAGTATCCATTAATTAATTTTTCTCATCTTTTAATAATTCCTTGATATATACTCTAAATAAAAAATATAAGCAAATTATATTGCACTACATAGACAATGCGCCATTTGGATGAAGGACTCCAAATAAGGCGAAACCATATAAACTTAGGAAGAAGAAATTTCTGAATTGCTAAAAGTCAAGAACACAGAATGGAGTATTTTGAAACAATATGTTTATGCCCGCCAGGTTAGAATATGCAACAAATCATGGCTAGCATCGATTAGAGGAATTCCTGAAATGTGTTTTGGGAATCGTTAATAAACCAAGTTGATCTGCGTCCGCAATACATCAGCATTCCCAGACACTGTACAGAGGCAAAAAAGTTGTCGACCCAATAACGTTTCACAAATTTTCTGAAGATCGTCCTGGACAAGGCATCATTTGGACACCTTGAACATTATTTGCTGATATTGGCAGTGTGCGGCCACGTATTGACTTTAAATGAGTGAAACATGCAGAAGGTAAGGCAATAAAACGAGTTGCAGCATTTCATCAACATTTTTGCCGAGGCTGTCGAACATAATGGCGTCCTAACGATCGCATCAAGCGATGGAGCTGTTTAATACTCACGCAATGACTAACATGAGTGAACTCCACCAGTCTGCAATTTCATCGAATGGGAAACGCTGTCGATAGATGCGTTAGGGTGCACTAGTGCCACTGACGAGTTGCATTCTTTCCTGCAAATACTGTGTCCATATTCGACTGATAGTAACTAACTGTTCAGTTTCCAGTCGGATATGACGCACAAACTAAGTTGTCATATTTAGTAAAGTTAACCGTGTTGCGATAAAAACGTGCTTTTGAAACAAAGAGCAATCTGACAAAGTAATTTCCGCGTTCACCGGACAACTACCAAGCTTGGCTTCAAAGGTCAGTTCTCTGTTTTTATCCCGCGCACGTATCGCTAGAGATAAAAACGGAAAAAAATACGGTCGTTGTAGCTAAACTTGGTAGTTGTCCAGCGAACGGTCGCTGTAGTTTCGCTGCTGCAATCATTTACTTAATGCAGTACTAACAAAGTGTATATTCCAATTTGTGTAGTGCTCCGAGGAAAACTCTTTCCCATGCTGCATTTTCGATGGTGACCTGTTTACAAAGAAATTAAACAATATGGAACTACATTGTGAATTTAACATAAAATATTTGGCTTCTTATAAATTATGCCTGCTGAAAACACGCAAATAGTTGAACTGTATTCGACCACATATAATAAGAAACGATTTATAATGACGCTTTAATATAGCAGAGTTTAGTGTTTATGATCGCGTTTCTAAATCCATATTATCCACATTTCAGTCAAAGGTTATTTAGGGGCCTTTATAATTATAATACAGTAAATTGTGGCTTTTTATAATAAAAAAATTCATTTTCTATGGATGAATGGTGTCTCTATTTACTGTCATGGCTGCATAAATTCAAAAATAAAATTGAATAACACGACCCTCCTCTTCTGCTATTAGTTTATTACGAAGAGAGATTTCTCCGCTAAGGCAAATACTGTTCCGGATGTTTAAACAACAGAATCGTGTACAAAAATTGACATTAAGTTAACCAGGATTGCCAGCAACCCCTTTTCTTTACAATTATAGTTTAGCAAAAAATGAGAATTTATCGGTGTTTACAAAAAATGGCAGTGTCTGGAAGAGTGCTGCCATGATCGTTAACTATGAAATGAAACTTTGGTTTGCGCCTGGGAGTTGTGGATATGAAATTTTTAAAAGATTTGGCTGATCTGAGTAGATGGGGCCATGTTTTTAATGATAACTGTGCAGTGAAGAGAAGTGTAGTAGATGTAAGTCTGCCTTGAGATAGATTGAGCATATAAAACGAATGATCGATGAACAGCTGACTAAACGATGGGAAAGGTGGAAGCCAAACGATGTGTGGCAGAATCAAACAGAGCAATCCCTAAGATTGGTTTTGGATGTATGAATAAACGGAAACATCTATGAAAAATGTATGAAACGAAAAAGAATGGATGAGGTATTTAGAGAAGGCGGGTTTGACGTCATTTGATTTGGGTGATTTAAACCTAAGTCTAAGTCTCTTCTTGAATACTCCTACCCTTTCACGAGGATTATGGAGTTTGCTGGTGATGACAGCCAGTTTGTGGTAATATGACGAAAATAATTAAGATTTGATGGCACTTTATAAAAAAGATGTGAACAGCAAGCACTTCACGAAACCTTCAAAATGTTTGGACTTAGTGTTAAGAGAAAATAATTGTAGGCAAAATATTTTGCCTTTTCATTTGTAGAAATAAAATCCTAATAATCTAACCTTGTTTCCCCACCACCGCAGGAGTGACCAATGACCCCTGAAATAGGAATTTTTCCAAATCATGTAAATAAATCTTTCACGTACCAGTCAATCATGTGGCTATGTGACTGAACGGTACGCAAATTGTTCAAGGCTGGATTTCAGTGGTCTAAAGTAATTAAGAATAGTGGAATCATTCTTTGGTCAACCATTCTATTGGTATCACAATGTTATTGTATTCATCACTGCTTTTCATCATCTTTTATTACTAATTAGGACAGAACTTAATCTCTCTATAGGATATCTTACTCTTTTCTACTATTAAAAGATTTTTATAGGTTGGTGTAAAAATAAGAGAAAAGTATAAATTTATTCATAAGATATGAAATCTTCCAATGTCCAAAATACTAATGAGAAGCCATTTTCTTTCTTTCTTATTTATAGATCTTTGCTATACGCAAAATCAACGCTGTTGCATCCGCAGTTTCGCGATTGTTCTCTTCTCCGCCTAATCTTCCTTCCATTTTTTATAATATTAAAAATATATTCTGTAGTCTTCTCATTAAGCCGTTTTATTTTTTTATGCACACTCAAAACTTCTCAATAAATCTGTGTCTTTAAATGCCTTCACTATAAAAATAAAATCTCTTTCCTCTCATTTCTGGCGCTTCCTAAGTATTGATATTAAAAATACAACTTACGCAATAAACATCAATATTTTGAAAGGCCAGTAAAATATTTAGGCCAAGAAATTCGAGCACAGCGAAGGAGAGGCAAAGTATGGTGGGGGGGGGGGGGGCCAGGCGAGTAAGAAGCAGAAGGAGGTGTAGGCTTAAGTTTTCCCGTAGCATCTTTCTTCATCATCTGATCGTACGTCATCCATCAGCGGCATGGGTGGGAATTGCTTGGAAATCTGATAAAGAGCGAATTTAGGGATCGAATGACACGCCTACACTGAAAAGTGAGACGCGACAGTTGTCTCCAGGATCGAAGTTTGATCTCTGCTTAGCGAAAACCATTTTCCCTTACCCGAGAAAAGAAATCGAACTTTTTTGAGGGGGGGGGGGAGGCTGTTGAAAAATTAAAGCCTGTTTAAGAGAAAGGAGATGGGAGGTGAGGAAAGAAAGGGAGAAAGAAAGAAAACGGAATAAAAGAAAAACGGAAAAATAATGGCTAGAAAGGGAAGAAGAAGAAGATGAAGAAAAAGAAGAGGAAAAACGAAGGATGGAAAAGAGAGCAAAAAAAATGAGATCACTTCCTCTAATCCCGAATGCTACCAGTGGAAGAAGGGTCGTAATTGAGCCTCGCCCAAAAGATGTCATGCAGTCAACGATCTGGCAGTGGGTCCATGTGCACGATTCCTTGACTTTCTCCTTATCTTCCCCTTCCTTTCTCTTCACCCTCTATACACCACACACACACACACAAACACACACACACACGCACGCACGCACATACAGACATACACAAGCGCACACAGGCACACAGACCCTTTCGTGTCTGCTTGTCTCTTACCTCAGCAACTTCCAACCGGTGAGCATTAATTATGAATCTTCATTGGCTGATTCTGGAATCTTCATTGGAGAGGAGCGCGGCATCTTCAGCCTCAAGATCACATTCAACTTGGTTCATCAAAATTCGTCTCAAGAGAAAATGAAATAAAAAGAAAATGGGGGAGATAGAACAGGAGGGAAAGAGGTAAAAGAAATGGGTAGACTAATCACAGACACACACACAGATATAAATATATCAGATAACGCAATAGATATGCTTTAGAACTCTTCAGGGGGAACGGGGAATGTAAATGTGAAACAGCAATTGGTTTTCACGAGTCTTTAGATTTGGATTGAATCAGACGGGAACCCTTACGTTTTGAGAACACTAGGGATTCCTTTTCAGTTGGTATTGGGTTGCAATACGTCTCGTCGAGAATGCGAAACATTATTCCCCAGGTTGAAGAACTTAAGTGAACGAAAAGGAGAACAATATTGGACTCCAAATTAACCTACCAATCTTAAAAGAACTAAGAAACCGATCTGTCAACTGTAAGGCTGATAAAGTGGCATTGTAATAAAAAAGGAAGTGATTTGTGAAGATATGTCATAAAACAATTAGAAAGACAGTGTTATTAGACCTTATGAAAAATAATTTCTTTCTCAACAGCAGTTAGATTTTCAAAGGCTTTACGAGCAATAACTTTAAGCTGTTTTAGGCTACTCTTATTATAGAATTCGTTGGCTGTATATTCTGCGGATTTTTCCTTATATTCTATTGCGCATAGTCAAAATCGCTCGAATTTCGTAACTGTTGTTCAAACGAATGATTTTTAATTAATTTAATCAATGGAAAACTAATATTAAGTGTTATTTCATAAGAATGGCCTGCAGAAACAATAAATATTGAATCACTGAGGTCTGCAGGTTTTTAATTTTATTTTCTGGCGAGCCTTGATCATGTATATTTCCCAACGATCGCGCTAGGTTTTTAATTAGGCTTTTTTATTTATTTTTTTTTACATAATTTAGCTCGTCTATTTTCGATTTGAAGGTTTCAATTAGACGAAAATATACTCCAGTCTGTTTAATCATAAATATAATTAGATTTAATGACCTGCTTAATTGTAATTTTTTATCATCAAATATTTAATGGAATTTAATCCCAAATTTAATCTCTGGTATCAAAATTTAATGTGCAAGCACTAAATTAGAAATCTTTTATTAATATCGTGTTAGCCTCCTTTAGCCCGAACTACACTGAACATACGCGACAGGGCATGGATCCTACAATTTGTTTAAGTGAATCTAGAGAACATTAAGTCTTCAGGAGATTTGTCTTCAAAGAAGTAAATGACTCTTCCAAATAACTTTTTACAACATATCCCATACATTCTTTAAAGAGATTCAAATCTGGATTTTAAGAGAGCCTCGGAAGATGCTTGAAGTTGCTACTATGCTTTTGGGCTCCCACTCCTAAACAATTTCGCACGTCAGGAAGGACGATTGTCGTCTACGACCATCCATCTCCTTCTTATACAGATATGTACCAATGATAATACACTTATCCACTACAATGTCAGTAAACCTATTCCAGAACAGCAAAACATATTCCAGACAATGATACCTCTTCCAAATATTGGATTGTATACACCAGAAAAGCTGGGTCATCGGTACGTCATAGGATGTAACATGAGTCCTCCAGCCATAAGAATTTTTTCATTCGTCTATTCTCCAATAAAGTCGTTTCCTAACCTCTGAAGTCTGTTCTGTTATGAAATTATTAGTTTCAGTATTGCAATGCGGATCTTTAAACCAATTCCCTATCCATGCCAATTCCTATTCGATATAGTTGCAGAACAGCATATATTTATTGAATTTCTCAATTGTTGCTCTTCAAATGACGTCGAGTTCTGTCATCTCCTTTCGGACGGCAATTACTTGTCCCGCCGTGTGGGTTATTTTTCCATACTCTGAGAATGGTAGAGATCTCACCTTTTGAAATTCCAATCAGTCCGGCAGGTTTTGAAAGACGGGCAATCACAATGAGCCACTGAAAGATCCTTTGTTTCCCCCCATTGTCAGAACGAGTGCTGTCGATTACTGCTTTGCAGCACTTTTAAATAGTTGCAGAGGTCACGCTCGTCATCACGTCACTTGCATTAATATGCCTTGAGAGATTGGCGCAGTAATTTGTATGTGGTTTTCTAATTAGATATTGTATTATGAAAATAAAAATCTGAAATTGTATTTAGAAAACTTATATAAATGTAGGTATGCTTCATATTTATTTTCCTCGAAAACCATTATCTCGTACAATTCTTATCAACTTGTACGGCCTTACGCCACCGGCTAAACAACTGGAAGCATGCATGTCATTCCTGTATAAGCTCTTGCTCTCTTCAAAATACATGAACCATACTTTGGTCGTCTGGAGCAAAAGGATGAAAATTATAGGGAGCCAGATCGAGATTATAGGGAGAAAGGGAAGCACAGACCAAACAATTTGGCTACTGTTTCTCGGATTTTCTGGAAGCCAAGCTGTATGGATAATTATTGATTTGAGGTTCAACATATTTGGGTGGGGTTGTGGTAGTAGTCCAAAATACGGACGATCATGCAGTTTCATCTCTTCGCTTACTGAAGACATCACACAAAAGGTTAACTCTCCACGTTTCTACATACACTCACAGATGTTCGATGTGGCCGTCCTTTGTAATACGGCAGACGTCCTACACGTCTTTGCCAGTACAGCCTAATCAATACACAGCTCAAATCTGTTTGAATGCTCGCCAGTTTCTTTCTCAACAATCAAGAATTTCAGCTCTATGGTTTGTAATCGAAGCGTTTATAGACGCCATTTTAACGGATAATAACTGCGCTATCTGTCGCATACAAACAGATGAAATTCAAATCTGCAATATTGAAATATCACTTTAATATCTTTTTTATTGGCTGAGGATAAAACATGTGGGCCATTATTTCAAAGCAGTCCTCGAATCTTTTAACTATTATAATAATGATTACTGAAATTTAATTATATGAAACTTTTAACATTCAAAAGAATCAGTTTCTGCCTTGTGAATCAGTCTTATGAAGGTACTCTTTCTACTCATGGAAAATTGATGACATCCATTTCTATAACCGAACAGTTTTTTACCAATAAAAGCTTTCATGGGTTAAGTACAGTCTCTACAAGAATGATGTTGGAAACGAAATATGTTCATGACTGCATTTGTAGACAATCACCGAGGCACAATTTGGAATCCAGCCCTTATATGTATATCACTGGCAGTATATCTCTTAAGCTACTTACTGTTTTTTCAATTCACGAAATTCACAGTGTTCTTATATGCGTTAAAATGGACACGGTTCTTCTATTAAAACTTAATTATTTGCCTGGTACTTCATCTTGAAAGCCATCCTCTATTAACTTGGGCAACATTAAAGCAAGTCCAGTACTACGAGGCGCTTCCTTAAGCCTTATCCTCTTTTACTTGCGCTTAAATTTCACATAGCTTATCTAGAAAGGAAAAAGAATCTCTCTAATGTGACGTACTCTCACTTTCTTTCTTCCTCTCTCTCTCTTTTTTCGTTTTGTAATTATTCAGTTTGTTTCATGAATTTCAAATAGATTCCGTTGCCGTGGCGACCGTTATTTTGTTACCGTTTTCTTCACGCTCCAATGAATTCGCCTTCTTAGCGCCCTGTTACTACGTGATATGCGAAAAGAAACACAAATGTCAAACAGAACGGCTGTTATGTAGACCCCCACCCCATTTACCATCCTCCATCCTTTCCCTACTCTTTTTTTTTATTTTTTTATTCCATTTATTTTGTCGAAAAAGAGCAAGAGGGAAAAGGTGACATAAAAAATACCATGGTTCCAAGGTGTAACTATTAAGCAAAGCTTAAGATTAGCGGCAGATCTCAGTGCCTAAGCCGGGGAATGCAGGCAGACTGCTGATGAAATCAAGAGACTTAATTACAAGAGGAGTTTGAGAGAATCAACTGGAAAACCCGAGAGGAAGCACGAAAGCAAAAAAAGAAATGAGAGAAAGAAAAAAAAAATGGGAGAAATCCAAGGAGAGAGAGAGGGGAAAAAAGGAAAAGAAAAATTCCTAGAAATTGCTGATTAAAAAAAATGAATAAATGAGATGAAACGCACCGATAAACTAAATGTTGGTTATATAAATTATATTCTAATTTTGTTTCGGCTTTTGTTCTTTAAAGTTTTTAACAGTGTCCTTTTGTTATCATTGAAATTATAAATATTTAATTTGATAAATTAGGAATGGTTGGATGAGCTGAAAAATGAGGGTAATTAACGAATTAAAAGTTTAATTAAAATAAAGGGAAAGATTATGAAAAAAAAAATTAAAAAAAAAACACCGGCCATTAATTTCGCTAAGCAGAATTAATGAGGATGGCCCGGGGTGAGAAGGCACACAAAAGAGTATTTCATGCTCTAAGATTTAACCTCTGAACACTAACAATTTTTATAGAGAAAAATTATCAATTTTAATTTCTTCTAAATTCTCAAGAAAGCTATATAATTACTTTTATCTTTAAAACCTTAAATCCTAAATGTTAAAACATGTTTTAGATAACACTTTTTACTCACATTCAACTCTATTTATTGGTAAAAATCTGACTTCTATATTCTTTATCATTGGAATAGGTATTGTTGTTAGATGTTAGTTGCTTGTCATTATTAATGTGATTAATTAATGTCCGTTATAACAATGGACGATACAGTTTTTGTGATTATTTCTTCATAACTAGCAAATACTCCACAAATATTTAGAAGGTTGGTTGGTTGGGTATATTAGAATTTTTGGCGTCGACTACAAGTTATATCTGTACGCAGCCCGGGAAAAACACAAAGATCCATGCCCACGGCGGGATTCGAACCCACGATCAGGTGGACTCGAGAACTAGAAAGCCTACGCCCTAGCCATCTAGGCTACCTGGCCGGCCCACAAATAGAAGGAAAAGTCAGAAAATGTGTTTCAGTTAAGGCCATTAATAAGGAATCTGAATATTATCAGCTGGTGCAAAGGTAATGGCCGATTTTTTAGAAAACAGTTTTAGATAGCATTTTTTCTAATTGTTCCTCTTGCAATGTTTGAAGAACGTCAGAATGAGTAATTTATACATTTTTCTTTCAGTTTCTAATTGTATTGGCCATAATCTTCTGCTATATTCGCACCCATGTTCGTCCCATCATAAGATCATATTATACATGTCTTGCTCTCTAAGTTTTATAAAAGTGTCAATGCAAGCACAGAAGCAAAGACTCTTCAGAGAGTTTATGAGGTTGATGTAGCCAGTGAAAAAAAGTTGCAGGAGATGGCTTTCGGGCTTCAGAAATGGAGATCTGAGTTTGGAAGATGAGCCAAAAGAAGGTTGTCCTAAAACAACCTTGGAAAGAGCTGGAAGCTGTTGCCACCGAAAATCCAACCATTACTTCTAGAGAACTTGCACGTAGGCCATACAACTTTAACGAATAAATATTATATTAATAATAAATTTTTTTATTTTTAATGGAGATCCTAAAATCGGCCATTACATATGCACCAATCTGATACACACCATTGTTCAGCCAACACCTCCTGGAAAGAAAGCCTATGCACTGAAAATTCATGCATTATTACATGATCATAATAAGAAGTCATTATTACTGGTAGAAATACGATTAACAATGTATGAATTTTCAGTGCACAGGCTTTCTCTTTAGGAGGTGTTGGTTCAGCCCGCTCTCTGATGAGTGCTTTTAACCCTATACTATGCTTTTACTGACGTAATAATGCGAATCTGGCAGATAGTTGGCCAGTCGTCCATTTCTTACACGCTAAAGGTTCAAGTTTTCAACTGGATTCAAAAATTCAAAAAAGGCGTCCCTTTCGACTGGCATGAAAGAGGAAAGATAGTTGCGACGCTATAAAACACTCAAGCCGTGGACAATCTGATTCGGCAAAACTGCCGTAACAATAGACGATAAGGCGTCAGAAGTGTCCACGTTCTAGGTAGATGACCAAAAGAGAGCAGTGTACATGTGGTTGCAAGACAAGACAAAATTTTATTCTGATAGAAACCAGATATTGAGAAGGCTATCCTACAATACCTTATGAACTTACAGATTATAAAATGATAATATTTTATAAAAAATTATATACATTATAGCAAACACTAATAAATATAATAATCGGAATCATTGAGATAGAGTCAGGAATCACTGTTATAAAGTCTTCATTAAGTCCACGAATTCTAATCTGCCGATAACATTCGCATTTGATAGCACGTAATCTCGCAGAATGTCAACAGATAAAAATGTGAATTATACAGAGCACAGAGTGAGCGTTCTCGAAATAAGTAAAGAACATGAAATATTTATGCAATCTAAATTATTTGCTCATTTCAGAGGACTTGCATTCCCCGTATATTGGACTAAAAAGGTCCTTGTCATATTTATCAGCTTTCGCGTTTTGGTGTTGGTTACATATGACAAAATCCTAAAAATGAAGCTGTGTTTGTGGTTTTCAAAGATGAATTCATTTAAAGGAGTTAGACGCAACTTTCTTCCTGAATACCGCAAAATCCCTTCCGCTTGAGGACGAAGGAACGCAATTGGAGAATATAATTTAAAGAGACCGGATCATCGGTGACAGAAGGCTCGGTCATTGGCTAACCTTAACTGATAAAGAAAGTAAAAAGAAACAACCAGATCGACTTACATAATTAAGTTTTCGCCATCACCGAAAAAAAAAAATATTTGTAACCATTCATCAAGAAGTTTCGCTTAACCTTTTAGTATATGGGAAAAGCAATTGTTTTCCTCTCCACAAATGCCAATTAAAATATTATGCGTCCATGAAACTAAATATGAATTTTATGAATACTGCAGCGTTTCGAAAGTAATACGAGACTTGCTTTTATCTTTACACACAAATTTCAAGCCAGCCATTTGTTACCAATCAAGAGAGACGATTCGATTAAGACGACTTCCCATCTGTTATGGGCAACGGGGAACAGTTAAGTGCCAAGAAGACTTGATCGGGCTTCAGGCAACGAGTTTCTTTGTCTTCCCAGAACATCCATTCACTCAACGCCATTACTCTACGGTGAAGAAACATAATTCTTAGTAGATGTTCTCGTCTGTGCAAAATATAGCGATCCATCGGAGATAAAAACTCGAAAAACGAAACGGAAATCATTGCTCCGACGGGCTTGTTCGATAGATACGACCAAAAGGTATGGAAGCTAAGTAAGATAAACTCTAAAGTCGAAAGGATTTTTAAAAATTATTTTATTATTTTCTACATACACAAGATAGAAAGATATCAAACTCTTTATTTTAATGTCCTTTTTAATATTCGCTTTATCAGGAAGATAGAGAAAGAAAAATTTTGAAGCAAATTTATTGTTAGTGAAATTATTTAAAATTCTAAGCTAATATTGCGATCACATTTTATCATGAGCAACGACAATGATGCAAAAAACATAAATTTGTCAATAAATTCATTTAAACTAGAAGATAAACAAAATCTTTATTTAATTCCCCAAAAATAAAATGCTGCTCTAATGATAAACGAAGAATAAAAGGTAAATAATACAATGCCCCGCAAACAAATAATAATGACTTTATTTAAATTTTAGAAAAAAGAAACAAAACATGCGTGACTTTTCTTATAGAAGCTACATTTTATCAAACTAATGTGGACTAATGTGAAAAATCATTCCGTCTTCATCAATTTCCTGATCCTCGGAACAACGCGGTAATAAGAGTAATCAAAGAAGATAAAAGAGCCAGGAGGATACATTAATTGCAAGAGGCTAGAGGCTGAGATTGGCTCATTAATTGCATTCTTTGTTCCGTCTAACAATCAATATACTTAAATTGCGATACTCATTAAAGTGTCATAACAAATATACCAACAATTAATTACAAATTAGTCGATAACCTGTAGGCATTCGCTACTATTATCTAAGGTGCTCTGTGTGCTGTATGCTGAAAATTAAAATTTAAAATTAACTAATTAGTTAATGAGTGAAAATTAATATGCAAAACATAATAAGTGGAAAGGTTTATCCAAAAAATGTTAACGTTTATTTTAAAATAAACAAACCTCAGATTTTCTACATTTTGTGTGTATGCAATGTGAAGACTGCAAACCGAAGTACCTCCTTAACCAAAGTAATTGGAAACGCGGTCAGCTCAGACACCGAGATGCAAGGATAATAGAGATTTTTCAGGTTTAATAAGGTAGGCGCATGAACATAATCCTTGAAGTTTTACTTTAACATTTTATTCTTTTTCCACGCTTTCAATTAACTCATCAACACATTTTTCTGTTTATCTGTTTGGTTCAAATCTTGCAATCAATATTAAACCGACTTTCAGACAAACTAGACAGATAAAATTTGGTACGCATACTCAGTGCCGATGACAATGTATGTTAACGGAAAAAGTTTCCAAATTCAAGTTTTAAAAATCTGCTAAATATGAAAAAATTTTAAGGGCGTTTTATAGGGCATATGGGGTGTTGTTGTAAATAGCTTGACCAATAAATGCTAAACATGCTCAGATTTCATACACGTTTTTGAATTCAGACTTGAAATTGAAAAAAAAAAACTTCAAAATACGCAAATATAATAAACGAAATATAAAATTATTTTTCTATATTAGATATTATAAAACAAATTATAAGTGTGTTTGAAAAATATTTTTCCCTAAATATTTATTAGCCCTGTAACTGGCAAAATTTTAACAGTGAATAAAATCAAATTAAGTTTGGTTTGTTATATTTGCAAAAATAAAAGTACAAATGTGAAAAGGGGCCTGAAGGGAAAATAATAGATTCGGAGAAAAACGCGTTTAAAATTTGAAGACGTGGTATGCAGCTTTAGTAAAAATAAAAATAATTAATATAAAAAATTGTTCACTATAATAATGTTCTATTTACACTTAAATAAAGTTGAAAGCCTAACGATCGTAAATCACCAACAAAAAAAACCAACAAAAAAGAAAACAAAAACTGTTTCCAATCCCTTCAGGCCCCTTTTCGCGTGACCACTCACAAATGTGTTTAGGTTGCTTTATTAAGTTTAAGTAAAGATCAAAATTTTATAAACGAAGCAAAAAGAAAATACGGCTAACCTTTCAACGTTTCATCCTTGGAAAAACAAACAGGGAAGTTGAAGGGGAACTCGTTTGAAAGATACATTAGCAAAAATTATTCTTCCAACTCGAGATCTCCAAAAATAATAATAACCTATAAATTTGACTTAGATCAAGAATACTTTAAATAATCCTGCGCAATAGATAGCAATTCACAATCCTCTAATTTACAAGTCTAAAAGTAGTAATGATTTATTACTAATTATTATACATGTAATAATGTAAAATTATGCCGATTACTATAACAAATTTCGACAATCTAAAATTCTAATCAACTTAATCGATTTTGAATAAATTTCCGCTACCCTAACCTTAATGAGAATGATCATCTATCTAAAGGATATTTTTTTGTATACTCCCTCCTGCAGATGCAATGAGGAACCGGGATGGGATGAATGGAAGGTTGGGGAATGGGATACTGTATGAGGAACTAGGGGTGGGCAAAAACTCTCATCGCTCTTCACTGTCAGTGACGAGAGGCAGGCGATCTATACAAAAGGAAGAATGGAGGAAGAGAGAAGAGGAAGAGGGGGTAAAGAGAAATATCGCCTAGGAGTCAGCTTTTTTCTTTTCTTCCTCTTCCCCCTCCTCATCTCTTGCTTGCGATCGAATAAATAGTAGCATTCAATTTGCTTCCATGTAGTCTTTCTTCGCTCTCATCTATATGCAATGTTCACGGAAGAAGAAGATAAAGAACGGAAGGGATAAGAGAGAAAACTGCGGCTCGTTTTTTCCCCTTCCTTAGGTTACATCCTCCCAATACACCTAAGGAAATAATAATAAGACAAATTGAGACCTTTTGATGGATTTGCAATGATCAACTGCACATGAAGAAAAGGACAAAAAAGAGAGATAAAAAAGAGATAGGTGTGAAGAGGGGGGGGAAAGAAGAAATTGATAGCGAAGAGGGTATCGGATGAACCCGCACAAGAGGTATTTCTCCCACAATTTTTTGCGCAAACCTCTTTCAATTACAAACAAGGGGTGATCTTGTATTGAAATTTTAAATTTCTTGAGTCATATTTGGATGCTTTGTTTCATTATAACTTTAGTTTGTCTGATGTTCATTCTCATGTTGTTTTGTCGCCAAATTGAAGAGATATACGAGGTGGTACCGAAAATTTCCGCGAATTTGAATAATCCGCCCAAACCAAAAACAGTACGAGGTTCTGTGCTAGATGCCTCTTGGTGCATCTTTCACAACCGCTGTTCTGCCAAGTTTCGTAATCGCAGGCGTATTTCTTTGTGAGTTATTGCTTTTTGTGCTACAGCGTATTATTCTTGTGCTTCCGCGAATTACCAAATTATTCGACCTGGTCAGACTGTCGACAGGAAGTTTTACCGCGAGGTTTTGAAGAAACAAGGAAAAATTTCGCGCAAACGCCTCGAGTTGTGGAAGAGCAAAGATTGGTTGCTCCACCATGGCAACGCAACCTAATATACCTCGCTCTTTGTGAAGAAATTCCTTAAAAAAACTATCTGGTAACGGTTCCCCACCCTCCCTACTCTTCTGATCTAGTCCCCTGCACCTTCTACCTCTTCCTTAAAATGAAAGGGCGACGATTTGACTCCACTGAAGATATCCAAGTGGGATCGCAACTGGTCTTGAACACCTTCCAGCCTCGGATTTCTAGGAGTGCTTCCAAAAATGGGAAATTCGCTGGGATCGTTGCATACGTGCCGGAGGTGACTACTTGAAGGTGACAGCGGAAATTTGGGTGTAAGATAAGTTTTCTGCTTTTTATAAGAAAATTTTCGGAAATTTTGGGTAGTACCTCGTATAAAAATGTTTAAGTTTACATTTTAACAAACTATAATGTTCAAGTTTAGCCCCTGAAACATAAATTGAATATATAAATTTCTAATTACATAAAATGTTTGTTGATGATATTCACATAACAAAGAAAACGACAACGGTTGTTTTTGGTTGTTGAGATATTCACAATTAAAACGTCATCTTTGCATAAGATTTCAGACATAAGTAAATTGCACTTTTGGCGATTAAAAAGTAGTTAGTACTCACCTCTACTTGATTTATATTACATTAGACTTGGGGTCAGCATTTTCTAATCAGCCAATACTGATTACTTCCATTACCTTTTTTTGTTGCCGTTTTTCTCTTTGTGTTCATCTCTCTCATTGCCCAGATATCAGAACAAAAGTCAAATGTTAATGCAGAAATGTATTTTCAACGCTATTTCCTATCACAAAATCCTATGAGCATATTTTGTACATATATTCAATGAAATTTGGACCATTGTTGTTGGTGAGAAAGTTCTCAACCACGAAAATAAGATTAAAGATGCAGAGATTAAGTATGCTATTTTGTGTTCTATCCAAAGTGATAAAGATTAACATCAGCTTTTATACACTCACTCACCAAAAGTCATGGCACACCTGCCCCAAATACGTGTTGGACCCCTATGGCCCGGATAACGGCGGCGACCCGTCGTGGAAGAGATTACCAGTCTCCGGAACACATCCACAGGCACTGCAAGCCATGCCGTCTCCACTGCACTCCATAATGATGCTGCATTTACCAGTTGTGTTGGTGACGACTTGACAGATCGTTCGATGACGTCCCACAAATGTTCAATGGGATTGCAATCTGGGGAACGTAAGGCTAAATCATTGTCGTGAAGTCGGTAGCATGTTCCTCCAGCCACTGCCGTATCACAAATGCCGTGTGTGGAGGCGAATTATCTTGCTAGAAGATGCCGTCGTCCGCGGGGTAGAAACAGTTCATGAAGGGGTGCAGGTGATTCCCAACCAGATCGACGTAGGAAGTAGCACCCAGAGTGGATATCAGGTGCACCAATGTATGCCACGAGAAAACATTCTAGACCAGTATGGAGCCTCCACCTGCCTGATGGTCCCCACCTGACAAGTGGGGTCCATGGCTTCGTGTGGCCTGCGCCAGACACGGACACGACCATCGGCCCGATACAGCTGAAACCGTGACTCGTCGAACCAGGCAACCTTTTGCCAGTCCTCAGCGGTCCAATGTCGATGTTGGTTGGCCCAGGCTAGCCGTTGCCGACGGCGTGCAGCTGTCAAGAGTGGCATCCGTCGTAGACTCCTACTCTCAAAGCCTGCAGCTGCCAAGGTTCGCCGAACTGTCGTCACGGTCACAGTTGTGGGACGTCCCTGGTTGTACCGCATAGTGATTTGGCCCGCTGTTGCCCTTCGGTCAACAGCTGTAAGCCTGGTGACCCGGCGAACACCTCTGGCATCAATGAGGCGTGGGCGGTTCGTCCGCTGTCCGACATGGGTTGTATCCCTCGTTGGGTGTACTCTCGATGGACCCTTGCAACAGTTGTGTGGGAAAATTGCAGGGTGTTGGTTACATCTGACATTAAGGCACCCATCCGTCTGGCACCAACAATCATCCCCCGTTCAAATGCAGATAGCTCTCGGCGTGCTGCCATTTCTGCAGCTAGTTTTGCTTACAACGATTGTGTGATATCAAGGAGTCCTGTGCACCTGCATTCCGAGAATGGAAGCAGCGGATCTGTCTCATTACGGACAGGGAACCTGATTGGAGGGGTGTGCAATGAATTTTGGTGAGTGAGTGAGTGTATGTTGGTTTATTTTAATTAAGCATTTTACTTATGGAGATTACGATTGCATTTTCAACCTCTGTTTTCATTATAATGTCACGAAACAGTTGCAATGCATCAGAAAACAAAAATAAATTGGTCCTGGAGGTCGCTGATAGGTAGCGTTGCACCCCGACAAATGTTCAATGTGTCCCCCTTGTGTTTCTAGAATGCTTTCCATTAAGAATGCTAGAAAACCGTGTCTTACCCAGCTGAACGCATTAAGTCCGCATTAATCCCTTGAACATGCCGACGAATGCTCTCTTTCATCTGTGGCAGGATTACGGGTTTTTCGCGGTAAACACCGATCCTTTAAGAAACCCCATAACCAGATGTCACCTAGGTGAGATCAAGTGAGCGAGGAGGACAAGTTGTTGGAGAACAGTGGCTGAACTACCCGTACGTCGGGAAAGGTTTGCCGTAACACCTGTTGAAAAATATGAGTAATGCGGTGTAGTATATTGTATGAATATCGTGCGAGGGATGTATTGACGTTGTTGAAGTTCTGGGATCACAGAGCTTTTATCTGATTCCTCATTTGCACATGTTGTCACTAATCTCAGTTATTGCACATCGGCGACCTTTTGTACCAATTTTATTTATTTAATAAAAGGCGAGCGCGTCAACTGCATTGTGTGTTCTTCGATTTTCATGTCATTTGTGTCAATAGAACGCTCGCTACAGCCTTGGATAACGCTGTACATTGCATTCATTGACCGCTGCTAAAATTAAATTTTAAATCTTTGAAACGTTGCACGCAATAAGTGTTTCTAATAAAATAAAAAGGTACATATTATTTTTTCCGTTTTTATCTGAGACTGTAATTATTTTTTATTCAAGAAATGTTCTATTGACAATGCTGTCTATGAAATTCGATCTCTTGAAGAACTTCCACTTTTTATGAAATAATTAAATATACATTACTTAATACACAAGAATATTAGAAATCGCTGAATGATGGAAATGAATTTGTGTTCAAAATTTTTCTTAAGTTGCTCTTAAGCTCCCTCTTATATTAAATGCTTGAAATGATCTCCATTCTCAGAAATACTCTAAATTCGGGTTTCGTGTAATTTTTCTTTTATTTATAAGCTTTTTATCACCAGCCAATTACACTCGTGGACAAAATTATAAGAACACATAAATTTTGCACAAAATTTTAATGAAAAAGAAAAAAAATACTTTACAAATTTGATAGGCAAACGTATTCAGCTATCAAATGACCACTAAAAAGTTTGTGCCTTGTTTTTCATATTCATAAACTTTAAAAAAAAATTGGAAATAAATAAGATGAACATTCAGGTTGGCCAAAATTATAAACTCAGTCTACAAATACAATCGTTTCCACACATTTCATACTTAGTGGGGCCTCCGTTATTGCTGATAACTCAAACATTCCGTTTGACATTGAACAAGAAGGATATGAAGTGATTCAACTGTACATTTGACATGTGATTTGACATTGAACAAGGGAGTATTATCTTGTTGGAAAGTTCGATTTTTTCCATTAAGAACTAACCATAAGCTCCAAGTTGTTGTTCAAGAATCCCTTTACATCCCAAACAATTCATTCGACCATCAACCATTATCAGAGCACTTTTACCCATAAAGGAAAACGAGCTTCAAACCTCACAGAACCACTATTAATTTAACGACTCTTTACTTTTTACCTTCTTTTATTTTCTTAGATCATTCCAGTAGGCAGTCTATCCACAGGGCCGTCTAGGTTAAACCGAAAAAAATCATTCCATACCATTCGTCAGTCCAGAACATCTTTTCTTTAGCAAAATTCAATCTTAAAGGTTTACGAACTTGTTTCAAAGATGATGGTCTTTTCATCTTTACATGGTTTGGTTTGGTTTATTTGGTATTAACGTACGTCCTTTTCAACTACTATGGCCATTTGAGGACGGCGTTATAGGGGCCGCAAATTTTGCCTCGCAAGGGTTCTTTAACGTGCAGCCAGCAAACGACTACACGGGACTAACGGCTTTACTTCCCTTCCGAAGGAAGTGCGTGATCTCAGGATTTTCCCCCTGATAAAATCCTCGTCGTCCTCGGCCGGGATCGAACCACGCAGCCACTGAGCCACCGAGGCCGATATCTTTACATGGAAAACGAATGAATATTTCTGTACACGAGAAACACTTCGTCGGGAACAGTCCACGGCAAAATTATCAATTATGCCGGCAGCAAAAAAAAGATTTCACTCAGTTATAAGGCGAAGAACATGGGATCCAGTTGTAGAGTTTAAGATTTTTTTCTAACCGATTGGAATTTTCACTTGCTACTAAATCCTTTTGCTACCACACTTCCTATAGACATTGAGATCTGTTTATAAGAGCTGAAATTTGTCTCTGGGACATCTCAGAATCGGGTAGCATCCAAATTTTATAAATTTCTTCTTCTTTCAGTTCAGTTCCTCATAGCATTGTGAAACCAAAACAAAGCAGGGAATCAGATTATCAAATTATCAGTTATTCCTAATTTTGTTCTAAAATGCTTAACTTCATTTACAAAAACCAAATGAGGGTGAGTTTATAATTTTGGCCAAGCTGAATGTACATTTGCTTTGTTTTTCTCTAGGCTAATTAATGAAAACTTTGTGAATATATTTACATAACAAATTTGTAAAGTACTTTTTTCTTGTTTATTAAAGTTTTGTGCAAAATTTATGTGAGTTTATAGTCTTGTCCAGGGGTGTATTATAATATCTACTCAGTGATATAAATTGTCAAGGCATTAGAAATAAGACGTGGATTTTTAATTTAAGGTCTTAAATGTTTTTTTCCCGTAAAATCTTTAAGTTCAACTCTCTCCATTTAAGCAGGGACAGGAAAATGAAAAAAAATAAGTTTAACATATTTAATATTAAAAAAAAATAATAAAACGGCAAACATCCAAACTCTGAGGTCTTTTTTTTAATTTCGAGTGTTTTTTTTATAAATTTTACATTCCCTTGATTAAACGATGGAAGTCTTTAACAGAAATCATGTTCATTATACAAAACGCGCATTACTATTCGGCTATGACAAAAAAAATTAATTAAAAAAATAAATCGAAACCGTGCACGTGGGTGACGAGAGGGAAAGTGAAATGCAAAAATCTGTTACTTGCTTCCTAAAGAGCAATTTGACGGTATGTTTGTTAAATAAAAACAGAAAAGAGCGACGGGCTGGGAGGAGGTTATAAGAACAGAAGAGGAAGAAGAGGGGGTGGAATAAAGAAAATTTTAAAAAGAAATTGGTTCAAGTAATGAAATAGCAATTCTAGTGCATTAAGAAAAATCAAACTTTTTTTCCTCCATTTTTTTCCATCCATCCAAAAGACTCCGGAGTGTGGAGGTTGACAGCTGCGGCCCTCGTCTCCGCCAATTAAGCGACGTCGCGCTCAAACCAACGACACTTCTTTTGATTCTCAATCATGTGGCAATTTTCATTTTTTTCTATTAGGCGAAAATTCACTTCTTTCGAAATACATTAATAATAACAACACGTTGTCGAATATTCGATGTGTTGACGTTAAAAGAGAGAACTGATGACTGAAGAAGAAGCCGAAAAATTTAAAATTGACTGAACTACTTTCTACGAGATTCATCCAGTAATTATAATAATTTTTTTTTATTCACTAGAACTCACTATTTGCTGCGCCTAATACGGCAGGGTTTTTTTTACCCCTTTAACATTTACGTGATATAAAAAGTTAAAATTAATGGCATGCAATATAATTCAGTCTATTTGACTTCACTGTATGTTTAATTTAGACCTATTAAGATTCTAAGGATGATTTTTAACAGAAGATTACGATGAAGCAGCGTAAATCCCCGCCATAAAACGGAATTCGAACCAATTTCTTGAGGATAAGGAGCTCTCTCCCAGACCTTTCGCGACCTTCAACGATGGTTGTCAGCAAAAGACGTTCGATTGAGAAAGAACTAAGTAATCTGCTCGCCTTTAATTTTACATTTTCTTTTAATCATTTCTTAATGTCTTAAAAGTTCCATTCTGCAATCATTTATCTGCTCTTCTTAAAGAAGTGAATCTGGTAAAGCGCACTCTGCACCCGAAATCCTTCGAAGAAGTGGCGTTAAGCCAAATGGGAAACGTTAAGAGACCTCTAGCACCGACTTAATGTAACGTTTTTTCAGCGCAAGGTTTTAAAAATAAAGAAATAGGACTTAGACCGATGAGATATTCATGAGAAGCACTATATAACAGCCTCCGTGACTTTAAAATTATATCAGACCTCGCAAGAAAGATAGAAACCCCTTCACCTTTATACATTTGCACACACTGAGTTAGAGCACTTGGCCATTGCTTTCAATTGGGGAAGCGGGCGAAATCCATTTTTAATTACTTGCGAAACGTGATCTTGCATAGAAGAGAAGCAAACGTTCAGTTGACATTTCTATCTTCATTAAGACGGTTGAGCTGGTTTGCTTCATAGCCCAGTCGTCAAGACTTAAAAAAAACTTCATTCAATATTGGAACTGCTAGCCATTCTAACCTCACCGTTTGCTATTTGAAAACAGATTCTGAAACCATGCTAATTAGAATGTCTCGCAGAGCAATGCTCTATTTGCATTTTAAATGTCAGTGTAAATAGAAATATTTAAGTGTCATCAAGTTAAAACATTTAATTTGAGAAGATTTCAAGTTTATATTTTTAAGCTTACCATGAATAAACTCGATCTAACGTTCATGAAGAAGAGATGACGAGAATCAATGCTTTAGAACAAACCATTTGACCAGTCCGTAGGTGAAGGCATTCTAAAGTCGAACATTTGTAACCTAAACAACCACCCAAAATATATGGGCATGAAGCGGCCATTTCCAGAAGAGAAGCATCTTTGGATTACAGGTGTTTGAACAGGAGTCTTTTGTTAGCCAAACTGAGAGTATAATTTGAATATTTACATTGTTTACTTTTAAATTGTCATTATTTTATAAACGCCGCTTAGAAGGCACACATAGCGGTATATTTGAATAAGCCTGAAGGGATAGGCTTCAAGTGTAAATAACAATTACGAAATAGTGTAAATTCTGCTAGATAAGAATAAAGCTGAACTTCTTTGCATTAGGCCATTATGAGTAAGTTTCAGGTTTGTTATTGGCATGTATGGTCTTCAATGAACATTTTAAATAATAATAATTCTACATTAATGTTTATATGTATGTTAATGAAATTGATGTGAGAGCTTAAATCTTAAAATAAAATCACTGCAGGTTAGTCAGTTTTAAAAATGAAGCTGTTAAAAGGAATTTATTATTATTATTTCTATTTTTCTGGAAAAATCAAACTCAGACAATTCCGGAAACCAAGTCCCAGGAGTGGACCCATAATAGAGCCAAGCCAAGAGACTCAAAATATGATGTGTCAGTGGAAGTATTAACATCTGGGTATAGAAATTTCCTTCCTATATGACAAGTATTAAAGATTGTGGTTTCCTGTAGAGCTTTATATATATGTCGGCTTATATTCATTGTTGTCAGTGAGTATGGAAAGAGCGACAGGAATAGTGAATCCACCATGAAAGAGGTCCTGATTTAACCTTCGGAGAACTTGTAGGAAAGTAAGAAGCAGTACCTATCAAGCGTAGAATATGTACTGCATAGTCCACTAAATATGGGAAAGATAAAAGATGACATCGGTGTACCAACGTGATGAAAGTAAGGGATGAAGTACACTGAATTGTATATAAGGCGAGATCGTGAACTGAAACCAATGACATCCCAAACTCATTCAATTAACTGATAAGTACAATGACATTGCACTTATCTAGCTGCCCTTCACCACTAATTCTCCGAACTAGAATACGACCTTATGTAATGCAGTACTTGAATCTAGACTCTTCCGAAAACACGATCTGCTAGCAATTAGGCACGCCAACGTTCGCCGTCTGGTATCTATGATCTAGGGTCAAAGCAGTTACAGCAATGGGCGGCGAGCATCACTCCCCTCGAACAACCTCTGAAGCAGAACACTACTTTCCGAGGGAGAATGATCCGTGAGAGTGTTCTTTTATGTTGCGCTAAGCCATGGAGGACGCTGTATGGTCTCACACAAAGCGGCTCAAAAATTTGCCTTTCATCCCCATAATAATTGTCTTGTTCAAAATCTAGATTTTTTTATAGTACGACCTCTATACAAACTCTGATCAAGTCATTCAATAATTTAACATCACTTTTGTGCCATTTATTTTATACTCCATACGGAGTCGTTCTCAAGGTGTTGCTCCTCAATTGTGTTTGTTATTATAATTATAGCGTTTGCGGCAAAATAAACAGTACTGAAATTATGAAAAATATTTGACACATGCGCATTTTAGTACTGTTTATTTTGCCGCATACTGTATTCTTCTGCATGCTCCATCATGGTGTAATCATTCTGTAATTTGAAACTTATACGATCTGCTCTTAAAGCAGAAACATTAAGCTAAGAAAAACATACTTCGAAAATTAATAGCAGATTAATTAAAATAAATAAACAGAAGCATGCCATGTTTTTACAACAATACTTTTGTTTTCTGACTATTTTTTTAAGTGAGCGTTACACTAATTATATATAAACAGGGTGAACTAAAACAATAGGGGCAAATTTTAGGGGTGATTCCTCACAAGAAACGTAACAAAAAAGTTAATATCAATATATGTCGCGAAATGCATAGTTTCCATAATTGTTTTTTGCAGAGTTATTTTTGAGTGATCGTCGTGCAGCGGAGGTACAATGGTGGTCATATCAGGAATTAAACCGAGGTGGTGTTCACATACAGAATGGTCGAGAGGCCGCACACTGCGTGTCAATGCAGCTTGTGACACTTGAACAGCGTGTCAATGCAGCTGTGACGCTTTTCGAGTACACGCTGTAACATACGAACGAGTGCGGAAATCCATGATGCGACGTGTGAACTCTTGCATTGACACGCTGTTCCCAGGGAGACCACTTCCAACATCCTCTTAACGTTGACACAATTACTGCCACAGTAATGTCATGTTCTGTACTAATTGCTCTATTATAGACAAATCGTCCATTTTCAGACATATGTTCATAAGAGATTTTTTGTTCCTTTTCTGGTCAGAAATCACCTCCTGAAGTTTGTCCTTATTTTTTTTTTTACTTCATCCTGTATACGGTATATTTCTTTGTACAAAATGGGCAGGACCTGCTTCTTAATCCGATTAATTAAAATAAACACAGAGAAGCAAACGATTTTTTTGACTGCGGTAATTAGGTATTGTATAATGGTAATTTGTTCGAACTCAAATATTTATTCCTATAGAGGTTCAATTTATTTATTCTTATTCAAAAGTCGCATGCCATATGAAAAGTTTATGAATGTATGCTTTATGTTTACATGGTATCGCAAGCTTATCGTTCATGTTCAAACTGTGCACACGTAGACAATGTCTCACACGATCCAAATTTTCTTCTATCACGCGTAAAAGTGTAGTAGATGAAATGTACTCTCTATTTTAAGAGCACATTTTATACAAAATAAGAAAAATAACAATGTAATCTTCTAGGTGTTTAATAATAAAAGATTCATTTCATTTCAGACGTTTTGCAGCTGCAAAATTTGTTAACACGATCAAATCTTTGCATTTGGAACCAAAATTTAAAAATTACCAGTAATTTACCAGTAAATCTGTAGAGTTTTGAAAATTTACCGTATTAATGGAAATAAAGATATACGTAAAG
Source organism: Rhysida immarginata (assembly GCA_023313115.1). Classification (NCBI taxonomy): domain Eukaryota; kingdom Metazoa; phylum Arthropoda; class Chilopoda; order Scolopendromorpha; family Scolopendridae; genus Rhysida; species Rhysida immarginata. The sequence goes on from JAHWFO010017593.1 coordinate 557,364, forward strand.
TAAACATGCAGTCCCCAGCAGAATAAACCAAATAAAACTAATAACAACCGTACAGTACATATATAAACGGCTTCTTCAAACATTTTAGATAGTGCAATCTTCATTCATTAGACCAAAAAATAATTCGAGGCTTTACGAGAATTACTGCTTCTCTCGGCGGCTTTTGTTAGAATTAATTTTGTAGATTAAGAAATAAACTTTTCTTTGACAATTGTTCTTATGATTCTCCAAATTATATGAGCATTGTCAGAATTAAAGGCTCAGCAATAAAGGAAAAATGAAGAAATATGACGCGATGGGATGACGAAGTGAAGATTTATAGAGATTGAAGATAACCCTGGGTCGTTGCTGCTGTCGGAAACGTCAATTAATTATTACATCATTCAAACCAATTACCGAGTATGCGAAAAGAAGAATGAGAAGCCAACAGATGTGGTTTAAGTTATGCTTGTGTATATATCCCTAGATTTTCGCTTCAGCAGCATTTCCCTTTTTCTTTTTACATGAATTACTTACAAAGACGGGTAGGTTTTATTTAGGTGGCGAGCAGGCCCATTACTCTGAAAAGGACAATATTTTTAAAGGGGAGAGAGCGAGAGAGAGAAGACGGGCACGAGCGCTTCATGTGTCATTCACGGTCTCCTAAACGATGCACCTGACGTGATGATGGTGTGCAGTTACTGTTGAAAGCCAAGGCAAACGCCCGTCGTTCCTTACCCTTGCGTCGCGGACTCCCTCCCCGTCCAACCCCCGCCTTACCCTCCCAACGGAGTCAGCCAGGATTGGCAAGAGAATACACATGGAAGACCTAATTAGATTAGGAAATGGCGTTATTAATGGTTTCTTTCGTGAGTGTTACGAAAAGTTCACAGTTTATCGAGTTTTCGCGAAAAGAATAGTTGACAACACCTGCATTTGTGAAAGAAATTAACAGCAATTATAACTCCTGTTTAGCATCAGTAATCGCCTCATTACTTCAAGACCCTCATGAGGAAGCCCCGTTTTCTTTCTTTTTTTATTTCTTTCTTCTTCTCAGCAACAGCAGCCACCCTTGGCGCTTCATACGTTATTAATAATTAATTACTGGGGACAGAGAGCTCCCAAATAACGACTGCAGGCATCAACCAGCCACACCTTATAAACGCATCCGAATTAAACGCAATGATGGCTGCTTGCAAAAAGATGCAATTAACGAGAGCCACGCTTTTATTTATTTTCAAAAAAAAAAGTGATGCCAAATAAAAAAGCCGTCACCACCCATTCAACGAGAAGAAAATAATTATTTGTATCGTTAATTGAAAATGGGGATAATTCATTCAAGAAAAATGGGAAAATAAACAGAACACCCCTGGAAAATATTACCATTAAAAGTATTTAAAGCATATGCATTATTAATTAAAAAAAAGCAATTTAACAAGAATAGAAGTAAAGGGTTTTTTCAAACCAAGCTTTTATAATGTTTTATTTAAAGGCAACAATAAAGCTTAATTTTGCAACAATAAACAATAGATACATTTAACTCTCGCCATAACGAATTGTCCAATTGTCACAACAAACAATTCGTAGTAATAAATTAGTACCAGTAGAACACGAACCAATGAACCGATTTGAAAAATGTTTTCTTTTACATAAATTGTCATCGTTTCTGTGTATGTGTATCAAGTTTCAGCTCCCTAGCTTGTCGGGAAGTTGGTTTAATATTAATTACAAGATTTGACCTAAACAAACTATACTCTATCCAAAAAGTAGACTCAACAATGCCTAACAATTGAAATAGGAAGTTTAACTGGACACGCCCACTCCAACTTTCGTTGGACAGAGTATAAAATTGCAAGTTCAATAAAAGCTTTTAAAAATACTTTTATTCGTTTTGTGCATGAATAAAATGACATTTGAACTTCTTTAAGAAAATATTTAATTTCTAAATTTCTAATTTTTTCAATTAAATTTGAATGAAATTTATTCTTAGGAAGTAAATTTGCCGTATCAAGAAAAGTAATATAGAGCGTAAGGTAAACAATATAAATGTAACGGGTAGCAAATCTAGCGATAGTTGAACGAATACATACAATATACTGATTATAAAAAGAGTTTTTGTATTTAAATCACTTATAAAAGCAAACGAAGTCATTACCACAGATTTTTCCTTTTCAGGTGTTGTAGAGGAAAAGGGGATAATTTCATCTTAATGCACAGTGTAGAAGGGCCTCTATTCAAGAAGACTGTTTACGAGCCAAAACAAGAAAGAAAGGAAGTTTTTAGGTGACCAGAGAAGAGCCGAAATACTGGTAAATCTTCGATAGTGAAAACGCAACGATTTTCATCTAGAGGCAAAAATTTTAACTCTATCCTTATGATCATAGTCAGAATTTCAGCCCTGCTTTAATTCAAAAAGTTATGCCTGACGAGCTGGGTTTGACTAAAATACCATGAATAAGTTACTAATTATTAATAACTACAATGAAAAAATTTTTTTGAATGAATTGTCTTATTCTTGTGATTTTTAGTGCACTGAATCAAAGTCTGCTTTTAGATTTTTTTATTATACGCCACTTTTCTAAGTTATGCACATAGAGATTGCAATGTTAAAGTAATGTGTGTGAAGAGAAGCGGCTGCAAAGTAAGTATCCATAGTTTTGGGCCACAAGGAAATTTATCAGGCCTCAAACTTTGAATAATTTTAAATGTTTTACTGAAAAACAAGAAATCTGTGTGAGTGGTAGGAAAACTGAGGTAAGATACGGAATTTAGCACACAAAAAAGCATAAGAATTAGCTTTGTTTAAAATGAAAGATGAAAGTCTCAATAACAACGTAGCACGTATAAAATTTTCAATTCGAACTCAAAATTGATAAAATATATAAAAAAAACTTTCATTTTCCCCTTCCCCTGCGATCGACACTTGCACCATGATTCGGCAACTGTTACGTCACAAGTTGCCGAGAAGTGCGAAGGAGTTTGGAATTCGTCACGTCACACATTGGACGCTATCGACGTTATTGAACATGGCTAAGACTTCTGGCATCGCAATGGACTATGAATATGAAACAAGACCGATAGTGACAACTGTGATTTTGAAAACAGTGACAGCGATATACAAGGGCCATTAGCAGAATTAAATGCTACTGCGACTTCTGCGATATACAGCCCTGTACATTAAACCGTCAAACAGGATCTTCTGCTTGCCGCGTCGGCGTGTGCGCATTAGGGCTTGTGCCCTACACAGCAGATAAGCCTACATTCAGAGACCTTTTACAAACGTCTCTGCCTACATTCCTTCGGCGTTTAGCACCTGCTGTTGCGGTCGTTGTTCTTGAAGAACACCAGGCCCGTTTAAAATTGGAAGAGCATCTAGTTTCCACCTTATACGTGGTCTAGTTTCAGTCAGTTTCTTGTTTGAATTGATACTGACTTTAAAACGGCGGATGCGTAGACAAAGCAAGACGCTTCAAAATGAGCAAACGATGCTGTTTGGAGTTGGATACCAGTTCTCTCGCTGTCAAAAACTAATCCACTGTTTTTTAATCGATTCTGATTGTGGAAATCTATGAAACGTGAAATTTCTATCCGACCGTCTATTTACACAACCAAACAGAGAACAAATTGAAGACATACTGACATAAAACAGGTTACGATATGTAGAATCGTTCTAAGCGAGACAAGAATCTCGGCGACGAAATTCCCCGAGGTTCTCACGGCAGGAAATGACGCCTTTGTTCCGCCGTGTTCTCTGGAGAAGGGATGGAAGATCCCGCGCCAATTTTCAATTTTCCGAGGCATTTTTCTTAATAAAATATTAGGAAAAAATCGAAAAATTTTGAATGATATATATACTCTATTAACCTGAATTAATGTTATGATGCAAAAAAATAAAGTCGAATTTTTCCGTGGAGTTTACCTTTAAAAAAGTTTTTAAAAACTTATTTTTTATTAGGGTAAACATAAATAACGCGACTATATTGTAGTCAAGTTTTATCGTAATAGTTTAAAGTTGATCACGACATAAATAAGAAACCAATCTGGTAAGAATTTTTCGACTTTCCCAAACTACAGTTTTTAATCAAAATAAAGAATAGATAACAAAAATTTCTGAAAGTGCCATCAAGCATCTTTTCAGTCAATTGCTGTGTTTACCAATAATTTATACTATGACTTGTTCGTCCTTACGTCGTATCATGGCAAAAACTCGACGATAACTGTAGGTAGAATTTAGAGGCAATCGATAGAGAAAGGAAATGCAAATAGTCGTATAAGGATCGGGCACCTAGACCAATGTATCTGATATCAAGCACTAGCGGCTCCAGAATCCACAACGGGTTAAATTCTGCGAATGTACGATGAGTTTTGGATGTTTCCATATCAACACTAAAGTTTCTCGAAGATATGCTGATTTTTTAAGGATAACGGAAGAGACAAGGATAGCTTGTATATTACGAATGAAGGACGCTAAATGCGAGCAAAAATGGGAGTGGAGGATTCTGGTGATCATTTCAATTGAGCCACTGCATCGACGTGAACGGTTGCACAGAGATAAAAAGAAACTATTGGATAGATGTAACTGTTCAAAATTAACATCACATCCTCAGAACTTATTTCTCTCTCGTATGCCAAATTCTTTTATATTTCGGGAAGTCTTTCATGGCGAGTCATTTTCTCTGTGAAGTGACACATTAATTACAAAAGTCCAAAAAAGATTTCAATAACGTCGTATTGTACCTAACATACAGCCGCGTCTCAGAATTTTTTTCGATACAAATAATCGGAGTATGTAAAATATGAGAATATAATTTTGAAATTTCTGCTGATTACGAATATAATTTTGAAATTTCTCTAGCACGCACAGATTTCTTTTTTTTCAATGAAATATTTTTAAATTATTCAGAGCTTGGAGCCTGATAAATTTCCTTGCGGTCCCAAAATATGAATAGTTTAACATTGCAGACGCTTCTCTTCACACACATTATTTTAACCTTAAAGTCTCGAAGTGCATAACTTGGAAACGTGACGTAATAGAAAAAATCTAAAAGCAGATTCGGATTCTACATACAAATTACTACTAAGAACACTTTGCGTGGTCTTAATTAAAAATGTGTGTTGACTAATGATATTGTAGGACTAAAACTCGTGTTTTACAATTAAATGTTGTTATTCCGGGTAATTTTGTTCATACTTCCTAATATGATATCTTGGATTGCCCAATATGAAGCAAATGCATGAAATAGAAAATAAAGAAAATCTTGAGACCCCTCGAAGGATTTGGATATTTTAAAGCCTCTAATTTTTTTAGGTGTCAAACATTCTTGAACGTGGAAATCCCAGGAGATCCGTGCCATCTGGTTAAGGTTCTCTTAGGCAGAACATCTGCTCTGACAGAAGCTTTAGAAAAGGAATAATTAGTTATTGCATATTAATAGATCAGAGTTTTATGAACTTAAATATTGAGTCATATGCGCCTTATGTCTTCATTAAAATAATTTGAACGTTAGTAAAATTCTTTTTTTTTGTAAATAGTAGAGACAATGTTATCTTTAATACAATTCGATTATTCATATAAAACTGTCTATATTCATTAGCTTTTAATAAGTGTAAGATTTACGGTGATCAATACCAATAATTATGATATATTATAATAAACGATTAATGTTTTTCATTAGTTAATTGATTAAACACAACATTTGTTTTCCCTATTATGAGACACTATTTGACATTAGGAGCTTATGGTAAGACATTTAACCAAAGGTTTTTATCTCCTCTTTTTTTAAAAAAAATATAATAAATATCTTAATAGTTCACATGGAAACATAAAATTTCATATAGGTTTTTAAAAAATAAAGATGAATTTATTTAGATTGGCATCTTATATTTTAAAACACACTAGCAACCACATATTAAGCAGCCTGATCCTACAGTAATGCGTTCAGTGAGGCTTTCATTTTTTCTGTATGCAAGTTAAAATAAAAATAAAGATCCTAGAGAAAAATAAAATTTAGAATTGAATAAAATTCCCTTAGAAACTTGGCATTAAGTTTGCGAGATATTAAATTGCGTTTTATTTTTATTCCTCCAATCTCGTTTTTTCTCAATAAATTAATTACAACACCTCAATTTCCAGCTATTTTTAAAGCCCTGATCCAGATTTATGTCAGCAAGCCACTGAGTGCCGAAAATCTAATAAGATTTTTTCCCCTTTCACTTCTGAGGTTCAAAACTTAATTTGAAACCAAGGCACTTGGTTTACAACGAATTCTTTTTATTTTTCTTTTTAAGCGCCACCTTTCTTCTTCTTTTTCTTTCTTCTTTTTCCCATCCCCTATTATTATTTTCCGTTTGTTTCTTTATTATTTTTTGTTGACAATTTTTCGCTTTCCTATATAGTTGTTTTGATTGGCAGGTAAGATCCTCTTTTCTCTTCTCCTTCCTCCTCAAGGAAAACTTTCTCCAATAATGGTTTTCCCTTTGAGTCTCGAGGACTTGGCTTCCAGCAGATACAAGAGTGGCAATTATTTTTTCGCAAAGACAGCGCCCCAGCATCCAAACTTTCGCAGAGATTAATAGCGATTATTAGTTTCTGGTGTCTCTCTTTCTCTCTATCGGTCTCCTATGTAACCCACCCACATTCCCCTTTCCGCCGGGGAATTAGATTAGGAGGCGGGATTGGTCGAAGGCCGATGGCCAATGGTCAGGATAGCGACAGGCAAGGTCGTTTCGGGTGACAGTTCTCCGGGGAAACACGGCACCAACGATGCCGGCAGCGAAATATCTGCGAAGAAAAACCCCCTCAGAGATATTATTATGACGCCTTTGATGACCACCTCGCCTTGGGTGACGTCTCCGCTCCCTCGTCTTTCCTTTTTATTTTTATTTTTTAATCCCCACGAGATAGAGAGAAGGCAAAAATCTTCCCAATCACCCAGTAACAGATACGTTTGTTGGCTTTTCTTGCTGACGATGCCCATCAACTTTTTTGGACTTCCTCTATCTCTATATTTATATAATACCTCAAAGCCTTTTCACATTCTATCTACTTCTCATTCCCTGTCCTCCCTCTATTCTTTTTCATTCGTCCGCCCTCGATCGTAAAAATCGTCTCTTCCGCTTCCTTTTTCTCACGTCGAGCCTAACGGATAAAATACGGCCTTGTTTACAGAATGTCCCCGGGTTTCCAACCTCTCAGTGGATGAGGAGAGGAATCCCAGTGGGAAATGTTTCGTTCTGGCTGCGATCACCAGACTAGGGCGACTCAAACGAGGCTAACGAATGAAGGGGAATGGGAAAACTCTCCTAGCTTCCCTCCCCTCTCACTCACTCCATTGCCTATTGCCTTCTAGGGATCAGATCACGACCGCTCATCTGTCAGCGGGGGAAAGGCAACATTGTAGAACAAATGACCCATACAGCTAATGGACCTCTGGACAGCACACACGATGGGAAAAAATAAATATACTACTCGTGTATAGGTTTGCAGAGCTTAAAATGAAACGATCGAACATCCGGTTAAAAAGAAAGAAACTTTTCCTCTCATTCCATCTCTTTCCAACTGACATTAACTTTAATTTACGAAAAGGAAAAAAATTATAAAAAAAATTTATTTCCACTGTATTTTTTGAAACTTTTTTAAACACTCTCAGCTTAACGTTTACTTATACATGTAGAATAGCTTCGAAATCGGACTAAACATAAATAATAAATAACGGATTGACGTGTGTTAAGGTAATTCATATAGAAATATTCGATGTTATATTGTCTTTATATTATTAGAACTTTTTCAACTAACTTAAAAAATATAGTGTGTATCGGAAAAAAATTTAGATTTTTGAAATACTGGTTTCGGGTTCTTAAAGATCATCAAAAACATAGAAAGGAATGTCTCAAACAACGATCCTCTATCTCTTTGACTACATCAATAAAATTGAGTTCAAAACTTTAAAAGTCCATGATCTTTAGATTTTCAACTCGATTTTATCGATGAAAATAAAGAGATAGACGGTTGGTCTTTAAGATGATCTTTCAGAATCCAAAACTTTTTGAGAAAACACACTTAAAGACAAATGCAAATTTATTTTAAAAACTTGGATGATGAAATTAGGGCACGGTATCTTACAAAACCTAGCTACTGATGGCGAATTGTTATCAGTTTGCAGAATTAAAAATGTAACTTGCGAAATAAAAAAATGTAGTTGACTCGACACTGTCAATAAGTGTCTTTTTAAATTGTTAATCATGATGGTTTTAAATACAGCGTAATACTTAGTATAAAATTTATCATTAATAATGGAGATAATCAAGAGCGGCTTCCAAAAAAAAGTTTTTCATTAAAATGATAGCTTATAAAAATATTAAATTGAAATAAAATTTCCAGGGACTTTTTAAGTTCATTATTTTGGTAATGTAAGCTTGCGCATTCTCAACTGGTTTAGTATATTTTCGACGTAGTTGATAAAAGTATTTTCATTGAGAAGAAAGAAAGTATGATATTATGGAGAATTAGCTCCAG
>JAHWFO010017593.1:565867-621019 GCA_023313115.1 Rhysida immarginata
TTCATTGAGAAGAAAGAAAGTATGATATTATGGAGAATTAGCTCCAGTCTATATTCATTATTTCTTATTCAATATATATTTTTTCTGATATCTTCTATACAGGGCTCCCGTAATAGGATGTATGCCGGAGATTATTTTGAGTAAGAAGTCTAAATCAACGTGGGTCGGAATTACAATGATTTCTCAATAAAAATATAAATTCCAATTTAATTATCTTACTATTTGCGATTTACTTATGATTTTGTTTTGAGAAATCTTATTAATTGTGGTTTGAGTGCAAATGAAATCTGCTGTGTACGCTATTCGATCAAACACAAGGCTCGACTTATCCAGAAAATAATGGAATGAGATGAAAGCTTGAGAGTGATGGCGGTGGTATTGTAATGAAAACGATCAATTCTTTGCAAAGTTCAAAGATGTCTAGTAACACACGGTGGTCATTTGGAGCCTTATATGTGACAATTCAGAATGCACTATAATATATTCCTCAATCAATTTTCCCATTTTATTTTTAAGGGGACCAATTTCCTCGAAATTTCCTTGATGGGAGATTACTCTCCTGTTAAGTTTTTATTGACAAATTATTGCAATTCGGCCATTTGAATTTAGATTTTTTTTTAGTATCTCAAAGAAGGCTAGAAAATATTGCATATTGCATATTTTTCGAACACTTCTATTTATATTCAGTAGAATTGTAAAAGAATGAACTATATTTTTTGACAATATATATATATTTTATATTAATTACGAAGCTCTGCAATTTAGGCTATTTTAAACATGATTATTGCACTCTATGCAAAATACAGGGTGATTCAAAAGTCCCGTACCTGATTTTAAATTGCTATAACTACAGGGCCCTCAACGTCATCGGAACGACCCGCCTACTATTGGAAAGAGGGGATCATCAAGTTTGTTAAGGTTGCCGGTAGAGGTCTTCCCGGTCTATTGTTTTTGATATGGCAACCCAGCGACAGAAAAAATTTTTGCGTCCTCCGCTTCAACAAGTGCGAATCAGCGATAATGTCCAGCGCGAATTTCGGAACAAAAGCCTCCTATTGTTAAGAACATTAGAAAATGGCATCAAACGTCCAAGAAACGAATTGCTTGTGTAAGCGGAAACGCATTGGTCGGCCTCGTATCTCTGATGAAAATTTCGATTTCTGAGGGGTATGCAGCCGAAGGGGGCATATTGAATACTGTAGAGCACTATTTCGAAGCGTGATGATATGAAACACACACGAATATTTTTTCTTACTTTACCGCACCTCTGTATGTTTATTTTAGTTTGAAATAGGGTACGGGCTTTAGAAATAGTTGTACATTCCTCAGATTTGCTTCATTACGAGCTTAAACGATTGAACAAAAATTCATAAAGTCTTCAAGAGAAATGGAAATTTCGCTCTATGAGAAATTATGAGACATTTTCAGAATTTCTAATTCATTATTGTAAGGCTACCCTCCACCCTTATCTATCTAAGAGAGACTTTGGCTTTTAATTCATTTAAGAACCTGGTTCCTTTCAGGATTCTAAAAAGATAGGAAACTAATCATCATTATTAATAATCAACTCATTTAATAAGAATAAAATTAAAGTTTAAAAAAAAAGTGTAAATGTTTAAAGACAAGAATATTTATATAACGGACTTACAACCCCACTGTGCTGTTTTGGGCTTTCCGTCTTGAAATGAAAGTATTGTACATAATATTTCCTTTTCTAATGGAGTTTCCAAATTTGTTAAAAAATATCGATTTCTTCACACTATGCACATAATGGAGCTGGTTTGCTTAAGGGATTTTCAAAAGTAAGTGAGTGAGTATGTGTGTGTGGGGGAGGGGTATATATTAATGGATTTGAATTCCCAAAAGCTTCTCATAATTGTTCATCGAATCCTGGTCGAAATTTCTCATTTCCCGTTATTCAATCCCCTCCCTTGAGGAAATGGACACCTTCCGTTGATTTTTAATTAAAAAGTATATGATGCGAAGTTATAAAATCATAATTTTTTAGCGTTTACATAACTTGGTAATAATGTGGACACTTATTAATATGCAAAAACATTCACAAATCACACAAGAGAGTAAAGAAAAGAACTTCAACGTCTCTCCCAAAGAGGGAGCAGGCAAACTTTGTGATTACAGTATGCGCCTCTTCGTGCAGTCTTTCTTTGTGTGCATATGTGCGTGATGTTAGAGAATCCGAATAAAATAATCATCATCATGAAAAAAAGATCATACTTTTCCTGTTACTTCAAAAGTGAAAAATTGAATCGAGCTTATATAATTTTAAAGAAAAAAATTTTTCCGGCCTTTCTTTCGCTAGAGTGATGACGATTATTTTCGATCGCAATGAAGCAGAGGAAATAATCGAGCGTCAACCAGCCTCGAATCGAGGATCAATGTACAGGGGGGTCCTTGTCGAGCATCACGGTCGCGGCCCCATTCACCGTTCCGTTATATCGCGTGCATGTTTATCAGATGGGAGCACCAGCAAGAGAGAGAAGAAGAGTGAGGGACGGCAAAGTCTGATTGTGAAATTCATCATTCGGGCTGACATTCGCAGAAAGTCGGTAGGTCCGTCGGCTCTTCCTCTGCCACTGAATATCACACGTCTATCAAAGGAAGGAAAGACGACAGACGACAGCGGCGATGAGAAGGAAAGAAGTGGAACGAGTCCTTCTTGCTCACACCAACCCACCAATCACAAAGGGAGATGGGAAGGAAAAGAAAGAGAAAAAGAAGAGGTAGGGGTGAAGAGGGAAAATAAAGAGAAAGCAGCAAGATCTAGTTCGACTGTGATAAAATACACGGTGGGACTAGCAATCATGTGCAGACGTTCATTTGGTTCCGGCGGCAAACGGTAGGGCATCGTTATTAGCGGAAGCAGTAGCGGCCCTTCAGGTCGAGACGACGACGTTAGGAAAGAAGAGGAAAAAATCTTAAGTGAACGGCAAAATCATTTCCCTTTTCTCATTTTCTCTTTCGTGTTGTAGGGTCAGTTGCCGATTGAAGAACTCACGTTAAGAGACTACACATCCCATTCCATTAGAGTGAATTGAGCTTTTAAAATTAAACAACGTTGCTCTGATAACGAATTTAATCGCTGACGTCATCAAAAAAACGTGGAAAAAAATTGAATTGGTAAGAATTTTTTTTTCCCTCTAGGAAGGAATAATGGTTTAAGTAGAGCTCCTCCCCCCTCCTTCATTAATGAATTGCCTTGAATCAAAATGAAAAATTCTTCACCGCACACAAAAGTGGAATTCCTACTCTTCTTATTAAGTTTTTCCTCCCGCGTAACTAGAACTCCATCACATTTACCGCACTGACACACACGCACAAAAAAATATTTAATTGAAAAAAGAGAAGATTTAAAAAGCTTAAATCAGTGTGTGCGTATTCTATTAGAAAAGCTATCAAGTTTCAAATGAACTTAAAAATGAAAGCAAATTAACAAATTTTCTAGATTTGTACTTAGAAAAAAATTCTAATAAGTTTAGTATTTTCATAGTAAAGGTTCCCACGCTGTAGAATCCCGATTATCCGATCGTCCATAATATCTGAACTATCTATTAAGTGATTGTAATCTATACTATTATATAAAAGAGAGCGAAATTCATTCATTCATCACGAAATCTCCATAATTATAAAGTCTACAAATTTGAAATTTGGCAAGTATATTTCTCTTGGCTTCTAGGTGCTCACTAAGAAAAGATTTTTTTTTATTTTTTCCTTTCCATTATAGTTTATTCTTAAAATTCAATTTAGCTGGAACTGAATGGGTTTTTTGCCAGCGTTAAAAAATTGTGACATTTTCTTTGTTTAATGAAGACTTTTGCGATTGTTCCGTGAAGCAGCAGCAACAACAAGGACTGCAAGTCTTTCGCGCGGAAATATAGCGTATTTTTTATTTTCTATATACTTTATTCTATATTATTTATTTATTTATTTATCTATTTATTTATTTATTGTAATCCAATACGTCCATCCAGCGCCTGAGTTGGGTCCCTGGATAGACCTGGATTAACGACTGCTGTCAGATGGTCGCAGCAGCCGGGGGGGGGGGGGGGAAAACGGTTTCCCCGATGGGCGCCCCTCCAGTGACTAGCCGTGCCTGGTGTTGCTTAACTGCCCTGAAGTTGTGTGGTCAGTGGAAGCCCACCGGACCACAGCTTCCTCCTATTGAATTCTATATTTTTGTCTGTCCGTACTTTTTTAAGGTGCGGGACAAATGACATATGAAGTGAATGTGTCCTTCATCACTGATTAAGAACATCGCATCCAAATTTCTGAGAGACCTTTAGTTCATGAAAATATGGCTGAGGATGCATCCAAATTTCTGAGAGACTTGTACATGAAAATATGGCTAAGGATGCATCTCCTTTGTCAAATGGTGCTGTTATGGATTCTGTGTCCTCAGTGCTCAGATCAAGTTATACCTACTCCAGTAGAAAATGATGAGTCATAGCAAAATGAAAATAAAACAGATTTATAGTACGCATAAAATGAATAAATATTTTCTGACGAGTGGTCAATACCTGTATTTGACGAATAGTATGAAAAGTCATAGCTATCGATAATCGATATACAAGTTCTTAATATATAACAGCCGATATCGATGTTACCTATTAATAATAGACTCAATAATAATAAGCATAAATTTGAAAAAAATTCAAAATTGGACCAATCGTTGCGGAGATATAGCATATATATTTTTTAATTTATACAATTCTTATTATATAAATATTCCGTTGTTAAGGTTACACGCATTGTTGTCTCGCATCCACTTATATACTTCACCATCGGATACATTATTCTCCCATTCAAAACTTGCGCTTATTCATACACGTTCACTTAAACATGCTTATACAAAATCTAACTCACTCACCCATACATGCAACAAACACATTCATATTTTTACTTTTAAATTCCTTATAAAATTTGTAAGTTCGTTTTGGTAATGATAAAATTCCTTATCTTATACAGGGTCGGGACACATTGATATGACCACCTGCTAGTATCCGGAATAACCATCTTTTGGCCGCAAGCACAGCAGCTAGTCGACGTGGCAGAGTCAATAAGTCCTCGGAAGGTGGACCATTTGCAGGTATCTGGGACCATAGGCGATCAGTGCATCCCGTAATTCCATCACCGTATGTGGTGAGGGGTCCAGCTTATCGAGGTGGTCCCACAAATGTTCAATAGGGTTGAGGTCCGGGGAGCTTGGTGGCCATGGGAGTAGCTTGAATTCATTCTCATGCTCCTCGAACCAGTCATGGACAATTTTGGCAGTATGGCAGGGAGCACTGTCCTGTTGAAAGGTGCCATCACCCTGAGGAAACACTGTCGTCATGAAGGGGTGTATCTGGTCTGCGACGACCGTCAGGTAACGAACAGCATTCCGTGTACCCTCCAGCGGTATCAGTGGACTCAGACCATACCACCAAAACATCCCCCAAATAGTGACACCTCCCCCACCAGCCTGTCGTCTGCCAACGATGGTGTCGGGATGTCTGTTCTCAGATGCTTCCCGGCGAATTCTCCATCGTCCGTCCACTCTGTTCACCAGAAACCGCGATTCGTCAGAGAAAGCAACCCTTTGCCACTCGGCCGAGATCCAATGGCGAAAGTCCATTGCGAATTGGAGGCGTTTTCGTCAACATGGGTGCTGTTACCATACGCCTGCTCCGGGGCCCCAACCTCTCAGAGGGATCGTTGCACTTTCTTGGTGCTGACACGCCTAGTGGCCCCACGGTTCATTTGCTGTGTCAGTTGCTCAACAGTGGTACGCCGATTGGTCTTGGCCAGGCGTCATAACGGACGCTCGCCTCTAGGATCGATGGCCCGTGGGGCCCCACAGTTACCTCTTCGGTTGCTCGAAACTGTCTGGTTCGTCCAGTCGCGGTACACCTTCTCAACGGCAGCCCTAGAGCAGTTCACAAAGGTGGCCGTTTCTGAAATGCTGCCCCCCTTGGCCCGATAACCAATGATCATCCCTTTTTGGAGGTCCGACAGGTCACTTGCTCTGCCCATGACGGCGACAATTGCTGTGTTAACGGATGCTACTACACGTCTGCTGTTGTCAGCTTTAATGATATGCAATGATTTTTGATCTGCATACCATGGGACGTTCCAACATGTTCGAGGAGAGGTAGTCATATTAATGTGTCCCGACCCTGTAGTCTATTGTGCGAAAGATGTTGACGCATAAATCTTCGATTTCTGTGACGTCACCCAATATCGGTAATTACTATAGCAGTCCGTGTTATTCGAGTTTCGATTTTCCAGAATAAGTCTTATCTACAAACTTCGGATAATCGAGGTTCTATTATATATGAATGCAAATTAAATTTCCATAATTTCTTTAGGCAAGAACTGAGACTATTTTTGTTTTTCGAAAACAGGCATTTTCCCCGTTTCACATTTTTTTAATATTTGGCCAATTTTCTTTTTCATGTAACCAATCCACCCACTTCCAGATTGCTATCATGCATGTCCCTCTACAACCATCTTTGATCTTTGACCTATTTCTTCTCCAAAGATCAAATTCCTGGCTTCTAATATTAAAGCAAAATGTGTTCAACTTTCTCATTTTAAGAAGAGAGCTCATTTTTCCTCCGCTTTCCTACATGTTATCTTATTTTTTATTGCTATTATTATTTCCTTTGCTTCTCATTCCTGAGGGTCTAAGTACTTTAGTGTAGATATACCAGTCTCTCCGGGGAATTCAATTTTGTCATATCATTCCCCATTATAACCATTAATGGTGTCTTTCCATTGAGTCTCCCTGGGTTACAAGTAAGGTTAGCAAGTTTCTGCATTCAAAACACACTTCTCTTGTCAGGTTTGCAATGGCTGTGAGCGTTGCCCGAACGGAAAGCACCACCGGGGACGCCAAGGAGAACAACGCGAAAACGGTCAACTGCGAAGTTGGTGTGCAACCGCCAAATAAGAGGAGAGAAAGGGAGAGGGGAGGTCAGACTGTCCCCCAGCATGCCATCTAATTAAATTTAACCTAATGTAATTTGCTTCAGAAATTTAAATTTTATTGTCAATTGCAGAGTTCTCATTAGTATCTTTGAAGCCATTCCGTTTAAGTGGTTACGCTGTATAACTTTTATTGAGTTGCGAGTCATTTGCTGTCAGAAAACCGCAAAGACGGATGTGATTCCTTTAATTATGTGTCCAAAATTAAAGGGAACTCAAGGATATAGACGGGATGCCCAAGTTCGTTTTAATAATTACTATTTGTACAAACTTCGTTTAAAAAGTAATAAATTATAAATGAATATTCCTGAATTTTTTATTTGTTTTGCTGTTTGATCTTCTTTGTCCGAGTAACATAGAGAACGAAAATGTTAGGCTTTATTTTCGTGTTTATCGTCCAAATGCATAAAGGTTTTATAATATTAATTAAGTATTAACTCAAAAGTAAACGCTTGCCTTTAAAAATGACAACGAGACCAGAGAGATAGACTTTTCCACTTTTACGTAGCCCATGTTTTTAATGAGTAATGCAGCAAAGCACTTACTTCGTTAAAGGGGAGCTTTTAGAAAGGCAGTTCCTATTCTGAAACACTTCCATTTTCACAAGAATTAAATTTTAATATTTTATACGTATTGGACATTTAAAAATGCCCTCGTCTATCGATAGGAGAACGGTGGTGCCGTTTAGTGGTTGTTACGATGTAGATCGACTTAACCCTCAAAAAAAATCGAAGAGCGTTTCTCAAGAATTATTCTCATTCATAATTAACCGTAAACAAAATGATATTTACTAAATGTAACTAAAATTAAATTGCGAAAAGCACACATGAAAACTAGCCGAAGGTGTTTTCTCTCATTTTGCACCACAATCAAACTTTAAAACAGAACCTTTCTTGCTCACAAATGGATTCCGTGTTTAATTTCTCTCGAAAAAATAAGCAGCTGCATTTTGGAAATGCGCAAACTTTTAAGTACTTTTCTCCCTTCGTTCTTTATCGCCTTTGCCCAGGTCAATGGTAATTGTGGGATTAATGAGAAAACAAAGCTGCTATGAGACAGGAAACAAGACTCAGGTGGAGAGCCTCGTTCACTCATGAATAATTTGGCTTCTTGCTCACGCCTCGAGAGGGAAGCTTCCATTCGGCTTTCGGAGGAGGCAATAGTAAAAGGATTTCTCATGCGAAGTCGAGGAAAAACACGAAATAGAAAAAAAAATAAAGGAAAACAAAAAGCTTCATCCTGGCGGGAGTTTGAAAAAGAAGGAAGGAAGGGGAATTTTTTTTTCCCTTCAAATGTTGAAACTTTAATAATCTTAACCAGACAGAAGCAACACGACAAGACAGTCTCAATCAACGGGTGTCGCAAGCAGAAATCAAACTGTATATCCCCCAAGTTCAAACATCCATCAACAAGAAGTTCAAACAGGAGCTTCTGCATTTGACAGATGCAATATATTCTTAATAGAGTGAGAACAAGGAGAAAAAAAAGAGAGGAACGCTTTTAAAATTTAATGTAAAGAAATTTAAACTCTTTGAGCTGCATTTTTTCTCCAGCGTTTTTAGAATTCATTTTCTCGTGGAATCCTAATGCGTTTCAGTGTTAAATATGTAAAAATGCTTCCACTAATATATCTAAACGATTCTATAAGAAGAAATACCTCTTTTCCCTTTAAAATAAGGTGTTTGAACATAACGGCTTCATTTCAAATCCATAACTCATTCAATTCATTAAAATAATATTTATACACTTTTACTTTTAAAGTAATATAACGTCTAGGCTTTTAAAATATTAATGTTCCGTCAATATACATAAAGGGTTCACTTTAAGAGAATGAGCTTATTTTTTTTTGCATTACGAAGCCGTTAAAAGTAAGGAGACTTTTTTTAAAAGTATAATTAGATAAACTCTTACTTTTTAGAAATAGGGTGTTTTTGTAACTTCGAAGATTAAAGATGAATCTCCAAAATGCACGACAGTTACCGAGAGTTACTCAGAAAGTAATACCCCACATTTTCCCTCGGAAACCATTTATTCAGAAAATATGAGAATAACTCAGAATATAAATAAGTGTTTCTTATGCATATATCTTTTCTCCCCCACATAATTAATCCTCCATTCAACATGTACGACCTTATGTAAGAATACATACATCGCTGGTTTCTACAGTTCTTATCTTCACGTACACTCTTGTACAAATGTACAAATAATTGAAACAAAGAATGAATTTCATAGTTTACTGTACAGAACTTACATATACGTACATTAGTAACGGATATGACCTTTACTTTTAAGCAGCATTTGAAAATAAGCGCCTGAATAAGCTTCTCCATAGTCGTACAGTCCACTGAACGGAGGGGACTTTTGCATAAAGTCCATAAATTCTCATTGTGATTTACGTCCGGAAAATTCCCTGGCCAATCAAGTACCTGTATTTGCTGCTCTGACATGAATTTCTTCACTAATATATGCGATCCTGCTGCAATATCCCAGTACCGTCAGGATATACCTATTTTCCAGATCTGGAACAATTTTCTTTTGTATCTCATTATATTGTAGGGCTGCAGGCTTCCGACACCATCATTCATTCGAAAGCAGTAAATATCATGAAAAAGTGTCTCCGAAAACATCTTTGTTTCAATTAATTTGCACAAGCGTGTAGCCATATCCTCACAGAATGAATCGTGAGTCATTTTCAAATTTTGTCTAACACAGTGCGTTCCTATGTGGACCAAAAAGGAACTGTGATATTAGATGGAAAGCTAGATCAGGATTATTGGGGTGATGGAGGAGCAAGTCATTTTGGCACTTACACTGGAAGCTCAGGTGTTTTCAGACTTTTGTGAGGGCGTGAATTTCTGTGCTGGATGAACGTTTCTGTTGGTTGAGTTTTGTTATAGTCTTGATGCATACGTTTGAATTGACTGTCTCACTATTAGTCACCATATTTATCAGAAGCACCCCTTCAATGTCGAAATGAATATTCTGTTTCAAGGACCTGTTACAGAAACCAACAGGTACTCCTATAGACTGCAATTTATATACATAGCACTGTAAATGTTTAAAGCGCAAACTATTCACAGAAGCCATTTTAAGAGATTATTGGAGTGGCTTTATCTATCTGAGTGCTGTGCAACATGTAAAAATTTCAGTTTTTTATTATAAGTGAAAAGATGGGGAGCATTACTCTCTGGGCAAGCCTCGTATGAATCAAGACTCTCGTGAATTAATATTTTATCTTATTATTCGCTCAATACAACAGCTAATTCTAAAGTTACTTTTTTCTGTATAAAATTTTAAATGATTAAGCGTGAAGGAGTTTCATGTGACTTAAGCGCATTTCATGTGAAAAATGTTGTTAAAATAAAAAGAATAAATACAGGTCGTTTTCGTGGTCTTGAAATGACTTGAATATGCTTATAAGCTTGGAAGTGGAAAAAAAAGTTTATTTTTTTATAAAGTTTACGGTCAATAAAAAATGCTTTAAAAAGTCTTAAAGTTTAAGAGAAAGCACTTCAAAATTTTCCACTTTAAAACGAAATTTAATCTTATAATTATAACTTAAAGAGCTTTATCACGAGTGGCTCTAAATTGATAATTTTATTCTTTCACTCAATCACAAGAGAAACAAAGAAAAAGAAAATCTTCATAAAATAAACTGGTGCCAGTGTCTTCTTAAAACGTTTCCCTCCTTTCATCTGTAATGGAGACAGAATTTCATCTACAACACAGACATTATGAGACATAAAGAGGACGGACACCCTAAAAAAAAAGCTATGAAGAAAAAAGCGAGGAAGGGAACGAGGGAAATTGAAATAAATGTATATAAGTTTACAGGAAACACACACACATACATATACGCACCTTATATATGATGCAGATACCTATATATATATATATATATATATATATAGGTACGCACCTTATATATATAAGAGGTTGTCAACGATGATACGACGAGAAGAGAAAAAGGAGATCCTCCATGAAAATTTCTCGTCGGGAAGAGACAATAGGTTGGGTGGGCGGGGAGGTGGTCCGTGAGACTCCCCTTGCCGAAAGTGTCTCATAAAAGGGGCTATTCCTGTGTTCTAGCCAGTCTTTTCCTGTCGCAGCAAATAACACTAGGTTTAATAAGTCGGGGTCGTTTTGTTGCTGAGCCGCTGCACGTGTTGGATGTGGGGCGCATGAAGAATCACGGGCCGTGTCAGCAAACTCTCTACCCCGGCCATCTCTCTTTTTATATCGGCGACAATGGAGACTTTTGTAATATTTCAGCAGACCCAGGGTTTGAAAAAAAATAAGGAATTCAAATAGTGTTTTATATTTCCAAAGGAGAAAAAGACGATAAAAAGAAATGTACAACGAGCAAAGAAAGAGAAGAAAGAAAATGGAGAAAGCTTAAGATCAAAAAATACGTAATAGAATTATTATATGGTGATAAATAAAAAAGGCTTCGATACTTTTAATAATGTATAGAAATTATTGTATACACCTGCTGCATAAAAAAATCTTTTAAAATAAATCTTATTAAATTTTTCTTAGCATAACATACTAACGTTTTGCTGTTTTGAGTTCAAATTTAACTTGATTTATAGCATAGTTTTATAAATTTGTGGTTTGATGTAATATATTAATAAACAAAGAAAGGCTCGATACATTATCATAGTCTACTTGAGCTCCAAATTTCTCAACAAAGAAAAGACTAATTATAGGGAATCAAGTCAAACTCTTAACAGTCAGACTTAGATATTCTATTTCAATAAAAAAAACTCGAATTTAAAATCTAATTTCGTACACTAGGCCTGTTCAGTAAAGAATGGTGACAATTTTTTATTCGCGTAATTTTTAGTGTTAAACTAATTTATTTATTTAGTTATATTGATAATGTCCATGTGCTTTCATTGTTTTGGCTTTCATTGTGTCTGTGACAGCCATTTTCATGTCTGCTTACAGGAACCATATAAGTAACACCCAACAAACAATAGGCTACGTTAAAATTTTGCTGCTGAGCTATATAGGAGGTCTATGGAGAATCAGGCCCTTCCTATAGAACAGCTCGAAATTGATTTAAAATCTTCAAAGACGGGAGACAATCAATTTCACAGGAAAGTAGGCTAGTTGTGTATCTGTACGCAACTGGACGATACTATTGGTATGTACTAGAAAATTTGCAAGACCATATCAAGAGCAAAAGACCGTATCTCCGTGCAACAAGGTGGATGATGTACCTCAACAACGCACGGTCTCACGTAAGTAGTGTCTTTACTGAATATCTCTCAAAAATTGATGTGATGTGTATTTCTCATCCTCAGTATAGTCCATATCTAGCCCAATGCGACTTTTTTTTTTCTTTTTTTCAGTTTGAAGAAATGCCTGCGTGGGAGAAATTTTCTATCAACAGAAGCGATTCTGCGAAAGCAATTCTGAAAGATTTTTGAAAAAATAGCTTCCAGCATGTCTTTAAAGGCTGGCAGAAACGCCGAACAAGTGCATCGCATTTAATGCGGACTATTTTGATAACATATGAGGATGAATAAATCTGTTATTAAAATAAATATGATCATTCTTTATTTTGGTTTGCCTCATTATAAAGGCTAAATTTAAAGCATTTCATACAATACAATTTGAAAGAAAACGAAACTCTCGGAATAAGTAATTAGCGTTATGATGAATTTCCATGTAGATAGAATTTTAAAAAATGAATTCAAAAACATTTTATAAAATTTTATCTTAATAAATAATAAATAATTTAAAAAAACAAATCCTTGCATTTTCCTTCAATGGCATGCAGTTTTCGCAACATTTTTAAGCAGACTCGAATAACTATTAAATTTATTAGACAGAAACAAACATGTCGATCCATAGAAATATTCGCTTTGCTTTATTTCTAAACATCTCAGCAATAGTAATAACTAATACAAACAACTTTTTCCCAAATACAAATCATAATTATAAACGTCTCAATTTTAAAATTTATGCTTGTTTTTCTCTCGCTTCATCTCTCTTTCGTCGGAGGATTAATTCGACAAAATCCTTTTTTCTCTCCGTTTCAGTGAAGGAGCTTTACGTTTTCGATAAATAACGTTTTCCAAGGCGAGGACGATAGCTCCGGCGTTGATATTAATGTTGTAATGATGAATTGGTTTATCTGATAGAGGAAACATGTGCGAAGAGGATCAAATTTTCCTCAGATAAAGCTTTTGACAAATTAAGCCGTGTTGCCTCAAAATAAGATTCACTTAAGGGCTCGACGAAAACAATCGATAGGCAGATTTTGTTCGAGGGCCTGTTCAAGAGGCGACTCCCGGTTATACTGTACACATTTAAAAACAAAGATGTCAACGAAATAAATCCATCAACAACGTCCCTACGCAAATGAAAAATTATTACAACGCAGCAAAACGAAGTAGAAACCATTTTTAGTCCGGTTTTAAGTGCTTTCTTCTGGTCTTTCGCCTTAAGCGGTCTCTCTCGAAAGGTTCAGCTTCAATTTTACTGTGTACATTAAGGAAAGAATATTGGGAATTAAATTAATATTTTTCTTCTTCTTTGAGCTTGATGAAAGAAAAATAATTAAATTTCTTAGAAAAATAAAGGAATTCAATTATTTATTTCCATATATTTCAGTCCGCTTTATTATATTAAAATATTGAATTAAATTAAAGTTGCTTATAAAAGGTATAATCTAATAAATTTCAATTCAAACAAAATATTATTACTTATTTTTTTACATTGTTCTCCAACCTAAAAAAAACATTAGCTACCGACTGCTTTACTTAATTATAATATATGACTAATATCTTTCAGACAGTACATAAGCAGAGATATTGTACTGTCATCATAATTTTTAAGATAAGATAAACTATGATAAAATCAATGATTACCCTGACCACATTTAAGAATTGGTTACTCTTAAAGAAATGACTAAGATCATTAAGCGCAAAGAAGGTAGGAGTGAGTATATTTAAATAATACTTCAAATATAATTATTAAGTTTTCTTTCTATATTTTCTTAATATACGGAGGGTTGATTCAGATAAAATGAGACGACTTTAAACGCCGCGTATGACCTTGACGGAATGTGATTTGCATGACTCGTCCACTATTCATGGGGATTAGCTTTGTATACACTTGTTGCTGTTATTTGGGACATTTCGTGCTAAAACATGGCTTCCAAAATCACAGCTTTTTGGGAAGGGTATATGTTTGGCCTTTCCGACGCTAACTTCAGTCTTGCGTGCATTGTGGAATTATGCAAACGAAATGGCATTGTGGTATCCAAAGCTACTGTGGGTCGAATAATCAAAAAGAACAAATTGCGACTATCTAATAAACGTGGACGAGCAGAGAAGCAGACCATAAACAAGCCCCAGCCAACACGCCCAGCTCAGGTGGTGCGAGAAATCCGGTCTGAAGTGCTGAAAGAAAATCCCCCCACACAGAGAAGTCTAGCCCAAAGGAAAGGTATTTCACAGGCAACAGTCTCCAGAATAATTCATGACATTCTTGGGCTGGAGCGACGTCATAAAGCGCAAAAGTTTGGATCCACATGGACAAGGCATCAAGCCACACTGCCAAGTCATCTGTGGCTTACTACAGGAAGATGGAACAGGAGACGGGCATACGAGTTATTCCCTTCTCTCATGTGCCTGTAAAATCTCCTGATGCATCACTGTTGTTAGTATTTAATTGTGATATTTATATTATCTCAAAACATGGTAATCCAACTGATACTATCACAATGACTAAACAATTAGAAATTTGGAAAGCCAAGAAAAATCTTACTCTGGCTTAAAATTACATTTAAAATTGAATAAAATCAAGTTAAACTATTCCAATAAGCTCTATGTTATGACTTTTAAAGAAATAATCCTATTCTTCAGAAAGGATTTTAAGGTATCACAATAACGCGTAGAAATCTTATATTACGGATCACTAGGGTAACATCATCAATCTACGAAGAATGTGATAAAGCAATGGCAAAAAAGGAGAGAGAGAGAAAAAAAGAAGAAAATTCCCATTTCTTTCCTTGACCTGGACGTAATAACGGTTAGTCATGCGCCCTACACTTTTATGTTCGCAATTACTCATTTGACATCAGAGTCGGAAATTCGCCAATTTATTCTGTCTCGCATCCGTCGTTTTTTTTAGATGAGTCCTTGTGGAAGTGATCGTTCCGAAAAAAGTACTTAAACTTAAATATCTCAAAATCACATTATAATAAATTATCTCATTAATCTAATATTAATGAAGGAAAATGAAAAAATAAACATTTTATTTGCTTATTGGTTCCTAATTTAATCGTTGAATTTCTATTAACTTTCATAAATATAGTCTCACTTCATTACAGAATAAAATCTTTGGAATTTAACTTAAATAATAATCTTGATTATAGGAACCAAATTTATTATTGTGGAAAATCTAACAAACACTTTGAGATGTATTTAAAGTTATTCGTAGCAGTTTAGGTGAATTGAATACATTCATTATAAACACTGAATCAATTTTGGGCAAGCATCCAAAATACTGTGCGGATTTTTGCCGCACAAGAATTTCGAATAAAGTGAACAGTTAAACAGCATAAATACTGAAGACTTATTAGTAAAATGTCTAAGGGAGGGAAATACTTGTCACTAAGGGAATCAGAAAATACTAAAAATGCTTGTCACAGTGAATTGTCTATTAAGTTTTGAGCTTATATAAGAAAACCTATGATTTAATTTCAAAAAAGTTTATAATATCCATCTACATGATATTTATAATTTTTAGAAAACTATTTTGGTTTAAGAAGATTTATATTTTCTTATCTTAAATGAAAAAAATCCAGTATTATTTAATGTTTTTTTTATTTTCAAATAGATTGCTTTGTATTTGCAAAACAATTTAAATCATATTAATGATGTTTATCTTCCAATGATGAAAAGAATAACTCGTTAGCAAACGGAGAAAAAAGTTCTTCTTTAAGCGTAATAACGATACTTGAACCGAACTTCTCGTCAAGCAAAGACAGAAAAATGTCATGGGAGGAGGGAACTACTAATAATCCAATTACTTATTCCGCTTTCTTTAATTCCCTTGCATTTCATTTCCTTCGACAGAATCTCCATTTCTCCCGTTGCCCCTCAATCTATTTCCTTTTTAAAACAAGGCACCGAGGTTGCAAGAACTTAATCAATTCGCGGCTCTTGGCATCGTTTTAATTCCGAGCGATAATGAGTCCTCACAGTGACCAACTCGGTCGACAACGCGAATCATTCGTTCTCTGTTATTAATCTGCGATTACTTGTCCCTTACTCCCTCCCCCACCACCTTCTTCGTTCTCGTCTCTTCTAACCCTCCGCTCCTCAATCCCACCCCCGCACCCATCTGAGCCGCCCCTGCCTTTTTCCTCTGCTCTCATCAACGACCATCGACGGGGCTAACCTTTCTCTCTCCAGTGCGTCCGACGATAATCATGTTACGGGGCGGTGAGTCAGAACAAGACCTGCTACCCTCCCACAGCAATTATTACGGCATCCTAGTGGTATTGGATGCGCCAATTTCTTGGAGTGCACATCGACAGATCCTAGCGCAACTTTTGCTGACAGACAAATTTCCCATCGTGCTTCGGCTGCAGTCAAAGGTTCTTCCATCTTCTTTCTCTTTCTCTCTAATTCCTTACTCGACAAGCCTGAGAGACGCTCAAGAAATTCTTCCAACGAATGAAAGCATTTTAAAGAGTATATAAGGAGTGTGCCTTTCTTTTTTCATATCTGCTTCCTTTATACACTTGTCTATTTTCATTTTAATTTTCTTCACTTACAACACCCTCTTTAGAGCAAATTCATTAATCTTGTCTATTTAGTCATTATTGGGTATTTGCATATTTCTCTGCCCATTCGTTCATAAAAAAATTATTATATGAAATAAGGATTTCTTTTGAATGATACCAGAACAAATAAATTTTATGAATGCGCAGTTTATTGAGCCAAAGTTTTATTTGGCACCCACCGCATAGTGAAACCTTTAAATGCTTTGTAATGAGGACGCATAGTTGACTTAAGACAAATGGATCATTTTATCGATCAAGTAGTAACAACCCTAAGGTTGTCGAGGGAAACTTTATTGATAAAGTCAATACATTATACACACATCGACTGTATCAGAGATACATCTATTAGCACACGCAGGGAGAACATAGCCATTGAAGAACGGAATTGCCGCAATCCAATCGGAAGGCAACAGTGGTGCTAAACACATTTCCAATTTCAATTGCTTGACATTCTTAATTTTATTTGGCAACAATGTCTAACAACCGAAATCGGAAGTTTAAATGGATACGCCCCGTCAAACTTTCGTTGGACAGTGTATAAGATAAATGACGGAGCCTCAAAAATGTCAGCGAGCGAACAGTCCGGTGCATGCAGAAGACTCTAGCTACGGCAGCCGACGCCCTTTTAGTGTACCGCTGTTGACTAATAACAGTTATAAAATTGTCAAAAGTGAACTTAACTGAACGACCAGCCTGATCTAAATGTGGATTTTCCACCAACTGGCATTAAACCTGTTCCTCCCACTGCCACATTCCAAGTGATCAACCAAGAAGTTAATCCTGTGCATGAGAAAGGCGGCTTCACTTTATTGCTAAGTAACACTAATTACGATTCAGTCTTTAGAAATTATGGCTCCTAAATGCTCAAGGAAGAGATTCGTGTAGCTAGAGGTTTCTTAATAACTCCCTCAAAATCTATGGTAGAGCCAAAGCTAATTATCAAATAATAGGACAAATATCGTGTAAATAGCTTTCATATCAAATTTCATTATAGATTTGCTGACTATGGTTTCGTTCTGTCAGATAGGTACTGTTCAAGTCTAGGGAATTCTTTAAGCTTTTTGCCACCGATTAAGTAAACCTGTTCATAGATTTCGCACATTTTGCAGGTGATGCCTATTTCAAAAAGATAATGTGCTTTCCATCTAGGCATGACTAGAGGAACGCTCATCTGAATTCAGGAACATCCACTAGTCCGGTAACTCTAAGGACTTAATTCCTACTGAATCTCTATGGGATATCTGAGTTAGACGTCAAAGACAAGAATCCGGAACCGATGTCTAAGAAGGAAATAGCAACAACAGTTCTTTATTAAGTTTTTTGTGATATTTCTGATAATCTTCGGACATCTGATGAAGTCGACGTGACAGCGTGAACAAACAGTTATTTGTTCAAGAGGACGACCAACAAGCTATCAGGAATATATCAATAATGTTTGCTGACTCCGAGTTTTTTTCTGGGTCACTTTAACTATTTCATGTGTGCATTGCAATTTTACAAGAGTTTTGCGTTATTACTATAATCAAAAGAAAAAAGGACTCGCTTCTCGTTTTCTTATTGTAATAATGTTAGTTTCAAATTTTATAAATAATTAATCTTTCTTCATGACGAATTATGTTCACTCTATCTAAGCATATCCACCAATTTGACAACATAAAAGAGTCTGTCTGTGATTAATAACACTCGATGTTGTTTTCATGTGCTTGTTTGCTTCAATAGAACAAAGATTTCTATTCAATAGCATCATTTTATTTCCGCAGAGCTTTCACGTGGCTGCTTCAATAAAGGGAAATGGGGATAAAAATAAGTTTTTCTAGTTTATTTTTCGTAAAACACTAAAACTACAAACTGATCGAATGGTTCAGAATTAATGAAAAATAAGCCATAAAAATGCACCTAAAACAATTTTCTTCTTTCTCAATGTTTGTTTTTAACTTTGAGATTCCCTTACTTGTATTTACAATATTGTAAGAATAAACAAATTAAATTTGGAATAAATTTATTCGTCAATAGACTTAAAAAATTAAAGATTCTGCAGCTATCTTAAGGAAACACGCATCTGCATACTATAACCGAATTTATAAAGGAAGGGTTTATGGAGAGCTGAAAATACTGACCAAATTTTCGTAGATTATAAATCTTTCTTATTGTTGGTTTATCAGATGAATTAAATGAGATGTTTATATAACTCTTATTTTCATCTAAAATTTCATTCTAGCAACTCCTTGAGAAAACATTTTGTTTAAAGTAATAATTTCGAAACATCATACGCGGAGGTGGCTTTGTATCCACTTTCTGTCAACAATTATTCTGAGTTTTGGATTGCAATGGTAAGAAAATGCGCAGGCGCCATAAAGTTTTTACGATGACGTTTATTTCTTTGCTTTCCGAAGTTTCTTCTTATCGTGCCATTACCCCATCTCTCTCTCTCTCTCTCTCTCTCTCTCTCTCTCTCACACACACACACAAACACACTCACTCTCTAATGGCTTCTGAAAAATTATACGAAAATTTAAGATACATACGTTATTTACATATATACGAAAATTTAATGTATACCATATCTTATACCTCTTTGCAAAAGTATTAAAAGGCCAATCAATAGAACTCCCGTCATCGTATTAATGGAGCACTCATTATAATTACTAGCTAATACGTAATTGTATTGAGTAACCTACTTCAGAGCTTCTGGTGATTATAATGTTTGAAAAAAAAAGAATCTGAATAATTATTCATAATAGCGCCAAAAGGGGCAATCACGTCTGCATGAAGGCATTTACTAGCACAACATTATACAGGTACTTTCAAAAATAGTGGGCATCATTTCAGAAATAACTCTCCATATGTACGTAAACAACAACAAAAAAAACCAAACATTTATGGCCTTCAAAACAATGGTATTTACCGGAACTTTTCTTTCCTCCCGCAAGTGGTTGCAGATGGTGATTTGGACCCCATTACTTCCAAACAGACTTACGGGACTGATGTGCAGAAAGCAACATACGTGATTGTTTTGGAAAACACACCACTCATCATTCGTTGACAAATTCACTTAATGCATGATGGTGCTCTTTCACGCTTTACTCATAGAGCTCGCAGATACTTGTATCGAATGGATAGGTAGAGGTGGGCCAATTGCTTGACCTCCACGTTCAACTAGTTTGAACCCCATCGATTTCTATAATTTGAACCCTTTCGGACATTTTGAACATCTCCTTTAGGGAAATGTAAAAAGGTGTCATAGATCGGAAACCATGTATTTCCAGACCCATGTTGTAATAAACCCTTTTTGTTGTCTAATATGGGGAGATCATTCATGAACATTGCCCACTATTGTTGAAACGCCCTGTATGTTATTGGACTGCGGCAGGGGCAATCTTTCTTGACCAATCAGAGCTAACACCTGTTTCCTTTCTAGCGATGTATTATGTTGGGACCTTAACTGAAGCCATCGAGGATATGAAGTAGCACTTACAGGTTAAATTTGAGATAGGATAAAAAAGGTTATATTAAACTCTAAAATAAGACTTACTCCGGTATGCAAATGAACTAGGCTTTACTACTGGCATTTAACCGTCATCGATAAATTCTTCTGTAATAAATGGTCATTTGGTTTAATATCGTTACTATCTTATTATTAGCTTCATCCATAATATACAATCCAAGTTTCATTCCACTGTTAACTCCATGGTACTTCAAGTGTCTCTTTCCCAATAAAAGAAGTATACGTATCACCGCAACCGTATACTTCTACGCTAGCTTCTCCCATTTTAATGAAGATTTTATTTCACGATATTACTTCAA
Source organism: Rhysida immarginata (assembly GCA_023313115.1). Lineage (NCBI taxonomy): Eukaryota > Metazoa > Arthropoda > Chilopoda > Scolopendromorpha > Scolopendridae > Rhysida > Rhysida immarginata. The sequence continues at coordinate 586,464 of JAHWFO010017593.1, forward strand.
ACAGTTCAAAATTTATGCATTCCTTACACCACATTTAAGTAAGAATACGAATATAAAAATTCTTAGAAGTAATCTTCCTCTTAGTCATGGGTCTTTAACGATAAGCATTCTCAGTTATATTTCATTTTCCAAATTGGCTTCTCATTTCCTTGGATGGCATTTCGTTCCCATAGAAACGAGCGATTCACTTCAGGTGAGCAGCTTGGATGGAAAGAATGCATAAACTCTATTGTAATATCGCCTCACTAGCTTAATTTACAAAAGAGAGGAAACCTATCAAATTACATTTCTTCTGTTGGAGATAGGGAATCTCTTCGCTTCGTATGATGATAGGTTGTGAAGTTCCTCTTTCCCCGCCTTTCCTCCAAAAACTCTTTTTCTCTTTTCTAACTTGCCCCACTCCTCCTTTCTATTTTCTACTCCCTTTTCTCTCTCTCTCATCATGTTCTCGCTTTTGCTGCTAATTTCAGCCTCTCTAGTGAGCGTCGATGCCTTTGGCTTGTGCTAATGTTAAATCCATTGGCAAAGGGAAGGACCTCCACTGCCACAGGTTACCCTCGCCATTGTAAAAACTCATCCAATTTTGTTCAAGCGCCAATGCAATCTCCAATTGTAAGATTCTCCATCTCTCCGTAGCCAACCAGCCTTCCTTCTCCTCTTCCTCCACCCCCATCTTCCCTTCTTGTAATTCTCTTTCACCTGAATCTCAATTTTTTTTCTTTCCATCCTTCCTTGATACCTCCATCTTTCTCTGCCGCACTTCTTTCTCTGTTCAATTGCAAGAACCACTCCCAAACCTGTCTCCACCATTTTTCTTCAAGTAATTTCTTCGCTCTTCCAATAGTTAACTCCCTCTACACTCACTCTAAGCTAGTTTACTTTCCTTCCCGGTCTTCTTTTCTCTCACCCCTTATGTAAATTTGGCTTCATCATGTTCTTCCACGTTCTCTTGTGGTATTTATTTTTTCACATTTCCATCTTTTTTTTCTCCCCATCTTCCTTTCTTTAATTATGGGTAATATATTATTTATGAACTTTTTTTTTTACTTCAACTTTTTGTTCAATTTTAACAACCTATCTCGCTGGATAAAATATTAAACAAAAGAAAATAGTTTTATCAATAATGTGATTTTTTTTCTTGTATAAATACATATTCAAGGGAAACTTCTGGGACCATTTTTATTATCTATTTTATTCTTTAACAAGAGTTCTTTGCACGGAGGCATCTCAATTACAGTTTTCTTATGTATTATTACAGTTTGTAGAAAAGTAGCCTATATATTTTAATGTTGCATACACAAATAAAACAATTGATAGATTTGGCATGGGAATTTCTGTAAAAATCGTTGTTGTTCAACTTTCCTAGTCACTTGGAAAATCTGCTGACGCAGCATTGTCAACGCTCCATTAATTCAACTTGATGACTTTATTGGCATCGATTTAAAAATTCGGAAATGATACGAGGACAATACGCTTTAATTGGCTGCGCACAAACATTAGGTGCATTAAAACTAGTTAGCCTAGTAAATCTTCAAGATTAGTTACCTGAGCAAAGGATGCTGTTTAAACCCAAAACTACTAATTATAAACTTTTTCTGGCCATTAAGCATATACATCCATCTGATCGTCTACACAATATCTGTGAAACTGCAATGCTCTAAAACATTTAAAAGGCAGATGCTCTAAAAATGGCAAAATATTTTCTTGAATAATTTAACCACCAATTGATGACACAGAATAGAAAAAACACTTCTGAGATGAAAAAGTCCAATGCTGCAACCTGGACCTGAACCAACTACAACGAACATCGTGGTCCCTGGTTCAAGTCCAGGTCGCGGAATTTTTTCTTCCCTTTTTCTAAATGTATTTATCAACTATCGAGTTTTGTTTTAAATGCGGTAAAACGTCTATGGAAACATTCCAAATGATGCAAACCGCATATGGAAACGACTGCCTGAGGCGTATCAAGGTGTTCGAATGGTATTCATATTTCAAGAATGGGCGTGATTCGCTGGAAGACGATCTGAGAGAGGGGCATCCCACCACAATCGTTACGATGAAAACGCTGAGGTTGTGCGCTCGTTGCTAGCCAATAATTGGAGAAGGAGTATCAAAATGTTTCCCTAGAGACAGGCATGTCAAAATATTAGACTAAGAGAATTCTGAAAATCAAATGAGTGTTCCTGCTACACGACAATGCGCCAGCACATTCATCAATTTCTGGCAAAACAAAGTGACAAACAATCTCTGTACTCGCCTGACCTAGTTCCCGCAGACTTCATGCTCTTCTCCGAGCTTAAATCTGCGTGAAAAGAAGAACTTTTGGAAGAATTGGAGTCATTGAAGAGGAATGTGACGACAGTTTCGAATGGGATTTCATCAGTGTACTATCAAGGAGCCTTTGAAATCCTGCATGAACATTGTACGAGGTGTGTGGAGAGGGAAGGAATATAAATATATAGGACAATTAATTCCCTAAAATTTTCTTTTTCTCGTTTTTTAGTATTCTTGATGTAGTCTTGGTGAGTAACTTTTTTAATGCATTTTGTATTTTACCGATGAAAGTGTTTACTTAGCTCTCGTTTTAAATTTAAATACTTTAAAAGATTTCAAACTTTTTATTTTCCATCAGCCCTTTTATCCATACGTCATCCAGGAGATATCTATTAGTTTCTGAAGCAATGCAGTTGTTTCATGCAAAAATAATGAAATTTGCGATAATTGAAAATGAAAGTAAAGCGAGCGGGATACAGCCCTTAACAGGGCTTGTGAGTAGAATAAGAAAAAATAAAAAATTTAATAGTAACGAGTACTCGTTTTCTAGATAATTAATAAAATTATTTTCTTTAATTTTTATTATCACCTGATATACTCTTCTAGGAAAATACAAGTCCGACCTATTCCCGCCGACTAAAGATTAATGATCAAGGATTAAGGAAACCAATTTTCAGGGGTCTGTAATTTCACAATGATAAATAGTGAACACTTTAATAGTCTTTATCCACAGAATGAAGTATTGGTGCATCTTTATTTGTAGTAATAATAGTACCAATTTCATTGAACTTCTTGACAATATACTCAAGGGATATATTATTGAAAATACATTTTCGGCATTTTGACTTTTTCTCTGAAATCTTAGCATTTTGATTGATGAACACAGAGAATATTTCTTTCAAGACATAGCGACATCGGAATAACGACAATTGAAGTCATCAGTATTGGCTGAAGACGGGCTGGATAGCATTTGCATGCAGACGAAAGAATTAATGACTTTTTAATTGCCAAAGTTTCATTTTCACTATTCATTCAGCTGGAATGCATTTCAAAGATGATGTTTTAATCGAGAATATGTCAGTAGCTGGAACAACTCTTATCGTTTTCAGTGTCATTTTCGTCATCAATACACAAAATTACTTCAGAAACAGTAATCTTCTTTAAGGAACAAAATAAAGTTATCTTTATTTTTCTGGTACGAGGTAAATATTTCCAAAGCCAATAAAATATTTTATAATAACCAGAGAAGCAAAATATAGCAGAATAACTTAACATGAAAACCCATAATGATTATTTTGATGCGCTAAATATAAAATTTTAAAGCATTCCTACATTTATCAAATACGAGGGTTGGGGCATAAGTCATGGCAACTATATTTTTTCTTGTAGATATGTGAACGGATCACAAACGTATATGTGTCGTGTGGAAGTTCTGCAGGCATAGTGTGTACGCAGAACAACAGATGGCTCTGTGATAGCTGGTAGTAGCGCAGCGAGGGCTGTGAAATCAGTCAGTTGGCGAGTGTCGTGCGAGATTATATTTAAGAGATAGCAAATATTTAATAAATTTACGTACAAAAATGGAAGCTACAGTCAACAGACATATCGTGAGAATGGCTCCTCCTGCAATAGATCACGTGAGCCAATCAGGGTCTGCTTTAGCCTCGTTGGACAGGCCTTTTAATTATCGTTCATGTTTCCTGCTTAAAGGGTGCTTTGTTCAACTCGTGCTCAAGCAAAATGTCAAACAAGAAAGTATTAAGATTCTTCTGAGGAAAATTATTTCCCATTATTTGCCCTTTTAAGGGCCAACAATTTAACAGCAATTCATTTAACAGCGACCTCGGTATTAGGCTAAATTTTACTCCAGCTGGTTTCCATGATAATGCAAGGAGTAAAAATCAAGGAGCTGGTTTCCATGATTGACAGTTCTCACGATTCACTTGTCGGAGTATATTAATGTAGATTTGTAATCAAATTGCGTGGGGAAAAAACAATAAATAATATTTACTAATTACGCAGTAAAAATTATAGATTTAGACACACGGATCAATTTATTAAAAATTCTGACCCTCTGGCATGCAAATAGATCGTGCTTTAGTTTACATATTCAGATGATCTCAAATGGAATATAGTGGGAACAGAGCCCATCATAATGCGTCTCCCCTGAATAGAGCCCTTCATAGCTTTATCGGCCGTGGGGCCAGACTTGATGAAAATGTGACCCTTTACCACTCTTTCAAGAGATGATCAAGCAAAAATACCATTCAAAGGTATTCCTGTGGACGTTCATTGGTTGCAGATGGTCAGAAAATGTGAAAGGCATCTGAGCTCATCAATACAATTGTTCACCACCATTCATTATCTAACAACGTAGTACAATGCTTAAATGTCGAGGAAATTTCGAAACATACAAGCCGTTAGACCTTTCTGCGGCAAAAACCTCGTCGGATTTCCTACGGAATGGGGGGGGGGACAAGTCCAGTAGACGCAAGCCAATCTCCTATTGCCTGTTCTGATGAGTATCGTTTCTGACTGCTCCGGACGGAGAGGCATATTAGCGTATACCGTGGACCATATAAGAATATGGACAACGTCCTGTCTGATGTTAACCTTGCAGGCCGGCGATGACAACATGATGTTTTGGGAATCTTTTCTTGTGGCATAGCTTGCTTCCCCAATCAGAGTTAATCAAACCCTGACTGGCACGTACATGACCGGAAGAATGACAATGCTCCATGACAATGCTCCATGACAATGCTCCATGCCATAAGGCCTGAATTGTCAGCAAGTGCTTTGAAGAGCATGCGGCGGATCTGGCAGTGATCGATTGGCCAGTACAATTACCAAGTCGAACATCTTTGGACGAACTAGAACGGGCTACAAAATATTGGGCAATTGTAACAACTGCCTAAATGTTGAGCAATTTGGATTGCCATACAAGAGGCATGGACTAGTTTCCCTGTGGAACGTTCGAGGCGGTTTATAGAATCAATGCCCAGAAGAATCTAGGCAGTTCTGCAGGAACACGGGGGAGCAATATTTTATTAGGCGGGGCTCTTAATAAATTGGTTGATGAATGTATAATCTGCGATGGCATGCATTATCATTAAAAGATGGCATTTTTTTTATTTTCATGTGTATTTAAACAAATTTTATATAGAATATATGATTTCTATATATTTGAGAATGCGGCACTAGAGTTACTTACATGGAAAATAAATTTTATTGTCTTGATTATGTACATGGCTTAATTACTTTATTGTCTTGTTGAAAACATGTTCATTTTTATCTTTTTAATGATAACGGCGCAAAGTTTTTAAAAAATTTCCAATTAGCTTAGTTATAACCATTCAGTTAAAAAAATGAAAGTTTAATTTAATTTACCTCTTAAATATATATTAAACTCAAACTCTTATGTAAAATTCTTATTTCAGTTTTATTTAATAAGATGGTAATAAAGAGCTCACTTCGAAGTTTAATGATGTTTAATAATTATAAGGTTTCATTGGCAAAATCTTATTTTGTCAAAATTTGATTTAGGGTATTGTAGATCAAGTGCAAGGAATGATAGAACATGCCTGAAAACGAACTTTAATTTAAATATTGCGGAAGTTTAAAATTGTATATAGATGTTTTCTCATTTTGAAATAAAACGATTTTCCACATTTTCTTGCTTAAAAGGAGGTACTTTTATTTCAACTCCCGGCGCCAAGATGCCGATTTCACCAGACGACTGAAAAGAAAACAGAATTTATGGTTTTAAGCTTTTTTTTCTTTTTTACTTTTTAAGAATCACCCACATCTCATTTATAATCTTTACATTTTAACTTAAATTACTTCGCAAGCCATTAAAAAAATAAGACTAACATTGGTCATTCTGGAATCGTTAGTTTGACGAGTTGCTAAAGAAAACAATCCTTTAGCTTGATTCGATCGTCTTTATATTTTTGTCTAAAATTCTGATTGCCTTCCTCGTTTTTCCCCCATAGAAAATGCCTTTCGCTCTTTCTCTCAATCATCATTAATGTCACAGGGAAACAAAAGCTCGGAATCGCCAGCGGTTCCGTGGTCAAGAAATGGCGACGAGGACGGCGGGGGCCTCTTCGACTACTTTGGCCCAAGCCAAAATGAACGATCACCGCAGCCTCAGGAGATTCCTCGTCGTCAATGACCGACGATGGTGATGATGATGGTGATGGGAATGAGGACCGTGTCACTACCACCGTACCCCTTTTCGGACAAGATGTTCAAACGAACACAAAGACAATAAGAAAAAAGGTTAAAAGGAGAAGGGGAGGAGTTGTTAACGAAGTTCCCCGAGGTTCCTTTGCATAAATAAATTTCCAGGAGTTGGCGCATAATCCAACCTCAGTAGAGATGACAATCTTCATTCCACGTTAATGAACACGATCCTCTGAGACACTATAAATTTCCACCATTTCATTCCTTTATAGTTTTGATATAACAACTCATTTGGTGGAGTGGGTTTCTTACTGCTTTTATTACTTCACTAGCATTTTATTGCGTTCGGCATTTAATACATGAAAAAAATATAAAAATCGAAGTTCGCACAGAATAAATTTAAATAATTATAGAATCTGGCAATTTACAAGATTTTTTTTAATGTTTGCTAATGCATTATAAAACATTATTTCTATATTTTTGAAGCCTTAAATATTCTCGATTAATTTAAACAATAAAGAAAAATCTAAATACAAAGTTAAATTACAAAGGAAAAACTCATAAATGCAACTACAAAAACATGCATTACCTACTTCTGCAAAGCAATTAATAAGGTTCAATACATGAAGATCTATCGACCTCGTATGTAAAGAATTTCGTCTCGACTTAAGAATATTCACTTAAAATTATAAAGCCTGAGATAAACGCCATAAAAAATATTACATAATACATACTCCATCTGTCCGAAAATATTGTATAAAATTTCGGCATTATTTTTGGATTCTAAATGTTCTCTATACCATATATTCGTACAGATGGACTAATAAATATAACAATAATAGTATTTATCATACAGAGAGTCCGCAAAAGAATGGTTCGGCTTTAGTTCGCCATTTGAGTTTTTTCCTGTTGGATATGCGAAAGATACCCAGTTTAGGCTACAACTGACAAGTTAAAAACTCGAATCACAGTAGCAATGGGAAATGTAACGACTGTTAGGCTGGAGAGAATATGGGAGGAGTTTGAATATCGTATAAACATTATTCGAGTGAATAATATGGCACATCGAACATTTGTAATATTCATGAGTTTAAAAAAGGTTTACTTTTAAGCTAAACAAAAACAATATAAACTATGGATACTTCCAGTTAGCGAGGAACCAAAGAATTGAAAAGCCACTTTTTTGCGTTGTTACCGATATGTACATCCTGTCAATTAAAAAATTATGGAAAAATTGATTTCAATTCTTTGGTGCCATGTTTACTTTTTTCATTGCTTTCTATAATAAAAAAATGCAGCAAATTAAGATAGGATTATTCTTTGTGTCCTTTTTTTGTGGACATCCTGCATAATAATAAATAAAAACTATAATAGGAAACAATATCGTAAATTATACATTTATCATTGTATTACCGCGACGACTAAAAATTTCGGTTCTTAAACCATCTTCTATATTCCTCGAAAGAGACAATCACGTGAAAGCATTACGAACCCCTCCCTTCTCTATATACAGAATTATTCAAAAAGAATGAACCGATTTTATTAAGAAAAAGTACTATACAATTCCAACAAAGTCACACGTATTCTACTATTCTGTCCTACAAGTGTCCCACGTGGACACAACATGGATGCATCAAGGCGATATGAGAATTCCTCCCAAATCCGCTAAGCAACAGGGCAAAGCTTTGTTGGTAACTGGCAATATGGGGCGAAACGTGAAAAAGGGCTCTCTGCTGGCTAATATTCAAACTTAGAAACCCGCTCTTTGCAATGTTATGCGACTCATTCGGTGAAGCTGTTTGAGGACAGAGAAACAGGTTGGTTGGTTGGTTTGGTTTATTAGAATTTTTGGCGTCGACTACTAAGGTCATTTTGCGCCTTTTACACAAGTTATATCTGTACGCAGCCCGGGACAAACACAAACATCCATGCCCACGGTGGGATTCGAACCCACGACCAGGCGGACTCGAGAACTAGAAAGCCTACGCCCTAGCCCTCTAGGCCACCTGGCCGGCCAGAGAAACAGGTTTTGGAAATCGGTTCGTTCTTTTTGAATGAACCTGTATATGATGCTTTAACTAACGATTACGACAGTTCGGAATGCTTGGTTTTTGGTGAATTTTAATGTTTTGCTTAAGAAGGTTACCAAATTCTAAATTGCTTCAAATAAACTTATGGCTATGGAAAAGGGGTGTAATATTTGCTTCCCATATTAGAGCAGGTCAATTTTCAATTTTTTTTTTTTTTGAAATTTACAAGATTTATAAAGTTAATAAAACACATGCGGTTTTATTTTTATTAAAAGTGAAAATAAACCACAAAGTACGTTTTAATTTTTAGTATGCTAGAGATTTTTTACCTGTGAAGAATGAAGCCTAATGAACCAAATCAAAGAAGGAAGTGCTTTCCACATACCTAGAAACAAACATTAAAGTGAAAATATATGTATTATTATTATTAATAGTTTTATTTCATCGTAAATAAAATTAAATAAAATAAATCAAACATAAAAAGGAAATATCAAACAATAAGGATAGAAACCACAATTCCACAAATGAGATTTTTAATCTGAAGTCGGGGTTTTTGTTTATATGTAGATTTCGAAGACACTATCCTCTTCATCAGCGTATAAATTAGGAATACGTTGTGCGACTATATATAACAATTAATAACCAGTCAGGTTAGTTTTACAAAGAATAAGGGGCCAATTAAAGAAAGACAAAATATGATAAACAGGAAAGTAAATAATAACCAATGAAGTTAAAGAATGTAGCTCCATATTAAAAATTTCATTTGTGGAATTGTGAATTCTCTCCTTATTTTGTTGATCTACCATTTGTCTACAGTTTTTGGCATTATACTATTTGTATTAAGAAATGGAAAGTTTATTTTAAATATTCCCGAAGAACCATTCTGACAAGCGAGTGAGAAATTATGATAGATAAAAATAAAGTAATTGCTGAAAAGGGGCAGCCATGTTTTAATTATTAACTTCAATAACTTTGTGTAATTTTAATATTAAGTAAAGAATAATATATAGCTTACGGGATATTTTATATGAATATAAAATAAGGACCAATTTTAAAATGTGCTTTTTCATTTTTAAAATGAAAAAACAGTAAATTTCCATAGATTGCTGGATACTATGATTGAATGAGACATTTAAATTAGTATATTTATTTTGTTTCTAATGCAATTATATTTTCATATTAAATGCATTTATCTGTTTAAAATTGCACTTTCTTCTAATAATCTATTACACCCAAACTCTAATAAGAAATAAAGGCTGTAGGCATGCAACCTTTTGGAACACTGTTTAATAAAAGACATTTCTACTTTAAAAGAAACCAATACCGAAATTTAAATTTAGAAAGGAGCTTTATTCTACAACAACTTCTACATGCAACAATTCCGTGGCCAAAATATTCAATATCTCTTTTTCGAACTTTAAAAAGCATTGTCTTGCGTCGGTAGGATGTAAATCCGGGTCTCACGCAAAATAAAATCTCCGCAGTGTCAAGAGCGTGGAAACTCTGCGCGATCAATCTCTTTTCGACAACGCAGCAGTGTCTGGGAGAAATGGCATTTTCACGTGGCACCAACAGTAGACGCAAGACGAAACAACTTCGAGCGGTACCGCTGAATCATCGGTGAAATGTAAAATTCATGAAACAAAGTGAGCATCTAAAGGATGATGCATTTCTTAAAAACGTCTTAATTTATTAAACAAGGCTAGTATATATGTTCGATTACAACATCCCAGGTTATTAAGGACATCACTGTAGGATGAACCATTAATTTTTAATTTTTCTTCTCTCTTGATCATTAAAACGGCTTGAGGAGGTTTAATGAAAGTTTTATTGCGCCTAGATTTCAATATTTCTCGCGAAATGCCTGGCGCGGACGTCTCGTGCGAGATATGTCGAAAGTGGCGGCAACAACACTAAGGGGGGCGTCTGTTCATTTTCGCCAACGGAGCGATGGAGGTCTACCTGGAGGTGATGGGAATGATTGCTGAAGTTGGTAACGACCTCCTAAGCAACTAGATCACTGCAGAGGAGATCCACTATCTTGATCCTGAAGGTAAACAGCCGAGTTCCCTTCAGCTCAGACAGGTTCCCATTACTCCGCAGGGGGAAATGAATGGACCTCACCCAGTGCGGTCACCACTTAGGGAGGCTGTGCGCGAGGCATCCATGCCTTTACGGCGTCACGCAAGTTGAAGAGGTACAGCAGCATGCTTTCACTAAGGCACCGTAAATAGTGGGCTTAAATGAAAAAAGAAAAAACATGTTCGCTGTTTATGAAACGGCTTACGCTTATACCGCCATCCTATGTCAAGACACCGCAATCACGGCTCCTTCTGATCACCTACGATCTACTCCATATGAATTATCATTTGAAAGTCGCAATCAAGTCATTAAAGATAAAATGGAACTAGCTCATCTTATTAAAAAAAACTTTATCATTTTTCTTTACTTGGGATAATTTAGCTCCTTGTCCTTTTCCTTTCTTTACTTACTTTCTTTCTCCCGAAGATAATAAATTGAATTAATTTTCGAAAATAATAATTTTTTTATTAATTGGCAATCACATAATATCTCAATTCTCCATATAATCAATTTTGAATAAATTCTAGATGGACTATTAAACATTTATAAAAATTTTATACACATGTTAATTATTATTATTATTATTATTATTAGAATGTAAGCACTCCAGATGGAGTAAATTATTATTGAATATGCAATAAAATGAAATTAACTAACAAATTCTCTTAGTAAAGTACATAAAGATTTTGATCTTGCTATCGCATTGTTTGATATCATTGTTGTTCCTACGATTTTTTATTGCTCCTTCTCGAGAATTATTAAAAAATATGTTTCATTTCTTTAAAAAAATAAGCTGGCTCTCTTTTACTAAATTGGAATGTATAGTTCAACTAACAATTTAAAACTTCCGATTTTTATTAAAAAATTTTATTTGTAAATTCTTGAAAAAAAAATTTCTGCTGGCTACAATGACTCTTCAGAATTGCTTGCAAGGTCGGGTTAAGATATAATTATTCTTGCAGTATAGGCCTATCATCAATACTGTTGGTGAATGTTAATCCCCCTACAAACCCTTGCTGGATCGACCCTGCTTCTAAAATATTAATTATTCAACAACCGTATTATTTGTTGCGATAACGACTTTGACATCTTTTGACTTCAATGTGTTTTAGTAAGTTTTCTTCTTTTCTTTAGTAAAATTATTAAAACTCTCGCCTGTTTAGGGAGCAGTGACCAACCAGTGTTTCAATTATTTATTGTGATTCTGTTTAAATTACAATTTCATTAATTAGGACGTTCATTTTAATCAAAATTTAAAAATTTTCAATATCTTAGAAATTCATATCAGCGCAACAATAAAGAAACAAAAATATAGGAAAATTTCATGGGGATGAGGGGAAAAAAAAAAACAAGCCCAACAACTTTTCTTTCCTGTTTTCTGTAACAGCAGTAGACCACAGGGTTTTTCCCTTCCTTACCAACACAAGATGTTGAAATGATAGAAATATCTAGAAATAAGAGTGCCACGAGTCGCTCTCGAGGACCTAAATGCAATCTGGCAACCGTTTCTTATCTCACGTTCTCGCTGCCTTTGATATTCCATATATTACGGGCGTTAATTCTCTAAAGTTCCGGGATGGGTCCTACCCAAGGGAAATAAACCCGAGGCTTCAAAGATAATCGGAAGCAGCTCGGAAGAAAGTAAACACGAAGGAAGAGAAGGAGAAGGAAAAGGTCGTTGGGCGGCGAAGCAGTTGGCACCCGAGCTCTTCTTATTTAATCGTGAGAAAATCGAAACCAGTTTGTTACCGAGTAATCGCATTCACTTGGGAATAAACCAAGAGTCGCCAAAGAATTCATCTCGATATGAGAAAAGAATAATGGCAATAGGGTGGAAGAATGAAAATAATAATAATAACAACCAAAAAAAGAAAATTTAGAATTTAATTTCAAAGCAGGAAAATTGTTAAAAAGACTACAACGTTTATAATATACAAGCAGGCATAACTGCTAAAAGACATTTTTAAATATCCTCCGTTTTTAGAAGGATTTTAATCCATTTCGGAAATCAAATTTTCAAAAAAAAAAAGTGGAGAAAAAAACTTGCTAATTTCTAATTAAAATATATATATTTATAAAGGGAAACACGAAAAAATTTGCTGTGCAAAGGCCGATTAATGTTCCTGATGGAATAACTTCAAGAAATCGAAAGATGGGTGGCTTTTTTTACGAGAATGTTTTATGATAATGTTCTTTTATGCCTGATAATGTTATTGTTTTATGATAATCTTGTCCATAAAAGCTGAAGAGAGGTGAAGAAGGAAAATCGTTCAAGACGAAAGTAAAATCGTAGTTTTAAAGGGTTGGTGGTTGATACTACTATAAATCGGAAATCATAACATATGCCATATAGTTTGCTGGTCTTTGTTCCTTAGATCTGCATTCTTATCAACCATTTATCAACTTCAATTTCACGAGGAAGTATTAGAAAGATGACAAATAAAAGACTGCAATGCTGTTTTAAGTATCTGCCATGAAGGTAAAAATGCAAAACTCAGCAATAATGATTCCTCCTCTTTCCAATGGTGTATCTTACATATCCGTACGATTTAAATTCGAATTTTAAAGTAGAATCTGAATGTTTTTCATTGTACAGCTACCAATCTTGTTTAAATTTCACTACCTGAATTCAAACCAGGAACCACGAGTATCATGCTCGTTGCCTCTACCAATTGGGCCATCGTGAACACGGTATAGCCAAGCTGTCACCAGATGTTCTTAAAGATACAAGGTAGTCAAGATGGAGGCCCAATGATAGGGCGGGCCAGCAGTTCGGGAATTCCTCTATTCCAAAATATCAGAAACTATCATTGGGTCTCCATCTTGACTACCTTGTAGTCTTTGAGAATACCTAGTGCAGTCTTGTTGTACCGTACTCACGATGGCCCAATTGGTAGAGGCAACGATCGTGGTGATACTCGTGGTTTCTGGTTCGAATCTAGGTCGTGGAATTTTTCCTTCCAATTTTTTCTGATAATATCATTACGTTATGCTTGGAGCATTATCTCCAGTTTCCATTTAATAATTTCTTATCTTATAATAGGTTAGAAACCAGTTTTTGACTAAATTTTGTTTGTCTGATTTGACTAAATACAAAAAATATTGTTTGTCTGATTTGGCTTTAGTTGGTTTTGTGTCATGTTTGGGATTCAATGTCCCTACTTATTAATTACCCAATTTTTAGCTGTAATGATATTCGGTCCAAAGACCCACCAATTAGATTACAAACTCTATATGTTAAAATATTAATGATTTTGATCTTCTTTTCTGTTCTATTGAAAAATTCTGTAAAAAAAACTGTAAACTTACAGTTTTCAACATTTTTACAATTGAACATTATTTCCTTCCTCTGTTATCTTTTATATTTGTCTTAGGCATTTTGCTGTTCAATTTATTTTGAAAAATAAATAAATATATAAATAAATAAATTTTTATTAGAATTGTCGTTAAAAAAAATTCTGTGTGATTAAAAAAGTTTACTTGCATTATGCGATATTTTCACAAGGTAGTCTATCATCATCATTGATCTTACAGGAAAAGCGAACCATTAAAATTAATAAGTCAATGAACTTCAAAATAACCAAATAGCCTTAATTATGGTCATTAGATATTTCTTGAATGCTTTTATGGAGAAATCCATAATCAACGGTCAAAGTTAAACATTTGCATGTTTTGATCTCTAAATAATCATTTTTGTATTCAGAAAATCCAAATTGTACTGGATTCTACCTACAAAGCAAATGGAACCATTACAATTAAAGTTTTAATTCTCTCGATCACGGATTGATGGCGCAATAAAAAGCATTCCAGGAAAAATTCTTCAATTGTAATGCAAGGCATCGAAATCGCGTTGCGATTCGCAATTTCTTCGAAAAAAAGATTCCTTCCAGAAAAACGAGTGGATGAGCGCGAAAGAAGAAAAAAAAGTGGAAGAGGCAAAGGAGACGAGGAGAGGTTGAAAGTGATGTTAGGGGTGAAGTAAACCCTTCCACTTGCCAATTTGCGATAGAGGACAAACTTTGAAGGAAAAAGCTGGAGGATGGGGATGGAGGAGTGGGAAATAAGCGGGCAATAAAAGGTACAATCGAGTCCCACCAGTTAGGAGCGAGATTAATTCCTCGGCTGCGAAGTTTCGGCAATAACTCTCGAAATTACTTCCATCCGCCAGTGTTCCTGTTGGTGAGTAGCCGTTTTTAGGGTTCATTAATATTTATAGTATCACAATGTCTCCCGTTATCTGAAACACAGAAAACGGCAACGAAAAGAGCAAACAGTCGACGCGATGAACGACTATTAATTTCGGGCGTGAAGCACCCAACAAGTACGGGACTCTAATTTAGCAAAAGCCAGCAAACTTATACGAGGGGGTTAAGGGCAAAGCTTTAATCTAAACATTTCTCTTTGCAAGTGTAATTAACTTCCCTTCTACATTTTAATATGTAACTCAAATAGACAATGGAATTATATACATGAAGGGATTCTGTTCGGCGGGAGGGAATAATCCTTATTGCAAGCGATAATCTTCATTTTAATTTAATTAGCAGTGGTAAACTATCCACTCGAAAAATTGACCTCATAGAAGTACCTAATTAGATCATCATTGATCTAACTTTTTAATATGCTGAAAATTTAAGCTTAAAAACTTCACGCCAATAATCATACGATGCCATCTCAAGCTGGGAGGTCTCTATTTTCAGGTCTCTATGTTAAATTGAACATTTTTTTTTTGGAATTAGGTCTTCTTGGTCACTTTTTTTCAGTACGAAAATGTTAGGGATGAAATGTGTAAATGAGATGGGGAATAAAGGCCTAATTACAAAAAGTTTGAAACACCTAACTATATCACCCTTTCAATAAAGTGAATGGAAGGGTACTTCCTGGATACCTATTATCCTATAAGACAAAAAATAAGCAATTAACTACAAAACTTCTAGAAAGTGTAAATTACACGCTTATAATATAAACAAACATATTTGTTAAATATGAACACCTCTCACCAAATATCTTTTTTGTGCATAATCAGTTTAGCAAATGGAATAGAAAAGATTTTCCCCGAAGCTCACTGACATTAAATCAGAAAACATAAAATTTAATATGAAACAATGTTAAAAGAGAATTTAATCATTGGGGTATATTGGGAGAAATTGCCATTGGCTCCTACTTCGATTTTACTCAGCTGTTTGATATTTAAAACGAAGAAGAAATAGCTTTCTCCATTCGCTGGGGGGGAAAACGGCTCCATTCTATATTCCCATTATCTACCGAAAAAGAATTTCATTTGAGAAGCGAATATAATTATAATTTGCCTTCAAACTTTTCTTTGC
The DNA here is from genome assembly GCA_023313115.1 of Rhysida immarginata. Lineage (NCBI taxonomy): Eukaryota > Metazoa > Arthropoda > Chilopoda > Scolopendromorpha > Scolopendridae > Rhysida > Rhysida immarginata. The sequence goes on from JAHWFO010017593.1 coordinate 602,359, forward strand.
CCAAAAATGTATTAAGCGCATTCAGGAAAAGTTTTTGGGAGGGTCCCAACACCCGGGGATGATGAATAAAAGTTTGACAAATAAAAGTGTAAATTCAAAAAAAAAATAAGCAATATGTGATTATAAATATTATGCGAAACAAAATCTCCACTTTTGCATTAGTTACAGTTAAGACAGCTAAGTTTACCGCTGTCTGTGATATATCATAGTTGCCTTTCCTTTAGTTTTTTTTTTTTGGAAGGAGCTAAGGCTCCCCTGATCCTCTTCTGGGTGCACTATTGTTTTCATATGATTTTTTTTTTAATAGAACGATATATGAACCATTGTAAATGATACTTTTCCCTGTGTATGTTTTTTCTTTAGATTCGTCTTTACTGCAGACCATTACATGCTATACAGTGTAGCCCACAATTTGTTGCTGAAGAGAACACGGAGCTGAAGAGAACGACGTACAACTACATTTCAAAAGTTTAGTTGTACGTCGTTAGATAATGGGAAATTCGGGAATTTGTGTTGATTGGCAATGGAAAAAAAACACTTGGAAATTTGGAATTTTTTTAAACTAAGCACCAATATACCAGTTTTAACATAGGCTTTTATTTTTTTCAATTGCTTGCAAAATGAAAGAGATCTGATTTTTGGAAATTTGCGTAGTCGTTCCAAAAGTTTAGAAACGGGGATTTTTGGTTTCAAAAGTTTAGAAACATTTCACAATTTACAAAATAAAAGTTACCAAACACAAACAAACATGTCAATATTTAGTTGGATAGCCTTGTGCTCTGATTACAGCATTTATTCTTCGTGGCATTGATGTTATTAATTTCGTACATTCTTCAGGAGCAATGGTTTTCCACATGTTTAGAAGTGCTTTCTTAAGATCACCCTTATTTGCAGTGTCCACTTGTCGTAGTCTGTTTTTCATGAAACGCCAAATATTCTCAATGGGAGTGAGATCAGGAGAATTTGGTCAATATTTTTTCGTCTAAACCAGTCCTTAACAATTCTGGCAAAGTGAGAAGATGTGTTATCTTATTGGAAGAGGAAGTCGTTGTCCTCGAAAAGGTGTTCAATACTTGGGACCAGAAAATGCTCAAGCACCTCGGAGTAGACGTCTGCGTTTACTGTTGAATTTAAGATGCACAGTTCGCCAGTACCTGTAGCACACATGCACCCCCAAACCATTACTTTCTGAGGAAACTTCACGCACTTCTGAATGCAATCTGGATGGAAAGCTTCACATTGCTTTCTGTAAACTCGTACTCCATTATCACCAAACTCACAACAAAACTCGTACGTCACTCCACATTACTCGGTTCCAGTCCTGAATGGTCCAATTGCGGTGCTGTTTCGCCTATTCGACTCGAACTTTTCGCTGCTTTTTAGATAATGATGGCTTAATCTTTGGAACTCTTGCCTTATATCAAATCTCTCCTATTCTTCTCCATGTTGTGATCTTTGAAATCGTTTTTTTTATTTCGGCACTCCATTTCAATGCAAATCTGGTGGAAGAACTGAATCTGTCTTTCTGAACTATACGTTTCAAAATTCCAACATCACGTTTTGAAGTGCACCTTGGACGTCCGCTTCTTTTCCGGGCTTCTGTTATAAAACCACCATTATCTTCAATTCGTTGCAAGCATTCGTTTGCCGATGTAGATCTTTTAACCAGTATTTGCTATTTCTGATAACGTTTTCCCACTAATTCGTAGTTCTCTAATTCGGATCTTTTACTGGATAGGAAGTTGAGCTTTCTTCCCCATTTTGTTGCATCAAAAACAACTCAGGTCACTCTGAACGAATATTAAAGTCAATAGTTAAATTTTAATGCCCTCAGAATAAAGACAAATCCATTAAAAAAAGGGAATTTCTAAACTTTTGAAACCAAAAAACCCCCGTTTCTAAACTTTTGGAACGGCTATGCAAATTTCAAAAAATCAGTTCTCTTTCATTTTGCAAGCAGTTGAAAAAATAAAAGCCTATGTTAAAGCTGGTATATTGCTGCTTACTTAAAAAATTTCGAATTTCCAAGTGTTTTTTTTCCATTGCCAATCAACACAAAACAAGTTGTCACGGTCATGCTTCAGCGAAGTTTCTAAACTTGTGAAATGCAGTTGTATGCTACCATGTAGTAGCTGCATTCAACCAGTACAGACATGCAACCATACATTGAATTCCGTTCATTCACCTCGTTATTCGGAGAGTTTAACTAAATTCTTAGGAAAGAGACTTGATGAAAATCTAACGACACGGTTATCCCTGCTGTAGGACCGGAAGAACTTCCGAGTAAAAAAAAACGTTACACTCTATAAATTATAGAATAAAGGATTCAGGTGGTTTTAATATGCATTTTTAAGAATTTGAAAGCATTTCTTAAAGGCTTTACCTAGCAAATCTTAACCTTAAAAGAATTAACGTTGTTACTATAACTTTTTTTACCCTAAGCTTGTCGTAATAAATGAACAAATAATATACTGTTAAAAATAATCATTTGAAGGACTATCAGTGTATGTATTGGGGGCCCAATCTCCTATTATTTTGAGAAGCTGTTAATTTTTAGAGAAAAGTCTGCTATAATGATTGCATTCATTGTGCAGTGTAAAAACATTTTTCAGTATTCACTAAGTTTGTTTTATTTTATTATAAAAAACGCTAACCTCGTAAGAAGCAAACGAAATATAAGCGATTCAGATTGGATTTAATCTTCGGTGGGCAAAAACATTGTGTCACGTAGACATTTCAAAATATACGCTCTTGTATTAGATGTTTAAGCGTCTTCGTTTGAGCTTAAGTTAGGCATCCTCACCGCTAAGGACATTCTATGACCCATCGTGCTGTCTTTCCTTTCGTAGCACCTGGGGCTTATTTTTCAACAAAATAACGCTCGACCACACTCGTCTCTCCGTGGATTGTACTGTGCTTGCGACACGCAGAGTTGGCTACTCTGTCGAGCATATGTGGAAGTGATAAGGCGTCGCTTGCGAACAATCCAGAATGTCGACGAGTTAATCCGTCAATGAGGGGCATTGGCTAGACATTCCTCAGAACCATGCACAACTTTATAAATCCATACGCATCGGAGTAACAGCTTGTAACCAGATATGAATCACCATTGATTTGCTCACTTTGCGCGCTCTATCCAATAAATCAGCCAATTGTTCTGGAAGCGTAATTATTTCTTTTTCTATACATGTACATTCCTTCTTGAAGAATCGATTTTTTTTGTCAAACGGTATATCGTATGTTTAATCTTGTGAGGAAATAACAAGCCAATAAATTCATATTCGAAAAAATACCCTAATAAAATAGACGATAATACTGAAGAGATATCTATAAAGTTCAATTTTTAACTGACTTAAACATCCAATATCCTTCCAAGGCATTTTAGAAATTTATTTGTCGAGCTTAAAAGTATTACAGAGAAACAAACAACAGCCATAAATGAAAGCGCTTAGTTTCTAGTGGCAGTTAAAGGCATTTAACGTCTCTGAAAAGCTTAATCTTGCTTGATGAAGATAATAAAAATAAACTATGTTCCTCGAATGACAGATCATAAATTTTCAAATCGAAGCACATAAATTTTAAAAAAAAACTTCACAATTAAAAACGTGAACCAAAGTTGCCAGACAAAGACCTTCGACATAAGCTATTGGGGTCGGTTTTAATACGGCGCAGAGGTTTACCGTGGCCCTAAAATTAGCGTAAACTTTGCTGATAATCCATCAACGAAGCCATTCTTTAATGGCACGACAAAACAATTTATAGACCACATCATATAATTCATTATTCACTAATTCTTTATCATGGATCATTAATGCTGGATCTGGATGACAACAATTTTCACGGACCAAATAAAGCATGGTTCGTAACATTTATTGATTTTATAGATAGATAATAACGAACAGAATTATTGGTAGCTGGAAAGTCATTCGTGAAAATGGCTTTCAGATATCTCACTTTCAGGTATAGGAAAATCGCAATAATGTAATCTGTTAAATATACTCAGGTTGTAAATTTCTTTTAAGTGTTATATCCTGGGCTTTGATAAATGAGATTAATTGTTTAATTAAATGTTTAGAAGTCGGTAAAATGAAAAATTGGAATTTAGAGACGTTTTATTGAATGCTGTTCTTTGATAAATGAAATCAATCTTGAGTACTTAGATGGAAAAAAAATGATCCAATAGCTCGATGTCAAGTTTTATATATTTCTTTAACAAAATGAAACGTTACTAGGGTTTATCCAAAAAAAATCAATAAAGCGGAAACTGAGGCTTACTTAAAGCCATTTTTCGGTTTCTAAAAAGAAATCATAGTGAAGGGGAAAGAAATCCATAGTAAATAGGACTTTTACAAGTGGTTTAAAAATATTAATAACCCATTAGCAATTGCACTATGCACAAAAGAGGAAAAGCAAGAAACGTGAATATATTTGAAAGCAAAAATAAAGTTTTCTCTTAATCGAACGACCATTCCGAGTGAATATGCACGATATTATCAGTGAGATGTACTTTAACGAAGTACAAGTTCAGTACATTTTTTTTGAAAATATCAGGATCAGCAGCAAGATAAATGCAATTAAATGAAGATAATCTGGTCTATTAGATTGCGCTCATTTAGCCTTAATTACATTTTACGTGTTTACGAAAAGAAATACGAGTCGAGCAAACCACAGCATAATCATAGCAGCCCTTTCTACTTGCTTGCTTAATTAATCTACAATTATTAACTGGTTACTTAATAAGCAGACTTTTTAAAAATTATTACTCCTTATTTGCGGGAAAAAAATTGCACGACTTCTTAAAGGTATCCTTAATTTAATCAAGCCTAGTTAGTTGAAATTATTAGTGGAATTCCCATACAATTTGACCAGCATAATCTTGTGATATAAAAAGTGGACCTTAAACAAACTTAGTTAACTCTGAAAAATGTGCAGCTTTATTAGCTCTTAAAAATGCTTAGGTTCGCTCGGTTTGACCAATATATTGCTTTTCTGTAAGCAAAATCTAACTAGACCTAGAGTCGTAGATCTGAAATATTTTTGTTGTATCCGATAAATCCGAGGGTTTTCCGAAAGTAGTATCAGTTTCAGAATTGAAAAATAATAAATTTCTGAATTAAAATTTTGAATTTTACTTCTACAGGGTGATTCAGAAAGTATGTTACAGAAGAATATGGTAGATTGAGGGTACCCAAACATTTTATATCTATTAAGCAATGTGTGTCGCATTTCTTAAGAAAGTGTAATACACTACACATGTTTTAGTGTTTTGATTGATTGCCATTCTCTGTTGTTCTTAGGTTCATTGAAAGCTAGACTTCTTCTGGGGACATCTGAAGATTCTAATGTAGGCCGCACCTTTATATTATTTGGATGTTCTTCTTTCACGGATTGTTGATGCCTATAACGTCATACGTACTACACATGGAATATTTAAACGAATGCGGCAGTCAATGCTTCGGCGATGCCTGTGTTATGTACAAGAAAGGGGGCGTCAGTTCGAAGTACTTCTGTAATGCGCACGTAGTCAAATGTCACTGTTATTTTTCAGTGAAAGCTCAGTCTTCAGAGTCAAGTGGCCCTTCAATGAATGGTTGCTGTAACTGAAGCAAGTGTAGCACCACAAAGGTGTGGGATAGGACACACATTGCTTAATAAATAATGTTTGTTTTAGTACCCTCAATCTACCATATTCTTCTGTTACATAAATTCTGAATAACCCTATATATTGTGGCAATCATTCCACGGTCACAGGATATTTAGGCATTTGTCTTGTGTTAACGTTTTGGAAATTCTCATCATTTATCTCCGAAATGTAGTATCTGCATTCTTCAGCTCTTCTCGCCCGCAAAGCTTTTCCCTCTCAAAAAGTCCAAAACACCGCAAATTATAAGTAATGACAGAAGCGATGAAACCCATACGCCATTTAAGATCTTAATTTGGTCGGATTTATTCACTTGTGCAGGTACTATTTTCCAAATGACCCTCATACATTGCATGTAATTGATGATCCTTATTTTACATGTAAAGCTAGCTAAACCATCAATAAAGCTTGACGGTCAACGTAAAGAGCAGATTGATGTTTAAAGGCTCAATTTTTCAAAACTCCCAACTTTAGCATTTACACTAATGTAGCTCCTTATTAAAAGCAGCTTAATGTAGTTCCTTTCTAAAAAGCATAATGAGTATAATCAGCTTTAATTTATGAATGTCGACATTAAATGATTAATTAGATTATTGTAAAAAGGTTTTCCTTTCGAAATAATGAAATAATCTGATTCATTTATTCACGACTTCCTTCAGTGACAGCCAGGGTACAGGTTGACTCAAAAGGCGCACAAATTTTATTAAGAAATTTCAATTTGACTACGACATTATGTAATTTATTAATCGAAGTCCTCCTCTCTTTACCTTTTTTCTTCCAACCCGTCATGCAAGTTAGTAGAAAACAGCTGTCTCAGCTGCTGATGTTGCTGCAAGATTGCGAGGCAAACAGGAGGTCGTGAAAGCGTGATTCCGTTTTCAAGCAGTGGCCGAATTGGCGATCAAAATTCCGTGAAATGGAACGGAAATTTGTCAATTTTGTTTTCCCATGGTCAGTCGTGATTTGGCCGCTTCGCTCGCAGCACTGGTAGTCCCCCTAGTGGCGTCCACGGCCAACTGCAAATCGAACCTCCCTTCAGGGTGACGGGGGTGGGGGAGGGCAGAGTAGGAAGACGGGAAAGGAAGTTGGCGCAACTAGATAACTTGTCGACTTGGCGCTGATATTTACAACGAAGGGTTTTATATTTTACCATGTTTCACCTGCATGTTATCTTCATCTTGTTCTCGTTAGCGACTGGAATCGAATTAACAAACCAGGAACTTTTTATGGCTTTCCAATTTATTAAAAATGCACAGGGAGGCGAAATTGCCGTATGACAGCCCGTGTGAAAATGCAGTAATTCTTCCGACAATAAATGTCATTAATGCTATCACTTTGCTCGGCGTAAACATAAACGAAACTGTTAAATATTACATTCATAAATTCTCGTCTCTTTTGATGCAAATTCCCCAAAATTCATCAAATAAGCAAAAAGGGAAAATAAAAATGTGATTCAAAGCCGTCTCAAATGATGATCAAAATTTTATAACTTCGTTCGATTGCATTATTCTCCATAAATATCTTCATTGTTTTATCACGATAATTTGAATATGCCAATAAACTATTCATTAATAAATAAATGCATACTTGTGCTTCGCTAATTTTCTTTCATTGCATGTTAAAAATAAAATTGGGAATTCATGTGTTCGGCAAAGCCAACCTGAATCTGCTCTCACCCTAAAATTCATATGCTTTGCTTGCAGGAATTTGTTATTGCTTAACCCAAAGCTTGTTTGATTTTAATTTTTTTACTATCGCAAAATTCTGATCCCATTGGCAATATTGAAAGGTTGCAGATTGAGAACACACATAGATAAATCATAACCTTTCTTTCAGGTAGGAAAAGCATTACGGCAACAAATGTTCAAATCTATGTCCCTTTTGAGCCTTGCAAATTTGAATACGAGAATGGAAAGCTCGTTGTGCATTGCGTAACATTATTGAGGTGTAATAGCGTGGTATACAGCACGAATGTTGTCTTGAAGATCTAAATGGAACGTGGGCGTGTGTTGTGCACAACAGATTTAATGCGCCCCATAGAAAAAGATCTCGGTATTCTCTAAGCCGGATTTTACGGAAACCCTGTCGGATAATCCTAAAGGTAAGATTCACTTTATCATGAAAGCAGGAAAAAAAAAGGGATGTGCAGAAGCAGAAGAAAATTTTTACTTTTCTAGATACACTACGAAGGGTTGATTCAGATAAAATGAGACGACTTTAAACGCCGCGTATGACTTTGACGGAATATGATTTGCATGACTCGCCCACTATTCATGGGGATTAGCTTTGTATACACTTGTTGCTGTTATTTGGGACATTTCGTGCTGAAACATGGCTTCCAAAATCACAGCTTTTTGGGAAGGATATATGTTTGGCCTTTCCGACGCTAACTTCAGTCTTTCGTGCATTGTGGAATTATGCAAATGAAATGGTATTGTGGTATCCAAAGCTACTGTGGGTCGAATAATCAAAAAGAACAAATTGCGACCATCCAATGAACGTGGACGAGCAGAGAAGCAGACCAGAAACAAGCCCCAGCCAAAACGCCCAGCTCAGGTGGTGCGAGAAATCCGGTCTGAGGTGCTGAAAGAAAATCCCCCCATACAGAGAAGTCTAGCCCAAAGGAAAGGTATTCACAGGCAACAGTCTCCAGAATAATTCATGACAATCTTGGGCTGGAGCGACGTCATAAAGCGCGCGGTCACACAACTGAGACTGAACCCAAGTCATCTGTGGCTTACTACAGGAAGATGGAACAGGAGACGGGCATACGAGTTATTCCCTTCTCTCTTGTGCCTGTAAAATCTCCTGACGCATCACCGATGGATTTCTGTGGTTTTGGTCTCCTGAAACGACGGCTCGGAAGTCGCCGACCAAGAACCGTTGATGGGCTATGGAAAGTGTGTCAGCAGGTGTGGAACGAACTTCCCATGGAGTCCCTCAAACTCAGCCTAGTTCAGTGGAAATTACGGTGCCGGGCGATAGTCCAACAACGTGGCTCTCACATCGAACACAACCGATGGTGGCGCCATGATATTACACCATCGTAACAGAACTGCAAAGTCGTCTCATTTTATCTGAATCAACCCTCTGTAAACATCCTTTTTCTAGGGTTTCAGCATTATTTTACATAAATTATAAACAAACAAGTGATTATTTCGCAAGTTTAATATTTTTATAATAGAATATTTCTGAAGGTTTTTCAGAATTTAAAAAAATTATGGTCCACATATTTATGGATCATATTACCATATCACCTTATTACTCAGGATTGAATGCTTTTTCAATAATTTTGATATAGTTCGAAGTTTCTTATTAGTGAAAAACATGAAACTAAAATTAGGAATAGAGACTCAATAGAATAAGAAAGTTAAACACGTTAGAAATGAAAAATAATTTAGAAAATGTCTGTATTTGGGAAAACGTTGTCCATATAACATATTTTCCTCTATGAATTGATACAACGGCAAAGTGGCAACGACAATTTCTTCGTAAGCTGAATGTTTTTAACAAAAATTCGAGAAAATACGAAGGTAGCTCTGTTTAATTTCAATATCTATACAAAGTTCATTTAATAAGCTAAATGGCATTAAAACATATTTTCTTAAATTATTTGATGATTTGTTTAGCATTAGCCATACACCAATATAACATATTAATAGTTTGGTTTGGTTTGTTTGATATTAACGTCTTTTTCAACTGCCATGATCCTTTCAGGACGGCGTTATAGGGGCCGCAAATTTTGCCTGGCATGGGTTCTTTAACGTGCAGCCGGCAAACGACTACACGGGACCAACGGCTGTACTTCCCTTCGAAGGAAGTGCGTGATCTCAGGATTTTCTCCCTGACATCTAAATAGAATTATTTGTTAAAGATGCTATTTAAGAAAACAGTGGATACAAGTAAAGCCAGATTCATATTAAGCTGACACCATTGGGAGAGTTAGCGACCTGAGAATGGCTTCTTGTATTCCTACGCATCTATCGCTATTCCAGCTTCCATCTTTTAAAACTTATTTCCTATCGGATATTTTAGTTAATAATGTTAAAGTAATAAACTATGTTATTTAATATCTGCATGAAATGACAGTAAGAAATGTGCTAACTCTTCCAGTGGTGTCAGTTTAATATGTGTCTGACTTTAGTGTAGAAAAACCTCACCTCACTAAAGAAATCGTCCATATTAGGAACATCCTAGGAGTGTATAATAATCCCTCGGTATCTACAGTCTCACCATCCGCGGTTTTACCTATTCGCATCTAATTTTTAGCATACCTCCCCTTTCATACGCGATAGGAAATTTCCGTATGCGCGGCTTTTCCTGATCTATTTTTTGGGGGTTCCTCTTTTTGCTTCTTGTCTTTCAGAGAATTTCCCTCTGTTCAGATGGGAAAATGAATTCAATGCAAGTAAACTGTGTCGGTGTCAATTTACGAATATTCTGTTTGCAAACACCCATCGTTGGCACAACTTATCCAGATTTCGAAAAAGAAAGATAGTGACAATCAACTTCGTGCAAAACGAGCAAGAAAGGTTTTGTCGCTTGAAAAGACATTATTTAATGTTAACCTGTTTTATTCTTCGTTTTTTCGGAAATTGCTACCATTGTTCCCTTTAGGTCATGTTGTTTAATTGTTTGTTTAATAGCTTTAGCTTTAAGTCATCCATCTGTATGCTAATAAAAATCAATTATGGTCTAACCTATCATTTCAAGATAAAAGTAAACAGCTTTAACTTTAAGCTTTAACTTTAACCCTTTAACTTTGAGTCGACTGGCGGCAACTTGACATCCCCAACCCCCATCTTCACTTAAAGATTTGGTCCCGTTATCCGCGAATTCAATATATGCGAGGGTTTTTGGGAACCAGTCCCTGGCGAATAAAGAGAGATTACCGTATATTAAAAATATCTTGAAAAACGCTTATTCCACTAACGAACGAGCTAAATGTTTCAACACGTAAAGATGTTGTAGAGATGTAAACAGGAAAAGCAAAATATCTGTTTTAGAAGATGCTTGTTAGTCATGCAGAGATTTTTAAAAATATCTGAAACGGTTGAAAATAGACGAAAGACAAACGAAATTCTTGGTCAACAACAATTACCAAAACTAGCGACTCCAGCGCTTCTACGACCCTTAGATCGAGCTGATAAACAAGATCCAATTGTCGCTACAGGAGTCCAGTTGAATGTTCTTCAACTATCGAGTGATTCCACAATATCAACAGGGTTCCATATTATCGCCGCTATCTATCAAAGGGCTGCTAAGATATAGCCTATCAGCGTCGCCATCATATTCTACAACAGTCTATTCGCATGTTTCCAATTTGCTTTAATAGAAATATATTTATCGGCTGAATATGTTGAAAGTTTCTACATTCACTTCTAACATTTATCTCATAACTTCAAAGATGTAATTTGTAGAAAATAATTTCATCGCATAGTACATGCTAAAGAGAATATCATTAGAAAGAGGAGGCAATATTGATTTCATTAATATTTTATTTCATGGAGCACTTCTATAAATAGTGATATCATGTGATCTCTGTTTTAAAGAAACAGCGCTTACAGCTAAACAAATCTGTATTGTCTACAGGCTATACTAAGTTCATGTTTCGTGTGTAGGATTATAATTGTCTATAATTATCATCCCAATGTTATATTCATAATTTTAACATCAATAGTTTTACAAAATTAAAGCTCAAATAACATCATCATCATTATCATTGTTATAGAAAACGCAAGAGACATGTCACCTTCCAATCGTAATTAATCATAATTTTTCATTATAAGTTACTCTAGACGGCTTAAGAGGAATTACTGTAGTAAATTATTTTTAGCAATTAACAACATGTGATTTTAACCATTTTCTTTTACAAATTTTTCTGAGCACAGAAATAGTTTGATAATTGATAAGTGCAGCGTTATGTCTAATGATTTTCTGCTGATGTCCAAAAAAAGTTGAAATGGGCGTGTTCAGTTAAACTTCCGATTTTGTCAGACATTGTTGCAAAGTAAAATTAACAATGTATGGCAATTGAAATTGCAAATTTAATTGGACACGCTCACTCCATCTTTCGTTGGACAAGCTATAGTTTCAAAAATTAACTTTTCTTTCTTTGTTGTAGGTCACATGGTTTCAACAATTAAAAGCTTACGACGACGGCATACAGAGATATTACCAGGATATTACTTGTTATAATAATGTTAACCGTATTTATCAAGCTTGTTTAAGGTAAATATTGTATATTAAACATTTACAGTTTACCCCAAAATAAGCAGAATATTCTAGGTCATAAGTTTTATATATGAGTAGTCACGCGAAAAGGGACTTGAAAGGATTGGAAACTGTTTTTTTTGTTTTTGTTTGTGATTTACAATCGCTGGACTTTCAACTTTATTTTAGCCTAAAGAGAATATTATTATAGTGAATAATTATTTATATTAATTATTTTTACTACAGCAGCATACCATTTTCGTACATGTCTTCAAACTTTAAAGCCGTTTTTCTCGGAATCTATTATTTTCCTTCAGGTCATTTTTCAAGTCACATATTCATTTTAGCTCAACTCTCCATAAGAGATTATTGAATTGACGGGGTTATCCAGTTTTATGGCCTATTCTCAACAATCCATGAGTTGGAACGATCTGATTTTAAAATGGAATACAGATTGGATTTTACATTTTCTGACGCAGTCGACAAGAAAGATAGGCCATGTCACTGAAAAGTCACATTACCATAGCAGGCAGAGCTACAATGGACTTCGCACAAAGCCAACTAAAAAACAGGCCGGGGCACTAAAAAGTCACATGACCAAAGTAGATCCAGCAACCATCTAATCTTCATTGTTTCCAACAAACGAAAAAACACTGATTGTTGAAATCCAAGATGGAAACAATGAAGATTGGATTGTTGCTAGATCTACTTTGGTCATGTGACTTTTCAGTGCCCCGGCCTGTCTTTTTCGTCGGCTACGACTTCGCACGAGGCTAACGAGAAATACAGGCTCCGGCACTGAAAAGTCACCTGACCAAGATAGGTCTATTAACAATCCAATCTTCATTGTTTCCAACAAAGGAAAAAACACTGATTGTTAAAACACAAGATGGAAACAATGAAAGTTACATTGTTAATAGACCTATCTTGGTCAGGTGACTTTTCAGTGCCGGAGCCTATCTTTCTCGTTAGCTTCGACTTCGCACGAGTGACGTAACAGTTAGCTCCATCCCTTAGCAACGCGTCATCTTTGTTCCACACATGTCATTGCTAAGCATTAGATATGCCGATTTTGACAAGTTTGGCTACATAAGCAATCAGAATGTCAGCAATAAAAATATATTTTATTGCTACGTTTTTTATGACGACCCAAAATTAATTTCAAAAGGAGAAAATGATTTAAACTCTTCCTAGCAACGGCTGTGTGGAACCAAGATGGCGAATGACTAAGGAAGTGACGTCTCTTCGTGCGAAGCGAGGCCAACGAGATATAGGGCACTCAAAAATCACATGATCATCGGGGTACGGGCAACAATTCATTCCTCATTGTCAACATCTTGGAATTTAACAATCAGTATTTTTTCGTTTGTTGGAAACAATGAAGGTTGGATTGTTGCTTTGCCAATTATGGTCTTGTGACTTTGGCCGCGGAGTCTCTCTTTCTTCGGCTGCGTTTTTTGACGAGGCCAACAAGAAAGAGAGGCTGGGGTATGATCATAGTAAGCAGAGCAACAATCCAAAAAACATTGATTATTAAAATCCAAGATGGAGAAAATGAAGATTGGATTGTTGCTCAGGCCAACGCCACCTAAAAAACAAAGCCTGCTCATTGCCTGCTGACCTCGTCATCAAACGAGGGCTGACAATCCAATTTTCATTGTTTACAACAAACGAAACAAACACTGATTACAATAGGTGTTTTTTTCGTTTGCTGTAAACAATGAAAGTTGGATTGTCAGCCCAGGTTTGATGATGCAGTGAGCAGGCTTTGTTTTTCAGGTGGCGTTGCTCAGACCCGATGGTGACCTGACTCGTTGGCCTAGGCTTTCTGAAGTATGACGACAATTAAAATATTGCTTGATTTGAAAATAACTATCTCTACACCTTTTTGTTTATCATATCTATGTTTTGACGTAGAACTACGTCTATCAGGGGTGCAGCCGAGGAAAAATTCAGACGCGATTTTTCGTTCAAAAAGTGATGTACATATATCAGTCTATATCTTTCTATCACTATATCCTACAACCATGGTCATTATCTCGTTGGAAAGAGGAAGGTTGAGTCTTGAATAATAAGCAAAAATTATACCAAATGAGCCACTGGGTCAAAGGTTACAGCAAGTTAAAGTTAAGTGAATTTTATGCTCGCCATCGTAATAACGGAGTGGCGCTGCTGCAGCATATACGTTTGCGGCGTGTATTGGAACTAATTGGAGCTAACCATGGCCTACGAGAAAAGGCCTGTGCATTTAATATAAAGAAGGCCTGTGCATTAAGTATAAAAACATGGAAACACGAGAGTTTTAAGATAATATCATGAAATCCTGTCATCTGCCGGCGTAATCAGTACATCATCATTTATATAAAATCAGCGACGGTGGACGTTGTCACAACAAAGAAAAAAATCTAACAATGCGTTATTTCCCGATTATACAAACTGGTGGGTTCGCTTCTAGTTTTCTATTAAAAATATGTTGTAAAATAATAAAATATATATTATTTTAAGCAGATTAATTATTTTAAGAAATGAACTTTGAATTTTGTTAATTTCTTAAAACAAAACAATAAATCTGACTAAAAAATATATATTTTCAAACATGTTTGTCTTAGTTGTTTGTAAACATATAAATATATAGGTCTTTAAAACAACAGTGATTTTACGACATAGAGTCGACGCGTTTCAGCCGTGGCTTTCTTTAGGACTGATTCAGATACAAGGGTTCGAATTAAAAGCATTCATGAGCAATACTCTTCGATCTACGATAGCAAATGGGCAGCGGAAAGTGAGTGGTGTGGCAATTTATAGAAATTTAAATAGTGTAGCAGACTGTAAACCTGTCAAGCATCACATAAATGTAAGACGGAGAATGATTGAATATGGAGCTGGCGATTTATGTTTAGTAGACGTTACCTTAAATGTTTCTTCAAAATTTATATTGGGCTTGATATATGTACATCCAAATACTTCACGTTTAGATTCAAAAAATACTTACATTGATCTGTCAATTACTAGAAATATAACTCCGAAACTTTTGTCATCTGTTTGTTACTTTTCATATCACAGACCCATTCTTCACAAAATTGTAATAAATTGAATATTGTAACTTTTTTTTTTTAATTTTGTTCTTTTTTTCGCCAAAAAATACGCACTAACGGTAACCAATAATAACATACAGTAGTAGTTCTACGCCTTAAAAACCCGCGGCTTTGGCAGTCACCAGAGCCTCCGTCAATTTTTTTTCCTCTCTAGAAATTTAAACAATACAAAGTGACCCCGCTGCTGATATCTACTTCACCCGTCATTTAATAATAAAAACCTACTGTCCGTAAGTATATATACTTGACTGCCGTAATTATCTCTGAAAATTGAACTACAGTTAAAAATGTAATAATAATCAGTTTTAGATTTCTGTCGCACTTTTCCCAATCTTCAAAGTAACTACAAAACATTTTAATTTTCAGTTTCGATAAAAGGGCAGCACGGCTTTAATAATACTGATCCTCCATTTCTGAACGAAGCTTGATTCATACGCACGCATTTTGCTAGTTCACACAGCGGTTAATTTGATCACTATTTTTATTGCATTCATATGTGAAAGAGAGCCCTAGTTAAAGCCAATTTTAAATAGCTCTTTTAGAAAATCTCATCATCGTTTAGAGGGAGGTAAAACTATATAAAACGTGCGACTTCAAAGTCCGCTTTGGTGCGGATGTCACTGAGAGAGTTAAGTTACATCGATGGATTGTATCTCATTTCAAAACTGAGCAGGATTTACCCTACTTTACAACTTTAAAGCCTAAAATCAGTCACTTTCGACAATGGGCTTAGTCTATGTTATATGCTTCACGAGAAAATCCCATCACCTATGAAAAATGAAACGAGGCAATGCTAAACAATCACATGCGTCTTATGTCTTTAATACAAGCAAATAAAAAATTACTCAAACCTAATGCGTTCTATATGCCATAAATCACAATTACGTTGTTGTTTTTAAATACAGGATTGTTCTAATCTATCCATGTATGTTACTTATATAAGAGTGAAAATTAAAAATTTCTAAAATATGCAGGAGAAAATTCTGTGAAACCATGAGGGAACGTGACTTTAATGATTTTTGCCGAGGTCTCACAGGAGGTCATGAAGGCAAGGAATTCTTTTATGTGGTAGCAATATCATTCCACGGCCTGGTCTTTGTTGGGGCTACGATACAGCAGGTGAAAGGAGGCGCCTTTGAAAGAGAAGCGAGAGAGGAGGAGGGTAGGTGGGAAGGAGGGTAAAGTAAGAAAAGCAAGCTCTAAGAAAGACAGACTCGAAAAGAGTCGGTAGAGGTCATGGCTACCGGCGCCCTACCGCTTGATAATTTGAGATTATGTACCGTGTAATTGAGTTATCGGGATTCCGTGTCAAGACGGCGAGTAAAGAACGAACAGGAGACCGTTGCGGGCTCAGCATCACCAATGAGGCAGCTTCTTCTTCATTCGGAAGAAAGGACAACGAACGGGTAAAGGAGATGACGAATGTTTCAGTTCCGAAAGCACAAAAGGCATAAGAGAGTGAAAGAGAAAGAGCCGAGAAGACAAGTCACAGAGGGAAAAGGGAGGGAAAAGCTCTGTAGTAATAATAATAAAAAACGAAAACGAGAGTAATGCTCCCAAAGTGTATAAAGAGAACGTCGAACGAAAAACCGCACCAGAAAACGAAACGGTGCGGAGAAAATGCTTCGGCGACAGAATGGCAAGGAGCGAACGACACGCGAACTGCAGCTAAAGGGAACAGAGAGAGGTAGAGGAGAATGAGACAGACAGGCGGGAAGCTCCTCCAAAAGAGGAATGGGATTTATTTCGAATTCCAAAAGGACAGTGTACCGATTGCCAACCTTGTCTCAGTTGGCCAACAACGGTGAGGCAGTTCGCTTTGGTGTCAGACTGCATAACGTGAATGATAGTGTGCGCCAACCACACGCACCCAATATGAACGGGTAGAGGCGTTGAATTTAATGGTCCGAAGTGATTAGACTCCGACTCCTCCAACCAGTGAATGCACTGTGGTAATCGTTTGCCAACCGCTCAGAAAAGAGGGTAACCTGCCCTTATTTACTCTCTTTAACGCACTCCACTCCATTTTCCGGCACCATTTCTCTCACTCATGCTTCCCTCTACTCGCTCCTTGCTCCTTCCTCTTTTCAAATCTCAACGGAGGCAATGAGCCAAAACGGTTTTTTTTTCAAAATACTTTATTAAATTCGAAATGGTTTGCTTTTATTATTTGATTTAATATTTTTTTTTTTCATTTAAGGAGCAAATTTTGCTGCATTCTAAATATATTATAGGAGAGCGTATACGCTTTGCTTTGCGCTTTCTAAGCGGGAGATACTTCCCTGCATGATGAAAACAAGCAAATTCTCTTATGGAAATGAAATATTAAAATTATAATTTACTATATTAAAACAAATGTTTGATTTGTCTGAAACTGTGGATGAGAATATACAACTGTTTAAAGTTTTATACCTGGATGACGTAAGAAAAACGTTCAACAGCGAAAGAAGAGCAACAGTTATTCCATAACCGACACTGTAGTTTCAGATTTTCTTGAATGATGCGCCCGACACTTTGAGACATATTTAGCTCCTAGGCCATGTAGCTGTGTAGGCCTTTTATACGGAGGCCATAGCTCGAATTCTCTTCATTTTGATTGTGTTATTTTGAATAAACCTCTTTACTGAAATTCCCTCTTATACAATGAAAAATTGTAAAGTTATTCTTCCAAGGAATATAAAAATTTCTGACTGAAATTGAAAAATAATATTTTCGTTTTAATGTCCACATGCCAAAGCAAATGCTAAAACTTGCATCATTACCTAATATTGACCCTAATTTCCACGGCGGAATTTAAATTTGAAGAAATTAAGCATATGAAACAAGTGATACGAGTTCTCAACCGTTTTTAATGGTATCGCCCCCATTTTAGGAGTATCACATTAAAACATTAATTAGTGAAATTATCTGCAGGACAAACGAATTTAAAAACATATTGACAAACTTTAACATCAGTTTTGCAAATAAATTTAATATAATAGTCTGTTTTGCATGTTTTGTATGTTTAAAGTTGAAACAGAAGTCAAGAATGTATGAAGTCCGTTAAATTTTTTAGCCTTTTCCTCCTAAAATGAAAGGAATTTCACACTTTGTATCACTAAGAATATTCATATTTTACACAAATTATGACAACGTAAGAAGCTGTGTTGGTGTAAAGATTTGTCGTCCTAGTTCCAATGCCTTGGGCTAGGCACCCTACAGCGAATTTTCATTTCGTTTCAAAAAAGAAAATCTGAGCAGACACTTAGGCAGTGAAGTTCTGGAGAGCTTTCTAATTCTATCATCAAGCTGTATAATATTATGAAGACCTTTCCTGAAGGTGTTATTTCAACAAAACTATCTAAGCAGTTGTAGAATATGTGAGCAGCTTTTGCAGTCAGAAAAGATTTTGTTTAAAGACAGGTATACTTTTAGGATGATGTAATGGCGAGTTATTTGCCTCTGTGCGCCCTTGCTATAAAATCTATCCATCAATACATTTAACATTGTATAAAAAAACACATGTGTGAATTTTTTGCCGAGATAAAGGTTACTTTCATCAAATATAGAATTCTGTCAAAAAGATAAGAAATAAAATCAAATCCAATGAAATGACCCATTAAATGTATGGTTAAGAAATCATGCATTGCTACGTGACACAAAATTTTCATAAACCTAAGATCCCTCAAAGATTTGCAAAAATCAACGTGTTTCGCGTGATAAACTTTACCAT
>JAHWFO010017593.1:621029-650982 GCA_023313115.1 Rhysida immarginata
CAATTTCGCACTCTCTTATTTTGCAAGCATCTATAGTAGCTTCAGATGAGTAACATATTTCAATTTGCTGGAAATCTGTGACATACATGTTCGAGGGATTCCCTTGTTAGAAGCGCAGCGACGTTTTCGAAATGGGTGATGAATATTTCGGTTTTATAACTTAAATGAATTTTACAAATTTTAATAATTACTAGATTATGAGATTACTAGATTCTGAGATTTGCTTCTGAATATAGTGATGGTGGATTTGCTTTAATTTTTATGCATGAATATGCTAGAATTTTAATAATGAGAATAATCTCATAAATGAATTTGGAAATTACTTGATTATGAGATTACTAGATTTTACAAATTTAAATTTAAATAAATTATATCATAAACAATTATTTATGATTGAAAAGAAAATTTTAAGTTCAATGTTATCGTTATGTTACCGTTAAAATCCGAATTTTCTCAAAAACCGATGAACGCTGACTTCAGCAAGGCCATGTCATCAATATACTAATTCATTTCTTATTACAAGGACCTAAGAGAATTTGCAAAAAAAAATGCATCCATTTATGCACTGATAGCAAATCCATCATTCCGTGAAAGTTTAAAACGGAAGCATCCCATTTCTGTGCAAACGTTTTCCTTAAATGATTAAACAATTCAGTATAGCAACTTTATAAAAATTCACCTATTTACCACATTTTAAATGATAAAGGACAAATATAATATAGGGGGAGTGGTAAGTGCGTGCTTTTGTTTGGCAAAATAAAATAAAAAAATTAGCCAACGCTACCCCCAGGGTAGCCAAAAACATAAATTTGATGCTCACATATATCACGATGACAGAATTGCCTTCTGCAAAACAAATTTATGAATAATCATGTGAAAAAAAATATTCATTATAAAAAAGCAATTGGGGATAAGAACAACAAAAGGAAAAAATAAATAAACTTCTTTTCAAATAGGAACTCTTTATTAGTTGTAGTGAAGTGTAATTTGGAAAGTTTGGGGGAAGATTCTTTCTTCTGCGCTTTAAAGCTAAATAAATAAAAACAGTTTGTTTTTTGGAGGATTTTTCGGAGCACTTTGTTTTTTCAGCTAATAAAAACTTTGTTAAGGAAGAAAAAATGAGTTGGGGGAGGAGATTAAAGAGAGAAATAATATGAAAATTTAAAACTTTTGCTTGAAGGGCAAAGGACTAACATCAAATAAAACTTTTTTTCCCTCCCATCCCTTCATATGTCGGAGCTTTCTTAATCTTTTTGTTTAAGTTCGAGTGGTTGTTGGAGCAGCAGCAACTGCAGGGAGTGAGAGTAATCCTTTGAGGCCAAAGGAGCTGTTGTTCGCTTGGGGTCTGACTTTGATCCATCGAAAGGACCGATCAGAGGGTGTTTCACGTTGATTGATTCTCCTTTCCAACGAACCCAACAGCACAACTTTAATTGATCTTCTTCCAGACGTTGGTGGCCAAGTGGATGGTGGTCGAGCGGGGGACTTGTAAAAGGTTACCACCGGGTGGGCAACCCTTCTGAAAGCCCGTCTTGGCGGGGTCCGAAGACGACCATTAAGGTAGCCGTGACAGGCCGGAATTTACGTTCGAATTTACGCTCGATAGCAACACATGGGATTTCAGATGAACGTTTCGTTGCAAAATCGAAAAGAACTAATGACTTTTCAGGGGTATTCAGTACAGTATAACACAAGATAGTAGCAAGGTGCTGGCTCAAATCGGCACTTAGCTAACGGAATCAAGATGGCTCAGTTGATAATTTCTTTCATTTTTTACAGGAGAACCTAAACGGTTTTTTTAGCGCACTCTTTTTCTAGCCTGAATATAATAAATAGACATACCTTTAACACTTCTCGAAAAAAAAGAATAGATCAAAAACTGCGCAAAAAATTTTCTATGAAATAAATAATGTTGACATGGTATCCCCAAAATCCAATTTTTATTTCCTTAGTCCCCTTATCTTTTTCAACGCATTCAAAATTCTTCACTGTGTTTCTTGTAAAGAAAATCGATTTTTCGCCATACTTTATGAATGACATAATGACAGCAGCAGAAACCAAAGCGCTAAATAAGTAATGACGCTTGGAAAATTTAATGCAATGCCTCTGCAGGTGAGCTTTATACTCTCAGCCGACTCGTCGACGTCCATGGCCGAGGGAGAAAATAGCGAAACGCGTCAAGGACAAGCAAACAAAATGCAGGGAGATTAGTCGAGAGAAAGTTTGGAAATTACCAACCTCATATGGTGAACGGAGAACTCAGGAATGTAATTATCTCCCTCGTGTAACTAAAGTTTAAAAAAAATTGAAAATTCTCGGGAACAAGGGTTGCGATTAAGGTATCAATCGCTTGGAATCTTTTTTCCCTCTTTAGTTTACTATGCTGCAAAAAACTTTAATTAAAATAAAATACAATGCTATAACAGAGATCATCTTTCATTTAAGTAATTACCAACAACAACATTAACAGGAAAAGAAGGTTAGACAAGGTATAAAAAAAAGTCTCTTGGAAATTATTTTAGGAAAATAAGTAAAACAAATAAAAACTACCACTGTACCTTTTAGGGGCACTTTAGTGAAAATTTGTTGACTGTCACTCAGTAACAAAATAAAACAAAACAATGTGAAAACCTGTTAAAAATTAATATTTGAAACATTTTTATATAAGTTGCGTTGCCTAAATATAAAGAAACCTAGTTTTTGCATGAATTCCATGCAATTTGTAATCAAACAATAAAGCAAATGAACATATGACTACCATAGACTGTTTATTACATACTAGGATCCGCCAATGATCGAAATTCGATCACATTTCTGAGAAAAAAAATATATGTGTAATTGTTCTAGCCTCAGTCTTGCTTATTAATAAACTTTGAAGAATGAAAAATAGATAACACAATAAATATCCAAAGTGCTTTGCATGACATTTCTGACACTCCCGATTCATTTCACCGCAATGATAACTTTGAAAATTTCTCGGAATAAAATTTAAAGCAATCTAAAGGTATCTCTTAATATATCTATCGAATTATTATCTAAATATAATATTTATATTTAAGCTAAATTGTCCTTCCCTATCTCTGCGTCTCTCCCCCCGTCCCACTGTGGAAAATAACGGTCTGTTTCGGACCGAATATCAATAACTTTTTTGTTACTAAAGAAAGAGTGTTAACAAAATTTTTAAAAAATAAATAAAAATCAAAAACTTCAAAATTGATATTTATTTTATTTTTAACTAAAAATATTATTGAATAAATAGTGAAAAATAGTAAAGAAAATTTCACGGCCTGGGCTCGAACCAGGGACCTTCGGGTTACCGTCCCGATGCTCTAACCACTAAGCCACAGTGGACATGGAAGCTGTCGCTATCAAACATGTCCTATGCACACGTTCAGATCGATTGTGTGCACAGTGTTCTTGCTAATGCCCAATTCCTCCGCACAGTCGCCGATCTTGTGCCAGCATTTGTCGCATTTCTCGATCATTTCTGGGGTTCTGCTTGTCGATGGCCGACCTGAACGTGGCTTATCCTCAGTTGTTTCCTTCCCTTCACGAAAGCGTTTAAACCATTCGTAAACACATTTTCTGCTCATGGCTTCCTTCCCGTACACCTGCACCAACATTCCATGTGTCTCCTTTGCAGTCTTCCCCAATTTGTAGCAGAACTTGATGTTTACACGTTGCTCCATTGCGCTGTGACACTTCCTCTCACACTGACTACGTTCAACTGGTCGCAGTCTGATTATACTACCAGTCACATGCATTGCATGCTGTGTACCGATTCTCCCCAAGTCTATGAAGAACCATGCGCATGCGCAAGCACATGCGCCAATTTGCCGTTCAGATATGACACCATTCACCGAACTTTTTAGACACACCTTGTATATTAAAAATTAAATCTGGTCATTTCTGCTGATCTGATCACCTGTACATGATGGGAAGTGGTAAACCCTTGGGTGACTTTGAGAAGTGAGACATAACACCCTTAAGGGCTTCTGGAAAATCAGCACGAGCTATAGCAAGGCTCTTTATCGCTCACACGAAAATGTGGACAAATAAATTAAACTTGGTCCCCAGTATGGTACCAAAACATCGAGTGGGAGACCTCCGATATTAACTCCTGGTCAAAAACGAACTGTTATTTGGGAAATGAGCAACAATAAAGCAGCATAATCTGACTGTTTGATACTGTCAATGATTTCAAGCAAGTAATTGTAAAAGCTGGGGAAAGATTGAAAGTTCTGTCATGAGAAATTTAATAGGATCAAAACCTGATCGAATTTTCAAAATTATTTCAAAATCTGGTCGTTTGATTCTATTAGTTTGTCCATAAAGCCAGAGAAGAGAATACGAGGCCTGCCCGAAAAATATCCGGATTGAGGCTACAAAAAAAGTAGAATTCCTGCACCCTTTTCCTATCCGGATCGTGTGACAACATTTCTGCTGACGATGTAATGAAATTTGCAGCTGTTAAGAGTACGGCGTGCAATTGTTGTAACATGCTAAAGCAGAAGGCTTTTCTTTTCTCGTCGCGCGGTGAAAATACATTGAGCAATAACATTACATCAAATTTTGTTTTAAAATCGGTAAAACCGCATCGGAGTGTTATGGATTGCTAAAACAATGTGGGCTTCTGGAGATTGGATGCTGCACCACGACAGCGACCACATATCGTGCAGTAATTCTTGACAAAACACCACATCACTCAGGTCAGACAGCCTCCCTATTCTAGCTCCGTGCGACTTCTTCGCATTTCCGAAGATCAAGAAAGCGCTCAAAGGACGGAGAGTTGAGGATGTGGACGTGACAACACAAAAGCTCTTGGCCATCCCAAAGGAGGCATTCCGTACCCGTTTCGACCAATGGCAGCAACGCTGGGCTAAATGCTTTGCTGCAGACGGTGCTTTATTTGGAAGGTGACTAAACATTTATGCGAGTTCGAACTGTATTTTTTGTACCTCAATCCGGATACTTTCCGGACAGGCCTCTCAGTTCAGTTCAGGAATCAGTCTGCATCTCCAATTAGTGCGGAGACTGATTGGTTCCGTTGAGTTAAAGAAGTTGGTTTCTAAACAAGTTTATTGTTTTATTCTACAGTATTTTTAAAAGAGCCCAATTTCACCAATATACAGTATTTGAGTCCTCGAGAAATATCATTAAAAGATTGATGACGTAGCGTTTGGAATACATGTTCACCGGGGATAGTAGTAATACATTCAATATTGTAAGGTAAATGTCAGCGCACTTATTAGGGAGTTGCGATAAATCTGGTCTACATAGCCTCAAATGGAGTTATTCTTGTATATTCATTTTACATAGCCTCACAGATCGGCATTTATATTTTAGTTAGTAGTTAGATAAAAATAGTTTTTAATTTCAAGGATCTAAGACAGAATGTTATGTTTTCACTAAGAGTTTTCTGGCAACAACAGAGATTGTCCCTTCCAGCAATCGAGTTTCAGATGTGAATCTTCCCAGCAATCGTGGAAAATAATGCTTTAACCAACCGCGCGCGTACTCTCTAATGCTGGGAAAGTTTGCCTCTTCAAACAATCCGCTATGCGCCCACCGTTACCATTGTTATTATATCGATAGAGAATACGCGCATAGTGGCAAGCGTTATTAATGGCCTGGACAATCGATCTTACGAAATACGTGCCAAAAATTGCATAACGATACCACCGAGAATTCATCAAATTCACCAAATAGAATAACTAAAATTGCAATCGCAATCATAACGCTTTCCAATGCTTGCTCATACAAACGTTGATCAGTAGATAGATTAACATTTCTTGTAGTTGAGTGCTTATGTAAATTAGGAATCCATTTTGGTAATTTATTTTATTTGCTGCTAGCAGATCAATCTCGAAACTTGAAATACACTACAGATGTTTCGCGTTCGAAACGCGTTTAATAGCTTAATAGCATAAATAGTTAATGGGGTTTCCCTTCGTCATAATGGTTATTTACTATCATGGCTAGCTTATTTCCAATGAAGATTTTTCTTTTTAACGGTCCAATTAAAACGCGTTGAAGCTAGTGAAATTCAATATTTGTAGGGAATTCAAAGTGTATGTACCTGAAGACTCTAAGCGAAGCTTAATTTGTGAAGCTTATAGAGCATATTTGCTTAAACATGCCGCATGCGATTAACTTAATTAAAAGAAGTGTGATAAATGAATATGGCCACTTCTCCCAAGCAAAAGCTTATGTAAAATGAATATGATTATCAATTTGTGCTGTTGAAGGTATGTTCAAAATAAGCCTAGAACGTATTCAAAATATATTTGAAAAAAAATATCCAAATGTCTTTCACATATCATAAAAAACACAGCCCTTCTCTCCTACATTTTATAGCTTTCCAGCAAAAATGAAAAAGCTATATCGACATGATTCATAGTTGGTCTGTATCCAACTTTCACAGTTGAAATGGTTTAACCGATTTCAGCCAAATTAGAAAACTTGAAGACTTTCTGATCAAAAAATGTATGATCTAGTCTTACATTAGGGTCATAATCACACTTCGCCGGCAAAAAAAATTTCTTTTTGATTTTATGTCTCGTAAAATATGCAATATTGAAAATTGCTTCCTATAAAAAAAAATTCGTTTGTTAAAAAAAATTGTAAGGGAAAGACAATTATGTTTTTTTTACTCACCATTTGCGAGAAAATGGGAATGAAATCTCTCAGAATCACTCCCTCGCTACCTCAAACTGATAATTTATCAAATTTAAAGATTTACTGTCATTCTGCACTAGTAACTACAGAAAAAGAGAATCAAGAAGACATTTGAGATAAAAGGTTAAAACTTACCATATAGTAACATATACAAGGGAAATTCAGAAATTAAAGTGATTTACTTGACTTCTCCACGTATAGTACACGTTGGCAAGATAAATACAATATCGTTATTCAGTATAATTGTCCGTTTGTGTAATGAAGTCTTCAGAATCCGTCTACGAAGACTATATGTCATAACGCCAGAGCGAGAAAAAAATGTGCCGATATATCAGGTATTGTTAAGAATAGGGAGAGCAAGAGCGCGCAAGTAAAAAAAAAAAGCGTTACAGAAGCTCCATCCTCCTTTGGAAGATAGACTGGCCCGTAAAGCGCGAAGCCACAAGCTGAGAGCCGATTGGCGTTGCATAACTGCATAGTTAATCGGTTCATTAAAAAAAAGGTCTAATAAAAACTCGGCCAAGCAAAGAGAAATCAGAGGGAATCATGAGATTATTCGAGGTCAGACGAACGATTGCTGGAGGACCAAAGGAGCCAGGAGAAGTTGGAAGCACAAGTTTATGCTTAAGTCCAACGAAATTCAGCAGGGCGGCCATTCGAAGGCACGTATTGGCTATAATGAATTGGTCATCGTAGAGTCCTCGAAAGCTTTTCCTTCAACGACATTAGCCTCATGCGAGCGTCAGGCTAAAGTGAAGAAGGAAATAGGCAACATTCTCCGATCCGATCAGCGTGGAAGTCTTCGCCACGCAAGCCCTCTAAGCGTAAGAGAGAAATCGAGAAATTGTTTGAGGCCATACAGATGGGTGCATGAAGAGTAAAGGAGTCCGAAGAATTTGAAAAAGCAACTACACAACGAAGTCCAACGGAGCTCCGCGAATCGGCGAATCCAATGCGCACTGTGGCGGTAAAGCGTTAGCGAAGTCAACGGTACCTCGAAAGACTTTCTTTAGTGGTTCGATCTTCGCCCGTTCGTTCGACCGAGGCGAAGAAAAATAAATGCTACGTGCACCGTTCAGGAATGTCATTGAAGTCTTCCCCTCAGACAGGCTCTTCAAAAGAGCTGACTGAATTAGGCGAATACCATCGATATTGGACTAAGCAAAGGAGTGACCCTGGGCAATTATCTACGTTATAATCATTCA
Organism: Rhysida immarginata; assembly: GCA_023313115.1. NCBI lineage: Eukaryota > Metazoa > Arthropoda > Chilopoda > Scolopendromorpha > Scolopendridae > Rhysida > Rhysida immarginata. Next base: position 628,913 of record JAHWFO010017593.1, read on the forward strand.
TGACAAATCATTCCAACTCGTTTGATATATTACATGCCATATTTTAGCATTGAAAGTTCCAATGAACCATAATGGTTCCACTAAACCAGAATGGTTCCACTAATCCAAGTTCCTTGAAACCAATTTGGACACTCATTAATTTTACGTTATATTCATTCATGACACCCCATTCCAAGTCGGAAACGCAAGGCAAGAAAACACTTGCAAACAGAATAATGCAAACTGTGCATTATATTCTGTAGACTCAAACGATAGCAGTCGGAAGTGAACTTCGTAGCCCAGACCGAGTGGAATCAGTCGATCGAGCTCGGGTGTTGTCCGAGGAGGACGCCAACGTAATTTCGCCTTACGAGGAAGACTAAACATATTTGGTGGTCATAACGGATACCGGCAGTGCTGCTGGTCCGGCTACTTCATCGCTAGCGGAGGAGCAACTTACCGGTCTAGACGTTAATTTCGGAGGCTCACAATTGGAGGTGGGGCCTACCCCCTTGCCCCGTCCGTAGATTCTGCACCAGTTAACTCACTGAATCTCGAGGAACACTCGCAACGCTCAGAGGCGTCCCAGGACAGGGCGCCAACGCATTAATCTGAACGCATAGCAACATTCCGAAGGTGTCTTACTAGAGCAACGAGAACGTCGAAAATTTAGCAATCGTGCGCCTTGCAAGTGAGATCTCACGCGGCGGGCCGCGCTTGGCTTCCGACGCTTTCCCGTGGGGTATAGTAGATCCTATAAACGTTTTGATGCATTTCATAATTTAGGAATAAGTGCTAGAATTAACGTTACGCATAGAATCTTTTATGGGTCTAGTTTATTTTTTAAGTCAAGACTAATACTTATGTAAACTTTAAAAGTGATATTTCTCTCGTTCGTTTCATTAGCCTCGGTCCTTTCGTCGACAAACCGATTACGTTCGCCGTCGTCTAGATTTACGGTTACCGGAGCAACCCACGATACAGCAACTACTGGCTTCTACTCTGCTGCGAGGATTCGTGCTTGGATTAATCGACCAGCCCCTCGTCAGATTAAACGAAGTCTCTTGCTATCACATACTTTTGTAAAAAGAAAAGAAACATTAGTTGTTACTTAAATATTTCTAATAACTTTGATATTGTAGTCTATTCAATGAATGCATTAAATCAGTTATTAAATTCATATCTCGTCACCTCTCCTTTTCCCTGACACGGGGACGTTTGCGTTTCGAGCGAACTGCTCGCTTCAACTTCGATGCCAGAACCTAAATAATACAACGGTCATTGTCATTATACTTTCTTTCTCAACATAGTGTTCTAGTATTGGGCGCTGCAATCTTTAAAGCGCAGCAAGATCATTTTAACCGCAACCGTTTGAGCTATGTCAAAAGTTTTTCTGTGCCATAAAGGTTCCTCGTACAATGCTAGTATTCTTTTATAGATTCCCGATAGGTTTTTTTTTTCTGAAATCGTATTTTGCTGACTAATGGACATTCGACCGACTGTAAGTTGAACTGAATTCATGTACCAATAAGTTCTTCATGTCATTTATGAACCATTGCTAGATTCTCCAAAATGCGACTATGATACCGGGCGGCATATCACTTTTTGATTTTTCTCTTATTAAACTGCTGCTATAGTGTCATGACTCTCTTTGTGCAGAGGATATTAGCATAAAAATTGTTTATGTTTATGATGTTCAGGAGAACTCCTAATTGTTGTTTTTATTATAGTTCAATATCTGCCGCGTCATTGACGTCAAATGATGAGTTTGGCGAATGCTGCTGCCTCTTTTGAGGTTTATCCAAAGTAATTTGCAATGGGCGACGTACTGAATAAAAATACTGAAAAATGGATTTTTTGAATAAATAAAAGCTACATCTCCCGAAAAAAGCGCCCAATATATTCATTCGATGAAATTTGGCCATAAAGTAGCCTGTGACCTCAAACTAAGTGGGGGTGAATTATTAGACCGCAGTTTACATCTGTTCATGAGTTACTAGGTTTTAAGAGCTACTGTTCCAGTGTCACGCGAGCATGACAAAAAATGTTAATCATGATTTCTGCTGTTGCCCGTTTAAAGCAGAGTAGTAAAACCTGGAATCTAAGACAACTGTCAGTGAATTCGCCAATGTAGTAATAACTGTCATAATGATTATGTATCACTCACAAATTGTGCCAAAGATGCCCAAAAAACTACGATACAAAGCAGAAGCTGAATTCTAAGGACAGTTCCAGGCAGTTGTGGATGGGTAAATATGTGGATGGGTAAACGTGCCACAAAAGTAGGCAAAATTGCTCTTTTCCATTGGCATCCACTATACGCAACCAGGTATCCTTATTTCTGAGGAAATTATTCTTTTCTAGAAGGTTTGGGAGTAAGATTAGAAGTATGGTAAAAAAAAACAAAAAAAAAACGAATGCTCTTTCCAATGGTCATAAAACCAAAAAAATAACATGACCCACATCCTGATTTTTGGCCTTAAAAAAAAGGCAAAAATTTGAATCATCATATTTTTGTGCAATTTTGTCCCCACGTATATCTCTTGTTGAGTCATTCTGTATACACATGCAAAACCCATAAGTAGTCATACATATGCCCATCCACAGCTGCCTGCACTTCATTACCATCCAGCCACTGGTCCTTAAAGTTCAGCTTTTATTTTGTTTCATGAATTTTTGGCCTAATGGTTATGGCCTTTATTCATCGCCAAAAGTTGTTCTAGAGTGGCAAGTTTTACTACTCTCTTTTGCTTTAAACGGGCAACAGCAGAAACCAAGGTTAGCATTTTTTGTCAAGCGCGCGTGACATATGAACAGTAGCCCTTTTGAGCAGGGGCTGTATCTCATGAACCACTGTAAACTGGGGTCTAATATTTTACCGCACATAGGTACCTGAAGTCACAGGCTATCTTACGGCCAAATTTCATCGAAATTGGAGTGGTCGACTGGGGGCCTTGGTTGAACTCACATGGAGTGACCCCCATGGATGCATAGAGGTTTAAACTTCATATAAAGAAAATTATTATATAAAGCCAGTCTGAATTCGTATTTTAATTAAACAGATAAGAAGGAAAGCAACTTTTAATACAGATGACGGCGGTCGTATTCAATAAACCCATCAAAGAGCTGTCGGTAATTATGAATTAGCTTTCGGTTGGTAATCATTTTATCCGCATGAGCAAGTCACTTCGATTGTCGATTAAAAGGCGAACGAAGTTTTAAAAATTTAATTCAAAATAGAGACTCCAATGAATTATCGCATTACATATTAATATTTAATGTTGAATTTTTATCCGTAATGATACTTGGTTAGTTCCGTTCATTAAATATTCTTAACGCTTTCTTCATAGACTTTGTTATTGTTATAAATGTAAACGCAAACTATTACAGGAAAAGGTGTAAACCGAAGATTTTATGCTTAAAAATAAAATTCATTCTTAAGTTAATGGCCATTTGAGATGATTGTATTTTTATGGCGATGTTATATTGAAAGCGCACATTAAGTTCTTCCAGGACGAAATTGTCTCGCAAAGTCGTAAAGAATTCATAAGGAATCCTTTAATTTAATCTTTTCCCCAATTACGTTTAAGTAAAAGACAAAAAAGAAACCTAAAAATCTCTTTTAAGACAAGATTAACTTATTATTGCGATGGCGGTTCATCATCAGACAGTCTCAGAAACCAACGAAGGATAAAAGTCAGTCGCTTAAGCCTCACAATTTTCACAGCGTTGGTTAAATTCTTTAAATTCTAATCAGAACGAAACACGAGGGTCATTTTTATTTTGTAATAAAAACAAAACTACTATATATATATTTTCAAATTTTTTTCTTTACCAGCTTATATGTACCTTAAACTATTTTTCCACATAGTTTCCAAGTTTATTTAAGCACTTGTCATAGCGCTCAATGTATTTCCGCATGATCACTTCATAAAAGCTGCCACCGGTGAAGAAAGTCAAGCAATTTTCACTTTTTTCATCGTCGCCAAAATGCAGACCGCAGATGAAATCCTTTAGATTCCGGAACAGGTGGTAGCCACTGGACGCGAGGTCCGGACTATAAGGCGGGTGGTTACGTTGTTCCCAAACAAAAAATCTGATTAGTTGGGAACAACTCGATACTCGCTTTACAATCCGGACATCGCATCTAGTGGCTATCACCTGTTCCTGGATCTAAAGGAGGTCATCGGCAACCTGTATTTCAGCGACGATGAACAAGTGAAAACTGCGTGACTTTCTTCACCGGCGGCAGCTTTTATGAAGTGATCATGCGGAAGTACATTGTGCGCTATGACAAATGCATAAATAAACTTGGAAACTATGTGGAAAAATAGTTTAAGGTACATAGAATCTAGTAAAGAAAAAATTTTGAAAATATATATAGTAGTTTTGTTTTTATTACAAAACGGTTCTTTAAAAATGACCCTTGTAACTGCGATTCAGCAAGAATGCATTGTCTTCTGCGCTTTAAACGTGAATATAAACGAATTGAAAATTAACAGCAACATTATGAATTTAGAGATGCTTCGGTTTTCCTGAGTGGATGTCATTACAGTTTCTTGGTTACGAGGATTTTCATTCCCCGGGGATTCGAAACTCAATAATATTAATAGTTTTGAACGAAGAATCAGATATGAAAAGATTAATGCAATATCGTGCCAACAGAAAATTCCGATTGCCAGTCGACATTGAAAAAGGCTGTTTCAGCTCCTTTCCCGATCTAATTATTTACGGTATTGTTTGAAACTCATCCGATTTATCGAAATGCGATTTACAGCATTGTAAATGTAAATGCAAATCCCATGCTAACCATCGAATGCTATTATAATAATACTATTACGAGAGGGCAATTTTTTTTTTATAAATCCCTTCTAACTTCAAAGAAATTTCAATTAATAGGATAATACAAAAATTCCGTGCTTCAATTTTAATTTAAATCTCCAACAGCGTTCAAACAAGAAACAGAGTTTAGAATCTGAACAAGAAAGTTATAAACATCGAGTTTTATAAAATGAAAATCAATTTCTCTTTGCTTGGGGCTTTTGGTATCTTATACCTTCTCTTTTTACGAAAACAGTCACCTCTTCTTCGTGCATAAGAACATAAAAAGATGTTTTAACTATATTTTCATTTCAATCTGTAAGTACTACCTAATTTGAAAATACACATAGTTTGATCAGGCAAAGAATTAGTTTTACTTTAAAATTGAAACTGTAAAAATAGTGAAACACGCGGAGCCGCCATTTAGTAATATATTGTATACTTATTGCATAATTTGAAACTGGTCAACTTCAATACGTCCATCAGCAAAATCCAGTGTCAGACACTCGCCAATGTTGCGGTATATTAAATCAACAAATAATCAGTTGTATCTCTGATTAAATTGCCAAATGATATAATGATTTTTCTTAAAAAGGTTTACAGCTAATTTCTTACAAATTCTAATAAGTACATTAATAAGTAAATGGATTGAAAAGTTGTCAAAGTTTTAAACTTTTATACTGTATTATTTATTTTATATATCGTCCAATATGCGAATCGAGACTTTCCATCATTGTAATCAGAAATTTCAAACTTTTTATGCGCTTCATAAATGAAATAACCCAATTCTTAATCCTTTCAATATGCTGAGTTCAAAACTGACAGCATAAAGTAATATTGGCTCAGATTTAACCAAAACTGTAATAAAATATATTATTTGCGCACATACATATATAAAATGTAATGCTGGCGTCTTGCAATACAGGCACTGTATGTGCTAACTTAAAACTAAAATGTAGCAATTAAAAACACAATACTCATCATGGACGATATTTCTTTGGTCTGTTCTTTTATGAGATTACAAGCATTTCTCGCATTAAAGTTCGTGTGGTCCTTGAATATTTTTAAAGGATGGTCTTTTTATGTATAAAATTTCTCCTAAATTCAAACATGACAATGTAAAACAATTGAAAGTTTATTTGAAAAACCCAACAGTAAAAGCTAACCAAACAACATAAAAAAATATAAAATAAAAGTAAGGATAATTTAAAAAAAAAACAAAAAAAAACACTTTATCGCCATCTATTGGTAAAGTCTTCATATAGAAATTAAATTAATTAATTACCACTAATAGATCAATTGTTTAGTGGATTTTTAATTGATTCATGTATTGTCATCAGGAGTAAGTAAGTGTGCAAAATTCGAAGTCACTCGGTTAATAACTTTAATATGGATTACAAACAAACAGACAGACAAAGCAAGTAGAATAAAGTGTGTTAATAAAATGAAATCTGCTCTACTATGAAAGACAGCAATCCACTCTCCCCCATTACCTAAAATGTAACAATCTAACATCTCCTATTAATTATTCAATTGAAACATATCAAAAACTCTTTTCTTTATAATTTTGAAACCAACAATTTTAAAAACCAACAAATTTTGAAACCATCAATTTAGAGTTGCCTTATAATTTTAAAAATACATACACATGGAGTCCGATTTAAAAGTTTTCCAAGATGATCCGGCCGGAAATTATTGCTTGAATAATAAGGCTTGTAGAAAAGCTCATGATAAAAAATCCAAGATTATTTTACTGACCCAATGTCATTATCTAAGTCACAAATCACTGAGATCCGGGCGTTAACTGCCGGCTTCGTTGTAGAAATTTCACACATACTTCAATTTTCCGAAGCAATTTTGAAAATAATAAAACGCAATTTTGTGAGCATTCCTAATCAAAAAAATTATTATTTATGCCAACAAATAATTATTTATGCCATAAAATCCAAAAAATACATTAGAAACTTCTTATTGAATACATTTAATGTTTTCGAGCGGAGCCCGTCGCTCATCTTCAGAATGTATGAAGGAAATGCTACCAAACTTAAAAAACAAAGACTAGAAAACTGAATAAGCGGCGGGCTCCGCTCGTTAACGTTAAATGTCTTCAATAGGAAGTTTCTAATGTATTGTTTGGATTTTCTTGGCATAAATAATAATTTTTAGATAAGGACTGCTCTCAAAAATCAGTCAGTTTTTACGTTTTATTATTTTCAAAATAGCTTCGGAAAATTGAAGTGTGTGTGAAATTTCTACAACGAAGCCAGCAGTTAATGCCCGAATCTCAGTGATTTGTGTCTTGTACAGTCGGCAGCAAAAGTACTTAGCCACCTTCCATTAATTTTCCAAAATTAAACATTAATTTTCCCTTTACCAATTCCGGTAAAAAGTAACAATTCTAGTGCACCAAAATGATCATACCCGTATCAATCAATACACACCAAGAAAAACTTTTTTACCGGAATTGTTAAAGGTAAAATTAATGTTTAATTTTGGAAAATTAATGGAAGTGGCTAAGTACTTTTGCTGCCGACTGTACACTGACATTGGTCAGTAAAATAATCATTGGCTTTTAACCTTGGATTTTTAATCAGGAACTTTTCTAAAAGGTTTATTATTCAAACAATAATTTTCGGCCGGATCACCTTGGAAAACACTTAAATCGGATTCCATTTATAGTATTTTTAAAATTATAAGACAACTCTAAATTGATGGTTTCAAAATTTGTTGGTTTTCAAAATTGTTGGTTTCAAAATTATAAAGAAAAGAGTTTTTGATATGTTTTAATTTGATAATTAATTGGAGATGTTAGATTACTACATTTTAGGTAATGGGGGAGAGTGGACCGTTGTCTTTCATAATAGATCAGATTTCATTTTATTTTATATTTTTTATGTTGTTTAGTTAGCTTTAACTGCTGGAGTTTTCAAATAAATTGTCAATGTTTGAATTTAGGAGAAATTTTATACATATTACATTTTTAACCCAATTTTAATGATTCAAATGATGGTCTTTTTCTGAAATACTTAATTTTATTATAAAAGACTGAAGATCGTATTTTGATAGTAAACTACTGTTATTTGTACTGTTATTGACTGTATTGAAGATTAATATTTAATTATACTTAATTACTGTTTCTACTATTTTTATCAATACTTTAATACATTTATGAGCTATTGCACCTTTATCAGCTTCATTAAAAGTAATATGGCTAGATGCAATCCAGGCGAAATTTAAATTTAACTTTCTAGTAAATCACGCTTTCTACTCGAGCTCAGTTATCAATGTCTTCAAAGAGCCAGTCCACAAATTAAAAAATAATTGAATATGAGAATGAAGGATCCGCGGTTTAACTAATAACAGAAGCAAATCTACAAAGCCATTTCTTCAATGAACTCGAAACAATAATAACAATTTGTTGATGATCCAGGAGGAATCAGCACAACATTGGTAGAATTCTATATATATTATATATACTATAGACCTAAAATACTATTGGCAAAAGCAAAATGAGATGAGAAAATAGCTTTGGCTATCGTATTATATGGAAACGAATAAAAATTATATGCAGCTCTACTTACCATTAAATATAAGGCATGCTCAAATGAAAGTGATTCAAAGGGCACTGAGACCGATTAAATGAAAGTTTTGTTTATATGATAGAAGAACATCTTATAGTCACTATTATAGACGCGCAATCCTAAAAAAAAATCGGCTAATACCGTCCGCAAAAAGTCTTTTTTCTGCTGCTCTCTGAACCATGCCCGAACCATAACCTCCTCATCATTGGCGAATCGTCGACCTTTCAGTGCCTTCTTTAAAGGACCAAACACATGAAAATCACATGGTGAGAGGTCCGGGCTATAAGGAGGGTGTGGCAGAACTTGCCAGCCCATTTTGGTTATTGCTTCCTGCACCAGTCTCGCAACATGGGGAAAGATCACCCCATCACCGAGCTTACCAGGACGCTTGTTTATCACAGCTAGACGCAAGTTCTGCAGTGTCTTGGTCAATGCGATAACATTAATACGGGTATTAGGCTCCATAGACTCCAAAAGCAGAGGACCGTCGGAGTGAAAGAAACACGAAAGCATAACCTTCCCGGTCGAAATTTGCGACTTGAATTTTTTGGGCCGTGGTGACGATGGATGCTTCCACTGCATTGCGGATACCTTCCCGGAGGGTTCCCAATAATGGCACCAGGTCTCATCTATCGCGATAATCTTCTTCAAAATCGCTTCCCCCTCACGACTGTAACGTTCCAGATGATCCAAACAGCAGCCGAAACGCAGCCCTTTGTGCTCTTCCGAGAGCATTCCGGGTACCCACTGACAGCAGACCTTGCCATATCCCAGGCTTTTCACTACAGCATATGCGGAACCAATACTGGTTTTGCGATCCTTCGCAAGTGACGGTATGCTGATCCGCCTGTCCTCACGAATTGACTTATCCATGTCTGTCGTCAATTGATCGGTGATGACCGCGTTTGCTTGGCCCGGACATGGTTTATCAGCCGTTTCCACACGACCATCATGGAATATTTTGGCCCAACGCACCACGGTTGCTTTCGAGACACATGCTTCTCCATAAACATTCAACATCCGAGCATGAATGTTAACTGGTGGAATGTCCTCAGCTGTCAGAAACATTATCACCGCTCGTTGGTCAGTTTTGGACGGAAATTTATTAGGAGGGTCCATTGTAACACAAACGAAATACGATCATAAGCCTAACGTAACTTCCCACAGCAGTGCTTATCAGAACAATCACCCATTTGCCTCGTGTCTGCGCGCTACAGCCCGAGTCACTTTCATTTGAACATGCCTTATTTAATTCTGCCTGTCGTATAATAAAGCAATTAACATAAGCCCATCTATTAGTAGAAGTTGTACTTATTATACGGGATGAGGCATCAAAATGCACAGACTTACGAGAAGCTGTATATCTGACTCTATAAGTACTTGGTCGTATCCTACGTGGTTTTATGAACGAACCCAATAATTTATTTCGAAAAAATTTGATGGATAAAATCTTATCTGTTATAATATAAAATAATGGATGTCTCTTCTTTAGCATACTCTGAATGAATAAATAAATAAGAAGATAAACTTCAAGTCGAATCTTATCTATTCTCTAAACAAACTGAATAAAAGATCACAAAGGAATATTACAAACGATCATTCCTATTGTTTGTAGGAAGATAGCAGAAACATCAATTATGAGGAAATGAAAAGATAAAGTAAACTAAAGGATGAAGTCCTTCAATGATGTCGATGATGTCAACATCAATCGGAAGTCTTCTTCCAAAGCATAATACAAACATATGGAATTCATTGTGTAATATTTAAAAGGTCATTAATGTCATCTTTCTTCTTGATTTAATAGCGAGGAATATGGTAAACAAATAAGGATCTCAAACAGACAATGCCTGTCATTTAACAAGAGGAAAAATTAAATTACCAAGACAAGCAGATTTAAGACGTAATTCATCAAATAAAAATCAGATGTAAGAAATATTCTTTCATTTATCTAAAGAAAAATTTGCTTACGTGCTCTATGAAGCACTACCGTGAATGCAATATTTGGATGAAAATACGTGGAGGAATTTCAAAAGAAAACTGGCATTTTAATGTTCCGTATTCTATTCTCTAAGAACATTCACTGACAAGTTTGAAGGATACATGTTACGCGAAAGTTCTAAGCAACTGGAATTTAATAGATTTTGCTGATATATAAACGGTCTCTTATTCGATTATAACCCATAAAAAGTGTACAATATGTGGTAAAAAGTTTCCGGAGACTCCTCCAAAACAATGTTAAGTGTCCTAGTTTACATGCCTATGATATCCAAGGTAATGCTGTATAAACAGAAATTTGCCTTACTTGACCCATTTGCTATTCAAATTCGCACAGTATGGGTCACGCAACAAGTCTGTACGCGAGATTTCGGTCATGTAATCGTTCAACTGTAAGTAACATCATTATCAAGTTTAAATTTCAAGGAGTAACGTCAGTGAAACCACGATGCGGTAGCTAAAGAAAATGACAGAAAGAGATCATCGAGTCAAGTAATGCCATTTCAAATGCCGCCAATACAATTACTATACCCTGTCTCAGCATCAGTTGAGAGTGACGTCATGGAATGAGGTCCCTTACCAGACATAGTCACAACATCGTATCCTTCCGCCGTTAAAAGAATAAGTTATTCTAGGCTATGTATGCTACGTTACACCATCCTTTAATCGTGTGGCTTCTCCAAAGTAGAATAGTCGAATGGTGTCTATCAGATATCATTTGTTTAAATTAATGTTTAAAGTATTTTAATCCTCTTCGTGAAAACTCGACCATCTTTCATTTCTGACACATCTCTTTCACGCAGGAACAAGAGACGCCGCCATTGTTCAAATAATCTCGATTACAGACTGACTTCATTTTATTTTTTTTTTTTAATTTCATAAAACGGCTTTTCTATCCGCCGATGTATTATTATATTGAGGAGAAAAATATGAAATATGATTCCAGAAAGAATTTTGAACTTTTTATACAGAAAATTATTCGAACTATTTCTTCATGCGGGCGTACTGTAACCGCTTCACTCGTTACGTCACTCATAACTGAAGCTGAGACAAGGTATAGGAGCAAGCACTTTAGATTTCTATGTCTGCTCTGCTACTCCTAAACCCTATATCAACGAATTCACTGCAAAGCGATATTTGTAATAGTGGAAACTTAATGAAATCACCGAAACTGGGCCATGAAACAATAGAAATATGTCTTATGGAGCGAGTATACACCTTGACAATCAAGTATTCGAGTTTGGATCTAGCGGACGCCCGGAGAAGGATTGCGTGGTGCCTTTTGTAAAGTTCGCATGAGGCGGTCATTGTATAGAGCTCATTTTCATAATTTGGATTGGACCAACTTGCACCGGTAGCAGGATCTATGATGTCTGCAAGTGACTTTCACATATGGACAATTCTGCGCCGCGAATTTTGTGGCAACAGTTTGGTAATGTACCATTTCTGTACCAGCCTGTCAGTGCTCCTTGTCACAAAGTAATGTGTGTGTGCGTGTGTGCAGGCACTGTTTGAGGAAAGTTGGGTTGAAAAAAATAGATTGGTCTGCACAGAGCTCCGATATAACTAATATTGAACACCTATGGAAGCGACGACTACAGACTTGGCTGCATACATCTCTGACAGAACTCGTCAACGTTCTTTGGGAAGAATGGAAGAAAATTCCTGAAACCATCTACCAAATACGGTGGAAAGTCTTCCTTGGAGAGCAGAGACCGTAATAAAAGGATAGGGAAGTTAAACTCCATATAAATTTTCGTGAAATTATGGTTGCAGTGCATTAGTGCACTTACCTAAAAACTTTTAATCGCATTTTATATAATGAAAGGTTAAAATGCCAACTTTTCGCTAATCCGAACAGAGCGAAGTAACAATTAGCTTGGAATACGAGCTACAATGCTTCGATCTATATTTTTAAGGCTGTTTTTAATAAGAACTTAGGATGAGGACATGAACCTTTCATTAATGTCATAAAAATAAAAAAGAACAGGACAGAAAAAAAAATAGACACACCAGCTTCAGGTTTCCTTCTTTTTTTTAAAATAATGACAATTTTCGCATGGAGAAATCAATCGCTTCATTAGAGATAATTAGATATTGATTAGCATATTGTTCACTTAGTATCGCTTTTCTTTTGCTCCGCAGTGATAATGAAAGCCCAGAATAAATTAACCGTGATTAATTTAATAACACTGTGTGAAGTATCATAAAACTTCAACTTGACATAGCGCAATGTAATTTATTAAGCTTCGTTCAATATTGAATTTTTTTTCTCCCTTCCTTTCGTATAAACCTGATTTAGAGGTATTCGTTGCGCGGAAGAATTATAAATTATTAAAGGATTTTTACACTCTCAACTCTACACTACCACAAGCCGTATTTAAAGTATCAGTGCTCTCTTTGCCCCAATAAACCCCGGTTAATAATTGGAATTGGCTCTAAACGGAAAAACTGAACGGGTTCATTGAAGAGCAAACAGTTGGCCAGCTTGCTTTCCGCAAAATTTAACCAATATAACAGGGGGTGATATTACTGTTCAAACCGCAGCACAACCCTGCTCTTTTACCTTTAGGAAAATTTTATTATTGTGTGAATTTATTGTTTAAAGAGGAGCTTTCTTCATCAAATTATTTATTTAGCAGTCCATTCTGAATTTTAAAATAGAAAGCATTTTGCATGGTCAAAGAATAAGGAAAAAAATCGATACTCTCTTTTGTTTGCTAATTCCGGATCCAGTTGTGGTTGAAAATATTATCAACGAAAGAAAATCCGCCTTCAGGCATCTATCTAAAATTTATGTTTAAGATAAATGTTTTCAGTTGAAAACATCCTAAACTGTTGCAGAAGGTTCAACGCAATATAGTTTGCTTAGTTTAAAAAGGTTGAAAGGTTGTATTAAATAGATATATCTACTAGGAATTAAAACATTGTAATGTTAGATTACATCCACCCTTGACGTAGTACTGTAGATTTAAGGAAGCCATTTTCGTGGACCTGGAAATTCACAACATGATATAGAGTTAGAAATCCATTTGAATTTTTTTTAAAGGAATGGAAACAAAGCGTTGGAGCACCCTCATTTTTGCGGTTGAAAATTAAATAAAATGTAAAATTCAGTGAATTTGCAGACGATACATTTCAGGATTATCACATTATAGGATGTCATATATTAATGAAAAATAAACTTTCTACATTAACATCCTGGCTTTTTTCCGTGACATTTGGGCTATTTTACTGATGAACGCGAAGCACATTTCGATTAGATATACAGCCCATATTTAAAAAAATTAGAATATTCGTAAAGCTTTACAATCACAGACAAATAATGATAAATATTTCCGTTTTATGAGATGGAAATAAAAAATTTTATAATTGCATTCAACTTTAGAATCTTCGTTATCCATGAAAACGAAATGGATTTTTCCATTGTAATTGAAAATGACGATACATTTTTCAAAATCAAAAACTTAGAATACCCTGGTTGATTGGTTCAGAATACAGAATATTTGCATTTTTAAAATCGTTATAAAAGTATGTTGCAGTTAGAAAGCTTGTTTTTCTGAAACAATATTCGATTGTTATCAAAAACTGTTTTCAAGTTGACAGTGGGCCGTTAAAGTGAAGTTTCTTCGGCAACGAACGATTTGAAAATCGCTTTTCACTAAACAGAACAGACCCAAAAGAAAATTGCTGTATAATGGATTGTTCACAGGCCACTATTTCACACTATATATATTTGAATTCATACAAAAACAGTGCACATCTATCAAACAATCGCCGATCGCTGAGATGATCGACACCTCAAGGGGATCGCAAAGAAGAATCGTTTCAGAAGCATCAGGCATCTTCATTTGCTGTGGACAAAGAATGATGTTGACGTATCTCAATCAACAACATTACGACGACTGCATACTGTGAAGTTTCAGTACAGAGTCCCTTGCTAACACGTAAACAATGACAAGCTCGAGAGTGATGGCGTAAAGCAAGACTCTTTGGGGTGAAAACGACTGGAAAAGAGTAATTTTCAACAATGGAAGTCTTATTTTGTGTCAGCATTGGTGAACAAGATCCTCGAGTATGGCGACGTAAAGAGGAGGCTTTTACCAGAGAATGTTTAAGCTTTAGGTTAAATTTTCTACTTCTGTGATGGATGAGGAAGTATATTTGCCGATGGTGCTGGACAACTGTACATTCTTATCTACCGTGTAAATTGAGAGGTGTATCAAGAGGATCTTTAGCATTTAATGTTGCCAGCAGCAGAAGAGTTGTCAGTGATAATATTATTTTTCAATAGGATGGTGCAACTTTTTATACATCTGAAAACACCATGCAGTGGCTTAAAGAAAACCAAATACAAGGCCTTCTTTGGCTATCCAAATTACCTGATCTCAAACTTACTGAAATGTGTGGAGAGAAGATGCTTCAAACCCGATATCCAAGCAATAGGGATGAATTGGCCAAAGCTTTGAAGCATGCCTGGTCATGCATAACAAAAGAGCAATCAATATGCTGCCTTTATAAACACCCTACCACTCAGATTAAGAGCAGCTATCCAAACTCGTGATTAAGGCTGATTAATCATTAAAATATTTTCCTGAATTAGATTTATTCGTTAATACTGTATTCTAATAATCTGAACCAGAATATTTTACTTTTTGATTTTGGTATACCATTTGCAAATTAGTGAAATTCATATGGGTTGATGTGAATAATAAATGTAACATCTTACGCTTTAATTCATTATATCAACTGTTTCATTGCATCCAATAAAGCGGAAGTATTTGTCGTTAAGTGTAGTTGTAGGAATTTATGGTTAGTCTAATTTTCTGAATATGGTTTGTAGCAATAACAGAACAACGACAATGTAAACCGTCAGTATTAGCTAATTACCACTGATCGGTAACCAGAGCACTTTCTAGTTAATATAAATGTAATGCATGCAGAGATGAGAACAGAATATGATGAACCTATAACAACGATTTTTTTAATTACAAATATCTCAACAATGCAATCATATATTAGCATATATAACCAGGTCATTTTTATCTTCAGCACACAACTAAGCAGGAGTTCGGGAATGGTGGTTTTCTTTAAGGAACCTAATAAAATGTCAACATTTGTTGTGCCGTGTTGCTCATCTGAACTATTAACAGGATCTTTATGTGCAGTGGCTATATTAAAAATTTACAGGATATAACTCAGCTTCTCTGTAATCATTTCTACAAATTAAATAGAACGCCTTACTGTTTAAATTATTTTATTAAAATTAAAAATGTACCGAGCAGCTTCCCTAATTTATAGTAAATTGAATTAAAGTTTACTCAAACGAGAATGGCGACTGAAATTGTACATTCACTTAAACAATATTTGTAGTAAGAAGAAAGACTTTAAAATTTGAATAATTATTCATGTACATAATTCATAAAGAAGAGATGTCTGATAAAACTGAAATCTCTACATAAATTAGAGGCAGCCTATAAATTACCAGTAATTGCCGTGCAATACTAGGAGAATGTAATGTATAATATTATAATATGCTATAAATTTAGAAATATTACCAGAAGTTCTCTAGATTATTATCTTCTACAGAACACATTTAAGATAATAGACAGAGAAGCACCGTAATTACACCCTCCCTCTCAAATAAAAATATTCTTTTAAAGACCAATGCCATATTTAATGAAACAATATGAATAATGCCGCACGGTTTGTCGCATGTTATGAGGTAGTTTATACAAAAAGACATTAGAATTGATTGAAATCATCAAAGAGAAGAAGTAGTCAATGTGGTGGGGGAGGAACATGAAAGTCAAGAGGTAACAGGAAGGCCATTATGTGATTCTCAACGTCAACCAATGATCGTCGGCGAAGTCGCCTATCAGTAACAGAAAGGATCACCCTAAAAGCCCCAAGAATTCTCCTTCATTACAGACGAATTAACATGATAATATGCTTTCGCCAAGTGCACCGATTTTTTTTGATTTCGCCTTCTCTTTTCTCTCTCTCGCCAGTTTGTCCTATTATGACGAGAAGTTCGTGACCCCTTGTCGAGCCCATTTTGACGGCCCCCACAGCCGCCGCCCGTTCTTTTGCCAGCCTCTCTCTCTCTCTCTCCCTTCCATTTCCTAAGAGCTAATGATGTGCGGTCCGATTGGGCATTAATCTCTTTCACTGGGAATTAAATGTTTCCTTCTCTCTTTCTCTTTCGCTCTCTCACGAGAAACTCTAGTTAATTACATTTACTCATGCTAGAAATAATTATTTCCAATTTAGTGAGTTAAATTATAGGTTCAAAATGCCAACACACTCCACGACTTGGTAGATATTTTTAGGGAAATGAGCGGAAAGATACTGCGACTTCATTAAAAAAAAATAAGCCGAAGCGAAGAAAAAAACATTTTTACTGCTTTCTTTAGTAGTATTTACAGTTACTATTAAAGACTTTGAAATAGAACTGGTGGAAATTATGCTTTAGGTAAGAGTTCTAAGTGGGATTTTTTTATCTGTTTTGTTTGTCTTTTGGTTTTAAAGCTTTCCTGAATTTCAAGTAGGAAACACTGGAAGTTTATCGGGGCGGATGGATAAAACGAAACAGATTAGAAAAACAGGCTTTAGCCAACATATAAATTGGTAATATGAGATGTCTTCTTGTTCATGTTTTACGGGAACACGGATTGGAATGAACTTTTGTTTAGATCTAAATTCCTACACTCTTATAAAAGAATTGTTTGGAAAAGCATTTTCAATATTACGAATTATATTGCTATATTTTATATCTTTTAAGGCAATACAAGATTCCATTATCTTAAATATTTTAAGTATTTCTGAAGAATATATTATATTAAAAGTTTAAGTTGTAATTTTCCTTTCCATCGAATAATAGAAAAGATAAAATAAAATAAATTAAAATAATATTATATAGTTCACCAATTATAGCCCAAATTTTATGAGATGGTTGAGTAATATAAAAAGATTATTTGTTTGCAGAAGGAATATTTTGTAGAAGGAAATCTTAGATACTGAAGGAGTGAGTTGAAGAAATGCAGAACTTGAAGAAATATCTTAAAGAAGTTAATGTTCTTCTTGAAGAAATGAAGTTCAGAAGGAAACAGAAGATGTTCTTGAAGAAATGAAGATTAGAAGAAAATTGGCGAGTTGAAGAAGTTGTTCTTGTAGAAAATTATACATTTCTTCAACATTCTTCAACATCTCCAGTTCCCTTCTACAAGACCAGCTTCTCCAACTCGCCAATTTTCTTCTAATCTTCTTTTCTTCAAGAACATCTTCTGTTTTCTTCTGGTCTTCGTTTCATCAATAACATTAACTTCTTTCTTCAAGATATTTCCTCAAGTTCTGCATTTCTTCAACTTCTTCAGCATCTCAGATTTCCTTCTACAAAATATTCCTTCTGCAAACAAATCATCTTTTTTAATAACTCAATCATCTTCCAATAATTATATTGTACTATAATTGATGAACTATATATTTTATTATAATTTATTTTATTTTTTCTAATAAAAATTGTAAAGAAAATTTAAAAATTAAACTATAAATATATTTCATCATCTTTTTTTAAGAATATTTTAAGACGATCATTTGTATAATCCCTATTAAGCTTTCTTTTTATGTTTATTAATATTTAATGAAATGCTATCCTGAAATAAATTTTACATATAAAAGGCAAACGAGAATGCGAGCATAATGTTTCCCTAATAGGATTAAAAATAATATAAATATACTAGAATTACATATATGTAATTCCATATACAGTCTGCTTTTGGATTACCGCAAAACTTCCATTATGAAATATTATTTAAACTATTCAGAAGGAACCCGCAATGTGACCACATATTCGCTTTGAAGTTACATGCTTAGCGCTTTATCTTGAAGTATTATCTTATACGATTCACAACATTAACCGAAACGAATGATAACATTATTCGACTAATTATCTTATCAATCCGATTAAGCGCCATCGTAATCGCAGAACATATATTATTAAAAATTTTTCAGTATCAAAACTAAATTAGCAACAAAGTACATGTGTATTATTCCAATTAACTGTTCTGATCTAATGGAAATCTAAATCGACAACTTCGCAGACATCCTCAATCGTGTTTTTGTGGTTTGCTTGTTAATGACTTGGTAGATATTTAGATTTCAAACGAAAAGTTTGAAAAGGCAATAATGAA
The DNA here is from genome assembly GCA_023313115.1 of Rhysida immarginata. Classification (NCBI taxonomy): domain Eukaryota; kingdom Metazoa; phylum Arthropoda; class Chilopoda; order Scolopendromorpha; family Scolopendridae; genus Rhysida; species Rhysida immarginata. The sequence continues at coordinate 647,481 of JAHWFO010017593.1, forward strand.
TTGAAGGAAAATCATCTTAAATTGGTAAAAATTTTAGATTTACCTGACCAAGTACACGTCTAATGGGCTTTTTTTTCAAATTAATAAAGCAGTGATAAAGCACCAAAAAGCTAGCATTTTGGACAGGGACTGCCCTTTGTCAAAGAATAAAATTAATTAGGAGGCCAAAAGAGAATAAAATTAATTAGGAGAGACTGCTTTATATACAGAAACAACGAAAGTAAGGGTGGTGGAGGTTGGTTGAAAATAGAAGGCACGCAGATTGTTTCTGTACAAAAGATGGTCTTTCTTTTGACGTCTTAAATAACTTTGTCTTTTCACAAAGAACAGTCTTTTTCCGAAATATCAGCTTTTTTTTTTTTTTTTACACAGATTTATCACTTTTTTCCCAATTCGTGTTCCTCAGGAAAAGTTTGTCTCTTTTTCATTCTTTCTACATTCGTCAGCTATTCAAAGGTAATACGTAGAAATAATTTTGTGTTCTGTTGTCTTGTAATGGCACATTTTAAAAGGGCACCGTACTAGAATTTTATTAACAAAACTGCATTTTATAGTTTGGCAGTAAAAAAAACTCGTTAATAGAAGCGATTGTACATGTAAACATAAAACCCCGTTACACGAAAGACTTTGAATGATTTAAAATGTAAATCGCGATGAGTTTTACAGGACGGTGTCCTGGGTGATCACTAAATCATAGCCTTGGCGGTAGAAATGTGGCGGAGCGTTATCCATTTTGCTGCTGTGGCATCAAACAATTTTCAAGCATGCCCACAAGGGCAGCAGTTTGAATGCTTAAAGGAAAAAAAACGGATATAAATTTTTAATTTTGAGATGTCGGCCAATTCAAAGAAAACTTAAAGATATGCTTCTCTTAACTAACCAAAGTTCATTACCATGATGCTAATAGAATGGTTGAAAGAAATTCATGAAAACGCTGTAATAATACCGGTATATAAACCAAATGAATATTATATCATTATAAAATTTTTGTATAATGTTCCTTTTGCTTATGCTTAACAGATGAGTTCACAAAATGTATTCACAATGTCCTCCTTCCGCCTCTTTAAGCATCTGGACTCTGCGACATGATTTTGGGGCAGAGGCGTAGTAACATGCATGAAGTGGAAGACGTGGATTTTCTCTAGCCCTTATCCTCATATTCTAACTATTCATAAAAACATTAAGGTGTTTCTTCAATAAAAATATTAAATTCAAAATCTGAAATGTGCTGAAGAAGCCATTTTGCATGATCTGTGTTTGGCATTCCTTATTCAGCGCTAATGGTATATCGTGAACTGCAAGTAGCTTCATACTACGCCTGTTTATTCGAGAGTTATTCACATTTTTTCGGGCAAACGACTATACTGAGGGACCAATTTATTATGAGTATTTGACAGTTTTAAGCCAATTAGCTATGACGTTAAACTGTTAGGGAGAGAGACTTTATAAAAAAGGAAAGGGAGAGAGACTTTATAAAAAAGGAAAGCTTAGTGCTTACGAAAGTAGTAGAAGTGATTTGTTTCTGAAAATAGGGTAAACAACGCGATTTGACAGACTTTGAATGTAGGATGATTGTAGGAGCTCGGAGTCACGGAGCAAGTATCAGCGAAACCACCGCATTCGTGAAATGTTCCAGAACAGCGGTTGTTATCGCGTTTAAAGACCCAGCCAAAATCTGGGGCAAAATCTCAACATACAACTTGTGGTCGTCATCGACAAGTGAATGCCCAGAGGGTATGGAGAGTGTCCAGAATTATAAATGACAACAGAAGGGCAAATTACAGTACATCTTAATCAAGGATCCTCTCCAATGATCTCTGACTCGCACAACGATAACTAAATATCATTGCTGAAAGTTCATCCTGCCATGCTGATGGCTTATCGGATAAACTTTATACAATGGAGACAGCTACTTTCATCAAGATAATGCGTCCTGCCATAGTGCCCAAAATTTACAGTATTAGGTTCAGAAACATGTAGGAGAGTTTACTTTTGTGGGATCTCAATCCCATTTAACATTTGTGGGATGAGGTTGAAAAAGTCATCAGACAGCTGGAGTATTCATCAAGCATGTTTTAGAATTCAATAAACCACCTACCAACATCTCGTGGAGTCCATGCCAAGAAGAATCGATGCAGTATAAAAGGCAAAAGGCAGCCCAACGAAATACTGAGAAGGAGTTCATAACAAATTGGCCACTCAATGTATATCAAAAGCATAAATTGATAATTGTGAAACTCACCTTAGTACTAAATATAAGAATCCATAAGAAAGAGACAGAATTACTTAATTTAAAGGTTGAATACTTTCAATTTGAATCTTACTTAATACTTACCAGCTTGTGAGCATAACTAAACATTCGAGAGTAAAACAAAAAATAAAGAACATTTTTGATTAATCAAAACCAACAAATTAATCCACAAGGACCTTGATCTACTTTTCTAAATTAGTCTCCAAGGTGATGCAAGCTTTTTTCTTGAATTTGCAATTAATTTTGTCAATCCCTTGATAATAAAAAGGTTCTTCTCAGTTTTACAACAAACCAAAATCCGCATCTTTCCCTAAAGAAAATCACTTCTTCCCCATGTCAGCAGGGGAATAGAGGCAAGGGTATATTTGCCAGCCTATGGAATGATAGATTATTTCACAGTTTCCTTTAGGAAAATCTGACACTGCGGTAATATCTGTCAGAAATATGGACCTCCTTTCGAAACGTTAATATCTATATTAAAAATGGCCAGACCTTAATTGTCTCCTTGCACGAATTACAATCCTCAATAAATTTCTTAAATATCCGAGCTTTGAACGCAGAAAAATATAAACTGCTCTCTCTCTCTAAGCATTTATATTAAATCCACGCATTTTACTAAAAGTTAAAAAAATAATTTTTTGAACAGAGTCTTTCGTCGTATGATTAGCCTTTCTTTATGATCCAATGTTAAGAAAGCAATTACGTAAAACCTCCGCCTCAAAAGCGAAGAATGTTAAAAAAAAAATGTTTTCTTTTTTATTTTTTTTTATTTTTTTTTTTATTTTTTAGTACCTACAGTAGAAGTGATGTTCATGAGACCTAGAAACCACAGTGGCATTCCAATGACACTAAAATCCAACCTTTATTGGTTAAGACAAGTTATGTTTTTTTTTAACACTTTACATTGCACCCGATTTAAATGGTGTGGAAAGTTACTAGCTTTCCTCCCTCAAACCTTCCTTCCCACCTTCCCAAACGTTATTCCCACCTTCCTTCCTCCTCCACCTCCTCGAGTAGTACAGCCATTGGAATAACATGGGCGAAGGGGCAGATGCCATATTTCTCGGAATGCTAATGCGACTATTAATTTCCTAGTAAATATACATCCATTACATGACAAGAAAATTAAAAAAAGAAGGTGGAAAAAACCTTGTACAAGAAATGGAATAGAAAGAAAGGCGAAAGGATGTTGGAAGAGATGGGTGAGAGAGAGAGAGAGAGAGAGAGAGAGAGAGAGAGAGAGAGAGAGAG
>JAHWFO010017593.1:650992-709078 GCA_023313115.1 Rhysida immarginata
GAGAGAGAGAGAGAGAGAGAGAGAGAGAGAGAGAGAGAGAGAGAGAGCGAGAGCGAAGGAAGAAACAGAATTAATCACCGCTAACATGAAAGAAAATGATTAAATGTTGAAGACGACACGAGACCCAAGAGATTCATCAGAATAAAAGGCGAGGCGCATGCGCGTCAGCTGTTCGTGACAATTATACTGAAATTTCAAGAGTTCGACGAATACATTATCCCCTCTTTTCAAACATTATTATTGCTTTCTTGTTTTACTTTATTATTTCCCTTCCCATTTCTAAACCAAAGAAATAACTTCCTCTGTGTTCTTATTTTTCCCATTCTCTTTTAAGCCTACGACAATTTTGATGGACCGGATTTTAATGAAGTTTGAATTGTTTTTTTGGAAACAACATTGAAAAGGAATGGAGCACTGCATAAAATATTTTCATCCATTTTTAAAGAGCAGAACAAACGGAATAAAGAAGTCTGCATTTAATGGAATTAGAAAGGAGAATATTGAATATTTTTTAAGATTAACATAGATATGCCAAAGAAAATCAAATTCTACTATTAAAATAACTAACACTTAAATAAATAGTTAAATTAATAAAATATATTCCATAACATATTTATTTTTGGGCATAACGATTCGCATAGTAGAAAGAGAACGATCCAAAGAATAATAAAATTCATCCGGTTGGTTAAAAAATGCTAGTAATTGAATAAAGAAAGAAAATATTACCTATATCCGCATAAAGCTTAAAAACAAAAAAGTTGATGCTGCAGACTTATTATGATAAAGTTCTTATTTTTCTTTGTTTACGACGAATCGAATGTTCTTAAGATTACATTGATTTAGCCTTATCTTTTTTAAGTTTATTTTCTTTTTTCCGTGAGTTCGGCTTTATTTATCCATTAAACTTGCATGAGCTTTTTGTTTTCTTACATCTAATTTAGAATCTAAACAAAACAAAGCAATAAAAACATTAAGCTAAATAATGCAAACATATTTTCAAATTCTCATCATTTATTAATGCTCATTTTAAAGAAATTTCTCTCTCCTCCCATTTTATGTATGTTTAAGCCGCTTTAGTTTTTTGTTTTTTTTTAAATTTGTTCCTATAATTGCGTTCTTGTTATTATTTTTATTTGATATCTAGACTTGGAAATAAAATTTTCTTTTTTATTTAAATGAATTTCATCTGGTGCCAGACGAAAAATATGTAGATGGAGACTGTTTTTAAGTTCTCAAATCACATTTTGAGTTTCTTATTTTAAATTTAATGGTAAATTCATGATTTATTTGCATTCAATTTATTCATTTGTTTTTATAATTATTTATTAGAAAAAATGATGATTATTAAATTTATCTGAGGTTAAATTTGTTTTGCTTAATTTCCATTTATCCTCAAAATCGATTATATGCTGGTACAAATGGATTTTTCACAATTAGTCCGTTTCTTTATGTAAAAACTGAAAGCCTATTTCCAAAACTTCAACACCTTTAAACCTGAGATTATAGTATACAGGCTTAAAACTTTATCAAAGAGTATTTTAACTAAATGATCTTACTAATGAATGATAGGAAGTGATAATACACCATCCTTCCTGGATTGTAAGCTATTAATCAATTTTGGAAGTATTAGAAATTTAATATGGAGAACACACTATCATAAATGAAAAATTTTCCGGAATAAAGGCACAAAAGTAAACAGAAAGTGTACTAATATGACAAAAAAGGAAAAAATAAGTATGTGGATAATAGTAAATAAAACAAATAAAAAACTCTTTCACCACAACAAAAAACAAACTCTTTCAGGTTCAGGTTGTATTTTTCCTTAATTTTTGTTGTGGTGAAAGAGTTTTTTATTTCTTTTATTTTATTATACACTATCATAAAGTTCTATTTAGAAGTTTATATTAATTTTTAATGCCTTTGAATGATTGAATACTTTATAGTTCCTATATCAATTTGCGGAATGAAAAGGTTTTTATATATTTTTAAATCAATTTTAGGAATTTTAGACATTATATAGTTCCTTTCCATACACATAATAAATACGAATAAAAAAATCTGAAAATCGGAATCTAAAAAATTTCATAATTCTCATGATAATTTTACATTAAATAGGTGAGGATTCTAAAATCCATGATTTCAGAAATACCTTTTAGAAGATGAGTCAAAGTTATGTAAATGGTTATGAGTAAAAAAGCAATCACGATTCGAATCCTGAGGAAAGATCAAGAAAATAGAGCGTCAAATACAGTATCTAAGCGGAAGCAGAAGCAGAAAAGTTGAGAAGAAGAATGTAATTACCATAAAAATTGCTTCTTATTGTTTTAGGTATCCATGTAACCTAATTTTGTATTAATAATTATTAATTATTTTTAATTTCTTCAACTCAATGAAAATGACGACCGGGAAGGGATAAGTTAATAGAAGCTATCAACATGTAGGGGTCTTAGAAATAATGCCAACTACAATAAATATGAAGTAGTGTTTTTCCTAAGTATTTGATATATCGATATATCGATACTTTCAAGAATTGGTATCGGGTATTTCTACCTATACAAATTTGTATCGATACCTAGGGCGTCGTCCTTTTGAAGGTATCGAATCGAGCCATCGTTTAACAAATTGATGTTAAAAGAATTCAAAACTTTCTCTGTCATATATCCTCTTTCAGCAGAGAACTTTATAGACCTCCAAATGGGATTGTGGCCGTTAAAATCATCCAGAATTAGGAAGGGGCTTGGAAGTTCACACAGCAGACATGACAAAGATTTTTCATCCGTATACTGATCCAGAGGTAGATATATTGATACATACTGATCCAGAGGTAGTTAGAGATGAGAGATCTTTGGATAAGACTCTAACTGCTGCTGCCTGAAGGTTAGATTTTAAATTAATGGTAGTAAAAGGCAAAGATCTTTGAACTAAGAAGGCAACACAACCACAGGCTTTATTTCCCGATGTATAATCTTTCCTAATAAAATTAAACCCTTTTAGGATAGGAGATTGGGATGGCAAGAGGAACGTTTCTTGCAAAGCCAATAAGGAGAAGGAGAACTTATTGACTAAGAGCTTGAGGTATTCTAAGCGACAAAAGAATCCATTAAGGTTCCATTGTAATAGTGCTATGATGAAGGTTTTAAAATGCGGATTTAAACTCCCGAGATAACTCCATCTCCTCAATAGGAGATACTTGTAGGCTTAAAGAGAAGTCTGGCTTCCCCCCCCAAAACTGGAGAATTTGGTGTAGTTTCTACTACACGTTTTTTGGAGGGATCAGAGGAAGGTGACAAACCCCCAAGGACACGAACCTCTTGGATTTTCTTTTCCTTCCGGCAAATAGGACAGTCTCTAGAAAGGGCAGAATGGGCTCCCTTGCAATTACAGCCCGGAACTCGTTTGAACAATCTTTCGTTTCATGTCCGGGCAGGCCACACTTGCAACAAACTGCATTAAAATGATAGTTTGTTCTCATGTGGCCATACTTCTGACATTGGAAGCATCGCAACGGGGTGGGGATAAAGGGTCTCACGTGACAGTTGTAACGTGCTAAGAAAGGAAAACTTCTTCTCGGCACGTACAGCCACCAACAAAGCAAAAAACTCTTTGCTGGCTACTTACCCTCTCAGAATCAACTAGAAATGATTCTACCAAGATTAATGGTTTCTTCCCTTAAGACATGAAAATTAAGAATCCCACTAAACCTCAGCGAGTGCAAAAATCGTAAGAGATAATAAAGCTTTAACAATTAATATCTAACCCTCATCAGAAAAAGAATTAAATTAAAAGATAAATAAAATAAAAAAAAATAATAATGGACCATTTTTATAAATAAAAGTATCGATATATATAACGATACTTTGCGCGTATCGAGTACTTTCCAGTATCGATACTTTATCAGTTAGGAAAAACACTAATATGAAGTTCTTCTAGGCGTTTGTAGTTTGCATTTTTATCGTTCAATTTATTAAATGAATCAACCTGTATATATTGTTTCTAGAAATATTTACGAGAAATGGAAAAGCAAAGCGAATTAAATTCTTCATAGAATAAAGAGAGAGTGGGGGAGGGAAAAGAATTGTTTCTTGGTTATTAAATTAAAATCAAAAGCAAACTCTTTGCACTTCTGCGCCGAAATCTAAAAGACAAAGAAAAGGGACTAGAAGTTGGAATTAAGGGGTATGAAGGGGGGGGGGCGAACTGGGTGGGGGGTGGTAATTGGTTACAGCAATAAGGAGAAGCGACCGTTGATTACTTAAATCCGTCCGTTTGTTCTATTCACGCCTTCATTTTTACAGAGCAATGCATAAATTATAGGATTTTCAGACGAAGGCCGAACGAAATTCCCTAAGGAAGTAATGAGTTTAATCTTGTCGCCAGTGTATTCCCTTCATCAGAACTAATTATGTTCTATCTAAAGAGTGAGTTAACATCCAGCAGCGCCACTGTTTCAATGGGAAGGAAAACTATAAAGATAACGGAGCCAGATAGAGAAGGAGAAAGGCTGATAGAGAAAAGAGACGGGAAGAGAGAGAGAGAGAGAGAGAGAGAGAGAGAGAGAGAGAGAGAGAGATAAAAATACGACAGCGCATTGAAAATGCAGTGGGAAAATAATCTCCGAAACTTCAAATAGGATTATACAATAATTAAGAACAACTACAAAGTTTTATTTTATTAATTTGAAAGGACACGCCTAATAATTTGAAGTTTCTTCTTTACCCCAACAATGCTTTTATATATTTATTAGAAAATGCTTTTAGAAATTGTGTCATTTGTTGAGAAGGAAGTGTAGGAAAGTTTGAATGATTAATCTAGTCTTTTCACATATGTTACTATTCAAGTACTTAAAAATATTTATCATTCTATAACATCCAATATTTTTAATTGCGATCTGAAGAAATATAAAAACAACATTAAACGAATTTTATACTTGTTATTTCACGAACGTTAAAAGATGGACAGTATATCACATTCTCTGTAATCCAAAAGTCTAGTAATCGATTGCTAATGGCCGACGCATAATCGCTTCATTAAGAAAACGCAAAGTATTGAAGGAAAAAAAACTAACTGACGGGTTTTATAAATTAATGTTTTAGGTTTTAATTAGAACGTATAATGATATAAAGCTTTTCTAGCAGGTATCGTTATAATAACATTACGTAACAATTGAATCTTAGAAAATTTTTCATAAAATGCCTCTCGTCACCTCTATTTCGTTCATTATGCCGGAACATTTGAAATTTCCAAGGAAGCGTTAAATCAACTAAATGAATTTAACTAACGAGCGTTAGAATGTAAACGCATTATGAAGTTCTCAGAATTACGGTATTTTGAATTTTGAGAAACATCCTTGTTCGTTAAGCACACGACGTAAACTTACGTGATTTTCAATTTTGCATTCCAAAAGTATTTTAAAGTATCGTGAAAGGCCAAAACTAAGAAATACTATCTAAAAGTATGCAATGAAAATAAAATCTTGCAAACATTCCAAGAAGGAGTTGTAAAGCAGAAATACAATTTTTTAATGTAAGTATTATGAGCAATTGAGCAATCGTACCTCGACAAAGCGATCGTCGCGTACGCGTGCACACGTCAACAATGCTTAAAAGATAACAAGATAGTAACATTTTATTAATTGTTGACTCATTACTACGAACCGATTGGTATTTCTTAATATTTATTGTTGATAGTCACTGCTAGAGCAGATGGAAATTGACTTGAAGGGGTCCACGAAAAAGCCTGAAAAGTTGATTCAGCCGAGCTATGACCTTGATGTTTTATTGTCAAAAACAGAATTTGAAAAAGTTAATCCATTTTCAATTATCGTGCAAACGGAGGATGGTCTGATAAACGTACAGACCAAGTGAGCTTTCTCCTAATAAAAGCTCGTGCTTAGTTAATTTTAGTTTCCTAATTTAATATTTTTCTTTCTCCGTAAACATTTCATATTGTTATTTTCCTGCCAGTCATTGTTATTTTCAGTTTCAATATTTGAACAAAAATCCAAAATAAAATTTTCCAAAAGAATCCAAAATAAAATATTCATTACTTTCAAGTTTTTCTAACAATACTTTGCTTCAGTTAGTGCTTAGTTAATGCTGTTACAATGACTTCATCGTTGAGCTTAAGAAAACAACCATTACGCACCTGCTCTCTATTTTCTATAATGATCGCAGTTGAGCGCCAAAAGATTCGTATAAAGTTGAGCCATTTTTGCAGTTTTTAAGCATAGGAGAATAGCTAAATTCTTATTTTGTACACCAAAAGCATAAGGAAACCTTTACAACGTGGGGAATCGATGATGTCGAGAACTATTAAAAGAAATGCAACGAAGCAGCTTTTTGCCAGTCCAAAAAAATAAAAAAATATTTTTAAGGAAAAAGAAAGCGCTGCTCTCAAAATTCGTTGCAAACAGCGAAACGATCGATGGGCATAGTGTAAACGAAGGCAGTAGGTACTTTAAAGAAGAGTTTAAAGCATTTATGAATCACCCAGTAACTCTTCGATAATCGCACTAACTTAAAAAGTAAATTCCTAGTATGTAGATTATTGTGAATTTCGATTAAGAAATACTATGGAACGTTATTAAAAAATTTAAAAATTTTTAAAACGTTAAATTATTAAAAGGTATTGAAATTCTCATGAATTTTTCTTATTTTTGATCTCATTAACTTATCTGTTGTCGATCTATCCTGTGAAATGTTGTTTTTTTTTTCGTTTAATATTGAGTAATCTAGAAATTCTACGGGATTTTTATTTCAGCCGTGTTTTTTTTTCTTCAGAATATCCTAGTGCTTCTCAATTGGAGCTAGAGGTTTATATTCCTTTAGAATAATCCAAAAGTTCAATTTGAAAACAACAGCAAAACACTCGAGCCATCTGAATTGAGGACACTAATATGCCTACCGTTGCCAGGCTTCTATTAAGGCTTGTCTTTACAAGCCTTTTCTTACGCAAAACAAATTTTCTATCTAAATCAAATTTTCTATATCTATTTTGGTGTTATTTTTTGCTTATTTAATGTTCTATTTTCCTCCTAAAAAGTCTTTTGAACCATTTTGGAATGTTTCAGATGTAAACAAGCGCCGAAGAAATCTGCATCAATAAATTTCGATAAACAAATAGGAAGGACAGTTGGAGTCTGCACTAAATTAGAGGAAATGCGGATTTCATTTTTTCAGGGAGAAATAAATAATTTATTTTTCAAAATGTATTTCATATTTATGTCAACAAAAAGAAATGAAAAAACACCTGTCGTTTCAAAATGGAAAAAAAAAAGATAGAAGCGCTTTTAAAGTTATTAGGAAATTTAAAATAGCAGAAAGTCTACAGGAAATCTAAAATTTTAAGATGAAGGGAGAAATCTTTTATTATTGAATGACCAGAGTTATGGAATTTTATTTTTTGTATCAGCGAGAAGTAAAGTTAGAAGCAGAAACAACTTGAAAATTTAAATTTGAAAATAGTTTAGCTTTCTATTCCCCCTGAAGTGGAAAGCTATTTTAAAAATACTGGAGTAATTTTACCCCTATATAGGTTCCATCTTGCAGTCCTTTGATAGCTCATCAACATATGTACTTTGAAACGGAAAGCTCTTTAATCGTAAGCTGTGAGCACAATTTACATATAACTGGCGATACGCGGCTATTCACAGTATATTACAATTATCATGACTAATTAATTGCATTTCTCTTAATTACGAGCAAAATAGGATTGCCATTTACAATTCATTCTGATCATTCATTTGTTTATTTAACAGTTTAAAGCATTCGGAGACGAAAGAAATAAAATAAAATTAAAATCGATAAGCCTTTTCTTCTTCATCTTGAAACTTTATTCAGTGCGCTCACATTAAATCAAATAGAGAGGAGTTGTTTATTCTATTAGCATATGCATAGGTTTACTAAGACTTCCCTAGATTTTAATTATTTTTCTCTAATGCTGCTAAATAGAAATGGCTACTGAATTAATACAGTCGTGGATCGAGGAAACCTATTAAATTAACGTCATTTGCAAACGAGGTCACTCCCTTTTGATTCTGAATTTATCGATCTCGTGGAAGAGAGGGAGAGGAAAATCTCGTTGGCAAATTTAAATATTCAATTCTGACAAAAGAGCGGGAGGAGAAGAGAAATATTAATATATATCTTTTTTTAAACTTTACATTTAAATGAGAAAATGAAACATAGCCTCGAGTCTCTTTGACCTAAGAGGAAATGTTTTTTTCTTTTTCCACATTTAATAAAAAATATGATTATACGAAGACATTCTAAAAAAAACTAAGTGTTATTTCAAAGTAAAGTATGCTTTCTCTAATTTAGAGTTTATAAATACGCAATCTAATTTTTTCCTCAATGACAGTAATTATATTTAATCTCAAAAAATTTGATATGATTAAATTGTCAGAAGAGAGAAAGGACCATTTTTATCAAAAGAGACCTAATATACTTTGCAAGAGATTGCTGAAAAAGTAATGCCCACCTTTTATTCATAACAAAAATTAACATTTTCTGAAAACGTGTAATACTTTTCGATATAATCCTTATCAACTTGTATAGCCTTAGGTCAGCGCAAAATAATGTCAACACAGGAGTTTCTGATTAGTCTGTACAAACTTTTAGGATATGTTCCAGGGATCAAAACAAGCAGAAAATGTCTTATAAACATGGGATCGAAAACGCTTCTTCTAGAATTATAACAGTTTGAAGGTGTCTTGCAGTAGACGAATTTAACGTTAAAACGCATAGGAGATGCAAACTGTATGATTTATTTCTATGATTAGGATAACATGACAATAGTGTACACTTGCTATAGGAAATGTTCAAAATGACCTCCGTTAGATTCAAAGGAAGCCTGTGCATACCGCCGCATGATTAACGAGACCTTTGGAAACGTCAGATGTATGGCGGATGATGTCGCGCTTATCAACAATTGAGCAATTCAGGCCCGAAACAGCCAACGATGGTGCTCCAAGAACATTTCTAATCTGATACTAAAGAGAGCACAATTTTCTTCAGACGGTTCTTTGAATTGTCGTAACTCTTCTTCTACTTCTTGGTTCGAAACCAGGCTCTGGAATTTTCTTTCCTATTTTCATCAATAACAGAACATATCCTGAAAGTCTGTACAGACCATTCCGAAACACCCCGTATACCTAACCTATACTAGTTCTTGTCTTGATCACTCACTCCACGAATCCCGCCTTCATCGTCTTCAAATATGGTCTCACGCAGAATATATTCAAGCGATTCAAAAATGTTAAAGATCAGAGGAACCAGATCAAAATTACAGGGCGGTTAGGGGAGTGTAGGCCAACCCAATTTGTAGATTAATTGCTGGTTTTCAAAGTGCTATCTCACTTCTTGGACATGCGCCTGATGACGAAAGACCGCGACCGATCCTCCATAGGGCTGCTGCTCCCGCGATAAGCGGGTTTGAAAAATAAAAAAAGGATGTAAGCTATTTCACTTTCATTGATGACAGATAGTATAAGGCCAGTAGTCGACTTATACCAACTTTTACGAATGTTAAAAATTTCTGGGATGGTGCAACAGTTGGGCCGATAATGCAGCTCCGTTTCTCCAGTTTATGAAGCTCTGAATCTAGCAATCAAAGGTGCTGATACAGACTACATAGCTTTCATACATAACACAAACTTTTGTGAGTGTTTACCACTGTTCGGTGTTTTTAGCGCGAACTTTTTATGTGCCATTTTAACCGATTCCTAGAGCTAATTTATTTATCAAAATGCCGGAATTTACGCAGACAAATGCGGTAAAATTTTAAATTTACATCATGCAAGATTTCACTTTTCTATCTTTATTGTTGATTGAGGAAGATATGGGGAATTGATTTCTGAGCAATTTTAAATTCTATGATGTCAGAAAATCAAACATGCCAGAAATCATTAACTAATATACATACGGTGATCATACGTATTTATAAAGTACTTTATTTCAAAACACGGCCCTTTTACATTTATTTATTTTTGAAAATCAATTTGGTTCTTTATTTTTCAAAGCTTGAACTAACACCGCTAGATGACAATGAAGTTAAATCAAAATTCTTGTGACAAGTATCAGCAGCTCGTAGTATGTCATAACCGGCATTTGCTGAAGTTGTGTTCAATTTACTATTGACGATGGTATTGACGATGGTAATACAGAGTAAACATTCAATGCCTTTTAGACTTACAGCTCTAATATATATTTAGTTCGTTATTGCACAGTGGATAATGAAGTATTTGAAAATTTAGACATCATCAATAAATTTATAAAGCATTTAAAAGATTATCATGAAAGAACGACAAATGCAAAGACATCATCAAACTTGTATTTTCATTATGTCTAATTTATAGATGTATACTTTTGAAACAAAAGCGCAATTAAACTTTTGAAGTGAAATTTAATAAATTGAGACTATGAAAGTGCTAATTTTGTAAGTAATTATTATTAATGTCTACGTATTTTTTTCATAACCATTATGAATAAAATTCATTGCAAATTCAGAAATTTCTTGAAGGTGTTATGTAAAAATGAATTTTTAAATTCAAATCTAAAAGATTACACCTTAATATTTGCGCCACATATTCAAAGGTAACCGTTTCTGCACTTGAAAGACAATCTAAACACTGCATTAGCAAAAATAAAAGAAGGTACGTTGCGTCTAAAGCAATAGATATGAATAAAAGAAAGCTTGAATAAAAGAATAGATTCATAGAGTGACTACAGAAAGCGCCAAAAAGAAGACTGTTAAAAGAGTTGAGATAAACTTGAAAGTGTATTAACGTCACTTATCAGGGCACATTATCAATTTTAAACTCGCTGATAAATCGCTGCCTTTTCAAGTATTGGCAGAAAATTAATTCGACGAGAAGAAGATAGAGAAAGGGGTTTCTGGCGGTTGAGAAATTTGCAGAAGGAACGAGAGTGGTGGTAGGAGGGGTAACATTTTAGCAGATTGAAATGGAACCGCCTGCAGTTTTGTGTGCCGCCACCCTCGATCTGATATGGTTACATGAATTTGAGCAAGAAAAGCAAGTAATCGAATAAGAACGATAAATTGAAAGGATGGGCGCCCGTACTTTACGAGCGAAATTTAATAACGTACGAGGATCTATGTAATTCTATTGTCCAATTTATTATCTTTTTGAATGTACACTAACAACTTTTAATTAAAGGTTTGCAGTTAAATTATGATTTCGATCGTATTACATCTAAACTCTCTCCTAAATTAGTTTCATTAAGCCAATCTTTCTTTTATCAGCTGGGCGCTTCAAGAGGGAAACGAGTCGGTAAAACAATAGCGAGAGAGTTTTACGAAATTACGCATTTGTGGACAAGGAACTTGAAATCCCATCTTTCTTTAGGATCTGAAATGGCAGCTGGCTCTGCAAGTGAAAATTACAACCATGCTGCTTAACGAACGAGGAATACTGTCAGAGGGGTAGGGCAAACAAGACATGCAAAATGCATTCGAAACTCTTTCACGTGAGTTTCCTTTGCATAATAATTGCTATTAACTGATTTTCTTTATCTCCGTTTAAAATACTTAGAATTCACTATGAAATATATATTTTAACTTTATGTTGAAAATCATTTGAAAAGAGACTTTTCATTTAGATCTATCAAACTATCATATAATTTTGGCGAAATATTGAGTACATGCTTGATGAGTTAGCTTTCTTTTGTTACAATGTTTTACTTGCTCTGCTTAGCGTACAAATAAAATTAAACGTATTATGAAATCCAGATGTTTAAAAATAGTTTTAAGATTAGCTTAAATAACTGCAAAGCGAATAATACTCATCATAATCCTCTGTGCCTTCACAAAATACAAGAAAATTTACATATTAGCTCCTAATATGTGTCTCTTTACTTTGTTTTTCAATTCAGCCACCATTGTTCGACTTTTATATCACAAAACGAATTTTGAAATAAGCAATGTGAGGGTCTACATACCTCTTGTTGCACTTTTACCTGTTCTTCATCCAAACGGATACATGCGCTTTATAAAGTGTTGTCCTTTCCTGTAAGAAACTTCAGAAAACCTAACTAAAACAGCATGAGACGGGTTGTCTGCCTTATTAAAATAACCATTTTCACTTTATATTTTTGCTACCCATTTTTAACCAATTACATTCGTCCTAGTAATCAATTTCAACACACAAACGAAGTTTATAAATTTTCTAAATGGGGTATTATATTTGCAGAACGCTACATCTGTGTGCTATAAAATTGGTATAGTTGTAAGCTTCAAGTTCTTAAGGTAACAATCCCTACTTACCTGATTCAAGATGCTTCAATTTTGTTTCCGCATAACTCAATGCTTGGTTTGGTTTGGTTTGTTTGGTATTAACGTCCTTTTCAACTGCCATGGTCATTTCAGGACGGCGTTATAGGGACCGCAAATTTAGCCTCGCAAGGGTTATTTAACATGCAGCCGGCAAACGACTACACGGGACCAACGGCTTTACTTCCCTTCCGAAAGAAGTGCGTGATCTCAGGATTTTTCCCCTGAAAAAGTCCTCGTCGTCCTCGGGCATCAGAGGCGATCACGCAACCACTGAGCCACCGAGGCCGATATAACTCAATGCTATTAGGATATTTTGAAATCTATGAAGGCATTCCACAGTTATTTTGCATTATTGTGTTGCATAAAGCACAACGAATAAATTAACAAATAAATATTTTAAACTTAATTCATGCTGAAGAAAAAATTTTTGTTTATCAAATTTTAACACATCCTTAAAATTGAATAAAAGTTATTTCCTTCTTCACAAACAATATCCGTGAATCACAACGTCGTAAATATTTTCTTCATGATCTACGGAGACGTCTGTCAGTTTAATTTCGTCTGAATGTCTGATTTGCTTTTATCAAGAAAGTTCCAAATTGGACGCTTATGAGAAGAGAAAAACAAAGATATGAAGAGAGTTTTAATTTTCGAAAGCAGAAAATTAATCGATGATGGGGAGGGGTAAATTTTTTAATTTTTCATTCATATTCCTCTGACTGCGTTCCAGGTAATTATTCATTCTTATTCATTGGAGAATTTCCGCAGTAACACCAATAAATTATGAAATCAATAAAAGTTGGAAGCAACGTTCGCTTTATTTAAAAAAAAAATATTTTTCTCATTCGAATCTACTTTAATTTCAGAAGGAATGTTTGGTATTTTTCTAAAAGCCAGTTTTTTTCATAAGTATGCAGTATGATTCTAATTTAAGAATATGTTGGAAATCTTGAAAATTATAATAAAAATTTTACTTATGAAATATCTCAAGTAGGCAAGCTTATCAAAAAGAGTTAAAAGAGCAAGGAATGATGCTATTAATTATTCATTAACTATTAGCATAAACCAAGGCTTTAAAATGCGATGAGATATCAAAACGTATTATAATATTAAGAAATATTAAATTCTCAATAGACAGACTCACTAGCAGCCCGAATTTATAAGATTAAGTTCTGAGCGAGAACATACGCTCAAATTGAGAACTCATTTGAATAATAATGTGCAAGATTGATAAGAAATTTTAAATGTATTTTCCTTTTTTTTTAACAAACAAAACGTGTATAACTACGTTAAAAAATGTACGTAATATAAAAAAGGAGGAAAAAAAAATAAGAAGAAATAAAAAAGAGAGAAAAGAGAGAGAAAGAAAGAAGGCAGAAAGCGAAAACGCCCTTCCAATAGCGTCAGAGGAAAGTCTGGAAAAATGCCAAATGTAGTTGAAGATTTAGGAATAAGGAGAAAAAAAACATGTGAAAGTGAAGTCTCATCAGGAACAGAGGTAAATTGGGTGCTACGCATGCTCCGTAATGTTTAGACTTGGGGTGTGTTTTTCTTACTTATTGTTTTTGAGGTATATTTCCCCTTTTTTAAATGTATTTGCAAACCAATTCGTAACAAATTGTTTCTTTTTCTGCGCATGCCAGTTATTCGGAAATTTCACGGCTTCAACCATATGTGCTCATAATTACAGGTTATCTGCTTCAAATCTCTACAAAAAAGAAAAGATTTGAATTACACCCAGGAGCCAATGAAGAAAAAGGGAAGAAACTGTTCTAAATTCATCACCAGGAGAAAAGTACTGGCACAGCAATCAAATGTCGGAATATCTGTAATGCTTTAATATTTAATATATAAATCTAACTGGACATCAAACAATCTCTTCTTACTCGTTTTCATCTAGTTCAAAGGATAGCTCTATACAGGGTGTTTCATAATTGGAGTCTTTAGGTCCAAATAACGACTCAAGGGGAACAGATTGGTGGAAAATGAATATTGATTATTTGGTTTTAATGTCCCCTAATTCAGAATAAAAACATTTCGCGTCCCTGGGGGTAAAGGGGTAAATTTTGAAAATTTTAATTCTGTAGGGGTAGGGGTTAGACCCCATCTGTTATTTAGAAAGTTGTAGAGCATCATGTAAAATGTGGGTTTAGCAAAAAACCCGGTGAAAAAATCTCATCCCCTGCCCTTTATCGAGTGGGTAAAGTGAAAGGTATGGCTAGCCGATGTGGACAAAAAACATACTTATTAGAAAACAGTAGGGCCTAAATTTGGAAAATTAATGAGAATGAATGAGTCGTTACCCTGAAGAGCTAATAAACCCACAGATTTTTATTAACAGATTTAGTCAAATAAAGTTAATAAGTAATAAAGTTCTAATAAGTTTCTAATGAGTTTTTCTGTTTTTATCTACACTAGCTAGCCATACCTTTCACTTTACCCACTCGATAAAGGGCAGGGGATGAGATTTTTTCACCAGGTTTTTTGCTAAACCCACATTTACATGATGCTCTACAACTTTCTAAATAACACATGGGGTCTAACCCCTACCCCTACAGAATTAAAATTTTCAAAATTTACCCCTTCACTCCCAGGGACGTGAAATGTTTTTATTCTGAATTAGGGGACATTAAAACCAAATAATCAATATTCGTTTTCCCCCAATCTGTTCCCCTTGAGTCGTTATTTGGACCTAAAGACGGGACACCAATTATGAAACACCCTGTATAGAAACTCTGAGTGAAGTAATGATTCGGTCGATAAGAGTATTAAGGTAGCACAATAGTTGTTTCGTCCATGTTTCGTTCTGCTAATTATGGCTGGTGAAAGGACGCAAAATTAAGATTGGTCTAAAATAGTAAGACAAAGAGAGATAGTGGATATACAAAATAGAAATATAGCGCAAATTGTTGGCGTGCAGAATGTCTTACCGTTAACTATGAAATAAGGATTTTAAACCCTAACAAGTGCGCCATTCTATGCTACCACAAGATGCTTATGCTAAAAACAACCAGGCAACTGCACATTATGCAAACATGCGCAAAATTGGTTCGAGGAACATTTTTTTTTATTTCCTTGAATATTTCCCTTTTCCTATTGAAATGCGCGGGTATTTCTAGTGATAAAGCTTCATTTGGCCGATATTACCCTAAAAGAACAATTACAATAGACCAAAGGGTAATGGGGGGGGGGGTTCTAGAAATTTTTGGCGTCGACTACAAAGGTCATTTTGCGCCTTTTACACAAGTTATAACAGCACGCAGCCCGGGACAAACACAAACATCCATGCCCACGGCGGGATTCGAACCCGCGGCCAGGCGGACTCGAGAACTAGAAAGCCTACGCCCTAGCCCTCTCGGCCACCTGGCCGGCCAAAGGGTAATGGAATACTATATAACCTGGTTCCGGTAAGAATGAAATGAAATTGAAATGCGCATGCGTTACTGTTTTACCGTTTCACTCCAATTCACCTTAACAAATAAACTCTTTCTCTTCGGATATTCGTTTTGTAAATGAAATTACTACTTGAATGCCATATAAAAGTAACTGGTTATATTCATAACATGTTCTGATTCATTTTGTAATAGAATTAGCTGATACTGTTATTTCGATTATTTCCCAACTGAATCCTAAATCGAAAGGTTTCTAATTCAATGACAGCAGCGCCATCTCTTGAAGAGATATACACTGAACGACCAATTTATTAGAGACACATCTTACGGAAAATGGATCGGCCTCCCAATGACACCAAAATACGGAACAGTCCGAAGCGGTATATAAGAAGGATGCATTGAATCACAAGTTGCAGTCAGCAGCAGAAGTAGACTGATTAGGGGTAGATCCAAGCATTTGACCGACTTTGAACGAGGCATGATCGTTGGAGCTCGACGGGCGCAGTTGAGCATTTCGCAAACCGCAAACCTCCTCGGGTTTTCCTGTGCAACAGTGTCAAGGGTATTCCGTGAATGGCAGTTAAGCCAAAAGAAAGCCTCCAACAAACAACTCCGGACGAAACAGGGCCGTGGATGAACGAGACCAACGGTGACTTGCACGGTTCATCCACAGCAACAGGACGCGAACAGCCCAACGAATTGCAGTGCAGTTCAATGAGGGAGCATCCCAACCCACCTTTCACCGAGCTGGGTTTAACAACAGGCGGCCAGTACGGGTACCGTCGCTGTCACCGCAAAATAGGAAAGCGCGCCTGCTATGGACACATAGGTATCTTCAATGGACGCTGGTTGAGTGGAAGAAGGTCGCCTGGTCCGACGAATCGGGGTACCTACTTCGTCATGCGTACGGCAGACTGCGCAATTGGCGCAGACAGCACGAGGCCATGCATCCATCCTGTCAGCAGACAACCGTACAGGCGGGTGGAGGAGGAGTGCTGGTCTGGGATGTCTTCTCTTGGGACACACTGGGTTCTCCTAAACATCCCTGAATGCGACAAACTACCTGAACATTGTTGCCGATCAGGTGCACCCGTTCATGATGGTGGTGACGGACAGTTTCAGCAGGGCATTGCTCCTGTCACGGTGCTCGAATGGTCTTGGACTGATTCGAGGAACATGACGCGGACTTCCACCTGCTTCAGTGGCCAGCTCGGTCGCCCGATCTCAACCAGATCGAGCATTTATTGGATGAAGTTGAAAGAACCCTCCCTTACCTTCCCACACTACCGCCAACCTGCACCAATTACGGGACGCTGTGATGTCAGCCTGGGCTGCTATTCCTCCCCAACGATTTCAACACCTTGTTGAATCCATGCGAGCACATATTCAGGCAGTTCTCGCCGCTAAAGGAGACGCAACACGCTATTAGCGGGGTTTCTAATAAATTGGCTGTTCAGTGTATAATATTTAGATAAAATAAATAAATAAAAATCATTATGCGAGTGGGAATTTTTTGTTACTAAATTAAATTGTGCATTTTTCCATTAGTGAGAATTTTCAAATACAAGCTACCACAAGATGCCTTAGAATAGTGGCAGTTTCTTTTCAACGCAGATAGGTACCAGCTTGAGAATGCGCGCTTCACTTTTAGTTTGTAGATAATGAGGCTGGACTATAATACAATCCAGAATTAATCTATTGATCTGCTGGTTCTTAATTGTGCTTTTTCGTATATACCTTATTCTATGTTTAAAAAATTAATATCAAAATTTGAATTATAAAGAGATGGAAGAATGCAGCTAAAGAGTTGAAAAGTTATGTCTCATATGTTCCAAGGAAAAAGTATCTAAAAAGGTAAGGTCTCTTTAAAAACATTCTTTTGCAGAACGAAAAGTTGTTATACAAATAACAAAATGTCTTAGAGAAAGCAATTCATTTGGTGGTTACTTTTAGGATTAATGGAACTAATCTTTTCTAGCATAATTTCTTTCTCCATTATCTCCTTGGCACAAACGTCTAATTTGAAAGCTTTCCGATGAATGGCTCTCTCTCCAGAGATGTAGTTTGAAGCAGACGCTTTATTTTAAGAAAAGCGCAAGCAGCAAGTCGTAAGTTTTTAATGTCTTGTGATATACTTCGCTTAGGTTGTAAGAAAATTTTTATTAATGCAAAAAAGAAAATTATTGCTACCGTCTTATCACGGACCGTTGACACTGTTTGCAAAAGTCATCGCAATCACTTTTCCTGAGAGAACTCCATTGAGAAGTTTACCATCGGCCTGTAAAATAAAACAACTGCAAACGAAAACCACAAAGACAGTTCCTTTAGATTATTTTTTCCCTTCTGTCTTCTCACTTTCCTTTTGCACCGTTATTTGAAATGGAATCCGCCCGACTTAATGTCACAAAATTTAATCTACTTTACGACGCGAAATTTAATCTTCGTTTTGTTCTTCTTGAAATCACTGTAAAACCTTCTCAGCTTGATTAAAATCGTTTGGCCGACACCTTTTAAGATGACTGTGAGCCCGTTTTTTAATTCTCCTCTCACCATAATGTCCCCCCTCCTCCATTCATTTACGTGAGTCACGTTTTCTCTCTCCTCGCCACCAGTCCCCTCTTCCCTCCGCAACCCCCAACAAATGGAAACACACAGTTTTAGTTTCTTTTTTGGGGGCCACCGGATTACAACAACGCCAACAGTTGCTCTCACTGCAGCAGATGGGATTTTCTCAGACATTAACTAAGATTGACCGTTGTTGCACTTCTAACTGTTCCAGCACAACTTTCTCTTTCTTTCTCTCTCTTTCTCTCTCTCTCTCTTTTGCTCGAGGCGACGAAACCAACCAACATCAACAAACCAAAAGGGCTAATATTCACCCACCCCCGCATTTCCAGCACCATAGATAGATAGATAGGAGAGAGTTCGGAGTCACCTTGAGGCTGCGCATTTGAGTAGATGGGCCAATGGTGTGCCCGGTTCGACGCTGCCTTTGCCTCGCTGGGACCGTGTTTTGCGTGATGGCACGATGCTGCGCCAGGCAGATTGTTGGTGCATGCCGTCGAAAATCAATAAGATGAAAGCTCACTTTAGAGTTGGGCATGTATTCACTGAAGCTCCTCCCTGTAGATAGCGCTCCGATCTAAACCGATTTCATTCCATCGTCGCAAATGCGCGACAGAGGAAAAAGAAAAAATTTATATAAAATAAAAATAAGGTTTTCTCCCCCCCTTCTCCATCTTACCTCCACATCTTCTTCCCTTGAATCCCGTCATTTCCTTCAACCTTTTTCTGCGGTACACCATGATTCCGCCCTCATAAATTCCACGGAATGAGTTAAAGCCGCCCTTATCATCAACGGGTTATGTAATAAAGCATGAACATTCCAGTGCGCCAACCTTGGCAACAACACGCCTTCGATATTGGAATCAATTTCAATGACGGCACTGAAAGCAGCTCTTTTAATTACTTATTACTATTTTCAAATGCATAAATATTTGCAGATCTGCTCTCTTCTTCACCAAAGAAACGCAAGCTTCTATTCGCACAACGGGTAAAATATGAAAAAATATATACCATACAAAATTTATTTAAAACCTTTGCATACGCGAACAGGTGAAAAGCTTTCTCTTATCATTAATTAAGTAAATGGAAAACTGAGTCTATGTCGTCTTTCCCTATATATTTCTTTAAATTTTTAATAGGTCTATGATGCAGCGAAGCGCGCAAAGACGCATCTCCAAACAGAGAACGGGCTTACATAAATTATGCATTATGATGAGGAAAGCTAAGAATAAATTTAACTCCCGGAGTGCTTTATCGAAAAAAAGTTCTGTAAAATTCTGAAGCAAATCTTATCTTTTCATATATAAAGTAAAATTTTAACTAAAGATAAGTTTAACTAAATTTTATTCGTAATGATTCAAAGGGTCTGTTACCAACAAAAATCAAAATTCTTACGAGGTAAGTTCAAAACGTTACCAGTCTGTTGATCCCAGTCTGTTAGGGTTCTGGAAAACAAGCTCGTCCCTTGACCACAGAAGTTCTGTGCTGACCGCTCCAAAAGAAAGGTCATGCTTGTGATTATTTTTGATTGCAAAGAACTAATCCAAAACGAATTCATACCGGAAGTTCGTACAGTTAACAAAGAAATGTATGTGGACATTCTACGACGCCTGCATGACGCCATTCGCCGCAAACGTCCACATCATTGGATCTGCGACGGAAGCTCTAAAGAAGGTGTCAAACAAAGATCTAACAGCCCGCCTTCGACAGAATATATGAACGTTGGCAAAAAAGTATAGTTGCCAAAGGGCATTACTTCGAAGGCCAGATTGCTTAAAATGCGCTGTGTTCCATATTTCTGTTTTCCGAAGTTCGGGAACTTTTTGAACTTACCTCGTATATAATTTGGCTTTCTCTTACGAAATCAGAAGAACGTACAAACTCTCTCTCTCTCTCTCTCTCTCTCTCTGTGCGAAGAAAATAGAAAAACTGAACTAACAAATTAAAGATTCATTGTTCACCTCAATGGCTATAACCAAGATAGTGTTGGAATTTAGCCAAAAATTTATTAACTTAGAGAATATTATATCAGTTAAGCATATAGAAGATAAAATAATACAATACAATAGGCAGGTAAATACAGGAACAAATTAACTTAGAAAAGTAAAAATTCTTTAAAAATTCTGTTTAGTAGTATCAAAGATAAAATACTGGATGAATATAAACTTATTTGCTACGTCTGTTACTCTCAGAGAAATATCGAAATAAGAATAAAAGGACACGTTTCCTGGATAAAAAATATAAAACTCAGAACTTCTTTGATCATATCATTATCCATGGACATAACCCGACGTTAGTCAAAATTCTCCATTTTACTATAAATCTCCGAAGTTTATGAATTTCTTAGAATCAATCGAGAATTCTCCGACATGAAAGCGTCCAATCAACTACTCACCAGTGATTTAGACTCCATGAAAGACTTTGATTGGATGCATTTAACTAAACACATTATTGCATAATTTAGTCCTTATTTCTGCTTTGTATAAAATTGTGTTACTTGATTGTCAATATTGTAATTTTTTCTAAATCCTAAAACCTAATTGATGAATGAGATTAGGTTAATAAATACGTCCCAAATGTCGAAATACAGAATACCATTTTCAATTCATATGACATGCTTTGCCGATGCATGGTAGCACACGGCACAATTAAAATATAGGCTATGCGACATCTCTGAAGACCAGAGTTAGCCGAAGCCAGTGAAAGATGACGATTATACTCGAAAGAAACAGATGCGGTTGTGCAGTTTCTGAGACTAAAGGACTATTCACGGAGGGTGCGCGTCCTTTATATAGTGAGAGCTCTATGTCACGGAAAATCCGTATTTACTCGAATCCAGGAACTCAACATTGCCCACCATGGGTTGTTGCAAACATTCCATTGGGAATATCTATTGTCTCGACTTACTCCTCAGTGACTTCCATGATTTGGTCCCTAGAAATATCATCTGGATGGTCACCGTTTCAAAGATGATTCGGCTGTAGCTCAATAAGTCATACACAAAATTTCCTTGATTCTGGCTTCAAGGATGAGTGTCTGAATGCACAAGACGATTACTTTGAAAAGTGGAATAGATTTCAGGCAGTTACCCTGAATGCTAGTTTCTCTATCCAGTTTTGCGACTTATCTATTGGCTCACCCTCGTATTTTTTTTTATTTTGTAGCTAAAGTTAGAAAAAGCGGGAAAATGAGAATATTTTTAAGGAGTCTGAAAATTGTCTGCAGCAAGCTATCTGGTGAGTGCTTTTGACCCTACCTTATAATGAGAACCAGACAACTTCAAAAATGGTAGGCAGGCTGCAAAGGTACTCTAGAGAAGAAGACTGGTCAGGCATTCGTTTCTTAGACAAAAGGCAAGAACCCAACAGAAATCCATCAACAAATATCCGAAATATACGGTGAAGGCTGTAAGTGCAAGACACTGCCCGCTCGCACACAATTAGGAACATCAAGACTTCTCTGAAGAAACTGAAATTTGATGTTATATTGCCACATCCTCCTTATTCGCCAGATTGGGCACCGTATAACCTGGACTCTAAACACTTCTAGATGGTCGTCGATTCAAGACAGATGACGCCGTAAAGAAAGCGGTGCACGAGTGGTTGCGAGGACAAGATCCAGGCACTTCAGGCAGCTGGCGCAAGTGCATTGTGAAGGGTGGACTCTACATTGAGAATTGATATTATAAGGTTAAGGTTCGTCTGCAAATTTCTAATATCCCATTTTCTAAATTTTAGCTTGTCTGCCTTCGTAAAATTTGTCAGCCGTTCACACGCTGATGAAGAAAGCTTAGCCCCCGTAATGAATTATTTTTTTGTGGAATTGTGTTTTCTTCTAAATTTATTTTATCTCCAGAATATCTTATTTTGAGGGAGAGGAAAACATTGTCTTCTTTAAATTCTTTTTTACATGTACTGCAAAAAGCAGAGGATTTTTAAAGAAAGGTTTAGCTATAAATCAAAGATGTTTGAACTCTTGCGCTTATTCTACACTATAGCACATTAAGATAATGCAAATAGTACATCTCTTATTACAAATAGAAAGAAGAAAGTGAGGGAGACTCTCCCTTACCACTCACGTTAAAAATGGTTTTCTTTAAAAGAAACTAGCCACATTTCCCTCCTATCTTCTCACGATTTATTTCTAACGTTGCTAATCCGCGTCTAAACTAGCCACCGAGTCGGTCCTCCTTTTTAAAGATGGGACTAAACGCCTCGTCCTCCTCCTTCCCCCGAGCGGGGTCTGCATTGTCTTGCACGTCGACTGTACGTGCTTATGAACACGATTACCAGCCACAATTTTGATGGACAGCTAGTGGTCCTCGA
The DNA here is from genome assembly GCA_023313115.1 of Rhysida immarginata. NCBI lineage: Eukaryota > Metazoa > Arthropoda > Chilopoda > Scolopendromorpha > Scolopendridae > Rhysida > Rhysida immarginata. The sequence continues at coordinate 673,566 of JAHWFO010017593.1, forward strand.
GAGCCTAATGGACCCTCCGGAATCACAATAGGCCACCGCTGAAAGTCAAGCTGTTTGGCTCAAAATGGACGAGGGCGGGGGGAACGGAGGTGGACGAGGCTAGCTCTACAGCGCTGGGAGTCTCTAACTTCTAAGTCCTTCCATTTGATAAATAACAATGGCGGCTGCTGCGTTCTTTCAAAAGCTCCATAATCTCTCCAATCCTTCCTTATCTGGAACTCAATGCCACATATCGGTAGAAACAACTTTCATAAACCTCTTAATTTAAAGCTCCATTGTGACTAAATTTAATCACTCTAACAGCATTACGCGCTTTAACCGTTAATAGGAATTAAAAGATTCGCTCGATCTTCGCGATGCGTAGGAAACTGTTTCCTACTTATCAAAATTCTTAATTCCACGGAAAACTCCCCACTTTCTACTTAATAGTTGAGACGATAATAAAATTGATTCCGCCCGTTCGGCTGGGGAAATTTATACTGAAGACTAATTCATAAAGAAATTTCTAACAATGAGATGGCGAGGGAATGGTGAAGGAAAATCGCAGCGTTAAAAAAAATGTTGAAAATCTTTTCCAAACGAAATATTCCGACGGTAGTTATTGAAGTGGAAGGAAACGGTGTGGCTGTGAAAATAAAAAAAAAAATTATAACAAAGTTAAAAACTTTCAACGGTTTTTTGTTTCATCATTTTTTCCCCTCACTTTCCCTCCCTTCAAAACCCTCGCAAAAAAATAAAAAGAAGTTGCAGACTTAACTAGTTTTATTTGCCATTTCTCTTCTAACGCGTCATCTTCAAGCGTTACAAACTTTCAACATAGCCAATTACGTTTCAAATTTCCATTCAATTAAGCGGATTAATTAGAATCCATCTTTTAAAATTTTTTCTCCCGAAGAAGGAGCGAAGAGACAATCGGCGAACGGGCTTCACTCGAGGCTAGTAATCATTCGAGCGGCAGGCTTTTCGCCATGCCAACGACTACAATTGGCTTAAAAATAGAAGGATGGTGAGGGAGGGTAAACTCAATAGCACAGAAACTAATTTCACGTGAAGCCATCAATAACAATACAGAATTATCGACGCAAAACAATCGTTTAAAGTGGTAAACAGCAATTGTTTGTAGGTAACACGAGTAGTACGGAAATTTATCCAAGAATGTAGATATTCTTAACATTAAGGGATCTTAATCATTAGAAATCCATACGTTTTGATTAATTTAAGGCTGAGTTGTTTTAAGAAATTAATTTGAAAGAATGTCCTTAGAAAATTTGTCAATGCCAGGCTTATGTAAATCCAATAAAAACTGAAATTAGAAAAGACAATTTTTCAAACCAAGAACCTGAGATGAACCAAGTACCTATGGATAAACGCTCCAACACCCAATTTTTCTTTCTCTTTTCTTCAATTTAATTTGATATTAACTGAACTTTTCCATTAGACTTAGTCTATCGGGTCAGGAACTCGCTCGACCGAACAAATGGGCATGCAGATAACATCTTGCTTCTATAGTAAAACGATCGATAAACCGAAACAGTATATCTCTGCACGCTAAGTTGTCGTATATTTAATGTGATGGAAGATAGGTAGCAGCAGTGTTGTTGCGATCGGTAGCAGATAGACTGGTTTCGTTTGTTTGGTATTAACGTCCTTTTCAACTGCTAAGATCATTTCAGGTCGGCGTTATAGGGGCCGCAAATTTTTGCCTCGCAAGGGTTCTTTAACGTGAAGCCGGCAAACGATTACACGGGACCAACGGCTTTACTTCCCTTCCGAAGGAAGTGCGTGACCTCAGGATTTCCCCCTGAAAAATCCTCGTCGTCCTCGGCCGGGATCGAACCCACGTACTCGGGCATCAGAGGCGATCGCGCAACCACTGAGCCACCGAGGCCGATGCAGATAGACTGAGACAGGGAGAAAGAGAAGAGCGCATGCTCAACTGGTAAAGATGATTCGCTGCGGAAAAGAAGATCGCTTTTGGATACGTTCAAACATGCATATCAACACTGGACGCAGAAGCGGCGTTCGGAAAAATCTGGTGCCTAGAACCGATCGTGACTGCATGGTCCAGAATTTTATCGATTAACACTGATTATTATACTATCGCGCGGAGCCCTTTCAAGAGTGGGGCCTGGAATGATCGTCAAGCTTAAGCCGCCTCTGATTGAACGCAACCAATGAAATTCTTCGACGCCTGCTGGAAACACCTTAGAGTTTCTATTTCACGACAATGTTAGACCTCACACCGCATTAGCTGGAAAAAGTTTTAAAGGGATCTCCGATCAAGAGATCCGTGCTGCGGTAGAGGAATAGTTTCGATCTAGTCCACCAGCTTCTTTGCGGCCATTAGGACCGCTGCTGAATAACATGGGTGATTTCGTTTGGCAAAAACCGTTCGACCACAACTCGAAGTCTATCATAAGTGTAATGCTACTGCAAACTTATTCATATTCCGACAGCTGTATTGAAATCTACGACGATTGTTCAATAGAAACACGTTAGGAGCTGGGAAGCAATTTTTATTCAAAGAATTTAAAAGAAATCTTCATGAACAATTAAGACATGAATCCCATTGGTGCACTAATCTATAGATTCCTATCTGATAAAATTAGTGCGGTTGTAACAAATACTCTTCATTAGCGTCGGAATTGAACCTCAACATGTCAGAAAGTTCCCTAACGTTAATGCGCCTATTGGGGCGTAAAGCGATTTCCAACTGTCTCACATTTTCATCTCATGCTGCAACACGAGCATGTCCTGGACGGGGCAAATCTTTCGTGGATTCCCTTCCTTGTCGAAATTTCTTGTACCATTCAACCACTGCTATACGAGAAAAACCATGATCGCCGTATACAGCTTTCATTCTCGTAAAAATTTCTATTGGTTGACGCTTTTCAGCGGCCAAAAATTGATAAAACAGCACGCAGATTATCTCTGGACGGCTTGTTTACCATGAACTCATTTTTCAACTTGATCACAACTCTTAGAAAGAAGCAAACAGTTAATATCCGTGGCAGACGCTTCGTTAGTGCTTACACAATGCATATAAACAACTGTTTTCCGTTGTCTAGGCGATACCTTCGCGGCAACGCAGTCCAAACGTGTTTCTATTAAAAAATCCTCGTATGTTTCATTTGAGCAACCCTTATAATAAGCGAACGAAAAATCATGCGACCTGAAATCAAACCAGGAACGACGAGTTAAGAGTAGCGAGACAGATAAAATTGCTTCTATCCATTTTCCTTTCTTTAAATAGATGAAATTAGCGTATCTTTTACATTTATTAATATTAAACGCTATAATACTTTATATCGCACTGCAGCTGCATAAAATTTTGTTTTCGCTTTAGTAGTGTAAGGATCATGGTTATACACATATTATAGCGACGCATGTGAAAAAGTATAGTCGAGAAAAATATATGAAACAACGGGCTTGCATTAATTTCGGCCTAAATTTGAGTAAATCGGCTACGGGAACACACCAGATGTTGAAAGTGCCTACGGGAACGATGCCCTATTCCGAACGAGTACATTCAAGTGGTTTGGTCGCTTTCGTGATGGCCGTGAAGATCTTTCAGATAATTTGCGCCCTGAAAGACCAGTTTCACCGAGAAATTCAGAAAGCTCATCACTGCTGACTGTCGAATCACAGTTCGTGAATTGGCTGCAACAAGTTGGATCCTTCGTCATGATAATGCCCGGCTGCATACCCCTATAAGTATGAAGCGATTTCTAGCCAAACACAGCATCACAGAGCTCAACTATCCGCCCTATTCTCCGGATTTGGCCCCTCCAGACTTTTTCCTGTTCACGCAGATGAAAAACGTTATGAAAGGAGTTTCCGGCATTGAGAAAAACGTGACGTCGAAACTCAAGAGGACTTTAAAAGCTCTTTAACAAACTTGTAAAAAAGCGCTCAAAAGTATATTGTGTGTTTATTTTGAATCATACGAATACAAGTAAAATTAAACAGAATTTTCATATGGACTTCTCGTTTGTGAGTATTAGTCCGGGTATTTAATTGCCACACCTTTTTATTTATTGGCTTTTATGGTATAAGTATGACATTTGAATAAATATTATATATAATTTATCTAATATTTATAAATGTATTCGATATTTAATTATCATACATGTTGATAGCATCGAGTTTGTATTGTTAATTCACAGCACTTGACCATTTTCAACAGGTGCACAAATTAAACATATTCCATGTTACCTGGAAATATTTCCAAAATAAGTTAATGTTATAAATTATGAACTTAATTTATTTACATAATCTTTTAACCGAATAAAATAGCCTTCATTGATTACATGTTTGGCTAGATCTTTTTTGTTTTTGAATTGATAATGAATTTATGACAGGATTAAATATTTAACCACTTGAAACAACAAAAGTCGTACATTAGCTAGTATACCTTTAAAAGTTATTTTGAAGAGACAATTTAGATAATCACAGGTGTCAAAAGGCTTAGAAATCAATGTCTAGATTCCCTTTATAACTTTAACGGATTCTAAGAAGGAGAATGTTGACGTTGCTTCTTAGATTTGCGCAGTCCACTTTGATAACTATTTTATTTTTAAGAATTCTACGTTTTATGACATTCTCTTTCTCTCTTTACTCAGCTGCGTTCCTCTCATTGTTTCTGCTACTACAGATTTGTCTAACCAAGCGTTTTCCTAGAAATTAAACTCTCCATCTCAGACAGTAAATCAAAATTAAGTAACCCAAGAGAGAAACGGGATTCAAACGTTAGATTCATGAAGTTTGACTCTACCCAAGAGCTCATGAAGATGAGTAATCTAAGGGCAATGGGAAAGAAATAAAGAAAAATCGAAACGTGGGGAAAGAAAGAGATGAAACACCTTGGCCGATGCGGGTTTCTTCGAGGAAGAGTGAAATGGGTTATAATAACGGATATATGAGTCCTGAGTCTATCGAAGACAGAGGAGAGGAAGGATTGGTGTCGTAATATGGCATTTATCTACGGGAAAGTGGCCAAATGGAGAGAGCTAAGGGGCCGTCGGCGCTTCTTCTGCCTCATTACACACACTGGGAGGACTGTGCATGTGTTGCCTACGGGAGGAAACATGGACAAACGCAGCGCTCGGAGGAAAAGAAAGGAGCCGAGTCGATGTTCATTTGGCAGCTATCAGCTGACGGAAGCGAGGAGGCGCCAAGACTCGGCTGATTGGCTCGGAGGAGGCCCCCGCCATTGAGTCAACCCACGCCGCAGGCCATCATTACATCGGTCACGGCGTAGACCTGTGAGCCTCGCTTCGGATAGTCTCCCGGCACGCAAGGCGCATGCGTCAAACGAAATGGACCGGAAGAAAATACTTTTATTTTAATCCTTTTGCCAGAATGGGTTTGTATTCAAAAAAAAAGAGAGAACTGAACTGACCTCTCTCTCTCCTCCACCCCTTTCTCCTTTCTACTTTGCCACGAGAACATTAGGGATAGCAAGAGACTCCACCCACGAAAGAGATGAAGACGGTTTGGGGGGACTGAAAAAAAAAAGTAATTTTAAAAAATCTGGGGCTATTCTTTGAAAATAAAAAAGAGAAGGAGATAAAAGAAAGATAAAATTTGGGACGACAAATGTTTTTCAGAATCAACCGTTTCCTTTCATTTTCTGTCGCACCCTTCATACGCAAAGAGAGAAACGGTAAAAAGAAAGTGGTTCAATCTCTCTCTGCCAGTTATTCTTCTGTGAAATAGTGAGTTCAACACATACTAGAAATAAATTATAAATAAATTATAATTTTATAATAATTTAAATTATAAATTTTATTTTGTTGTAAACTATATTTAAAGATATAATAAATCAAAGGGTTAAGTAAGCTTTCAGGTTCCTATAAATATATATACGTAAAATGAAGTGCCAGAAGTCTTGGAATGGGTGCATAGTATTCTGTAAGACCCAACCCCAGACCATGAAGTGCAGCTATACGACGTGGGTTCGATTCTGCTAGAGTACGGAAGACCTTTGGACAAGCTGACCGCATACACTCTGAATAGTTACCCATATCCCCTATTATAATAGTAGGCGCAGGAATGTAGATGAATAGCCCTCTCTGAGCGTGTGGTACTCACTGTGAAGTTTGGAGGAGGTGGCACCTCTTTTTCGTGGTTCGGACTGGTCCAGCTTGTTTCTGTTAAAGGGACGGCGAATACTGTTGCTTATCGAGACGCTACCTTTTCTGTATCAACATGACAATGCTCCTTGCCGTAAAACAAGGTCTGTACACGATTGGTTTCAAGACAACGGAGTTGAAGAAATGGATTGACCTGCCCAAAGCCCCGATCTCAATCCCATTGAATACCTGTGTGATGAATTGGAACGTCGACTACGAGCTAGACCACGAATTCTTTTCATCCGTGACTGAACTAACCAGTAGGAATGAAGAGAAATACCCGCTTCTCACCATCAAAATCTGGTGGAAAGTCTTCCTCGGAGGGGGGGGAGGGGGGCTGCCATTAGAGCAAAAGGCTGTGCCACCGCTAATTCCTGTTTTATCTGAGGCCTGCGACGCAGAAATGCTGATGTCTCTAAACTTTTGATCATATAGTATATTGCCTTATTTTTTGTATCAATAAAGATCAAATTTGGATCAAGAGTAGCTTCATTCAATGTTCGATTGCCCAGTTTTTATTTTTAGTAAGTTCTAAAGGATTGCTTTCCTGACCGCAAGTATTCCAAATAATCCATTTTTACAAAATTTTCGTTTACACTGTCGGACTTCTCTTGAGGTTTCTCTATTCTCTGAAAAGAGATCTGTTGACCTCCTGCAATATTTCGCGGGCTGTTTTCTTTCTGTCTCTAGGGCTATGCAATCGAAGAAATGTAATATCGTCATTTCCTTGTTGTCCTTTTCTTTTTTCTCGTCAATGTCAGAGAGATTGAGAGCTGTGATTAAGCCGGAAGGATTTCGTAGAGACTATCGAGTTATTTATTATATTGTATTCATAATTTGACATATTCAATGAAATGAATAAACATAACGTTTTCTGTGAGGGTATATATTCTTATTATTCTTTACAAAATCGAAAGAAATGATAAAATGGTAGTGTTCTAGTACATTTACACGGTATTATGAATCAATATCTGCGTTTAAAAACTCTTCTAATTCCAAGCATCAAAATGTGGTCCAAGACTATTTTAAAAGGCAAAATACAAAATCAGCCAAACAGTAAATAATAATTCAACAATAAATAATGTTCTTATTTATTGCTTTGCACTAATAAACTGTGTACTTGATTACTCTCCTAAATATTCAATTACCTGATTATTCATCATGATTTGTTACCCGTTTGATACTGAAGATGGAATAGCCCACGTTCAGCTTTTATAATATCAACACCAAGTAAATCGAACGGGACCTTTCTCATTTTGTCAGATACTTACCACTAGATAAATTCAAAGCCAGCTCTCCTTCAGCTATGAGGTTCATAAACTGTTAAAATGATGTTTGCGGTTTCAACTGCCACTCATTCGTTCACTGTTATTAAAAGCAGTTTAATTATGAAATTCTTACTGTTCCAAATGTTTGTCATAACACCAGCGGAAACTTGTCACCGTCGCTTAAATCAATCTCTTGCTGCTAAAACCAACAGTTCCCAGCTTGTTTCCACAGGTAGAAGTAACTCCAAACTATTACTGGCAATTAAACATCCCTGTAAACGTAAATAACCTATCTTATTGCTTCGCCAGCACTGTTTAGTGGTTGAAGCTGTTATCGATTACACATTTATAAAAGTGTAATTAAAATGTATAACAAACACAATCAAGAAATGCAAATACGTTGGTGAAATGATACATAAAGAGATCAGGCTAAGTTAAAATAATTCGTTTAGAAATTATAGCTGAATATTATTAATCTGATTATGCACAAGAAAAGTAATTCACTTAACTGTTAAACGGTACTGGAGAATTCAGAACAGATTTAGGGATAAATAGATTATCAGGCACGGCTAGTCACTGGATGGGCGGCCATCCGTGATTGCCAATCTTAGGCGGCGGGGCGCCGCCCCCCGGCTGCTGCGACCATCATAGAGTAGTCGTGAATCCAGGTCCATCCAGGGGCCCAACTCGTCGGCCTCTGGCCATACAGGCCCTGGACGGACGTATTGGATCCCAATTAATAAAACAAAAGTTCATGAATTCTTCAAATTATGTACTGTGGCGTCCTGATTTGATAAACAAGTTGCCCTCACTACAAAAGAACACAAAATAATTGGTACCAAAAGAAAACTGCTCCACCAAGGATGTGCTCAATATATCGCCAAAATAAATAACAAAATGATAGGTTATCTCTCCAAGTTTGTACTAATCTTCACAGATGTTCCATACGAGCACCCCTTGGAATACGGCAAACGTCATGGCGATGGTCTGCCGGTCTCATACAAGTCACAGCTTCTCTCATATATTGGAGGGCATAAAAACCAATTGGAGGAAAGCTTCTAGAAATTTTCAACAATTTCTGCGGAAACCGATGGTTAGCTAGAGCCTTTTATCTCTGGATGTGTGGCATTAGTATGGCACATTGCCGCAATTATGCTTTTCGCTGCATATTGCCTCCATTTTGAATAACAGCGATCCTAGTAAGCAATTCGCAAATGGAGGGATAAGCTATCATTCTATCATTTATTTTAGCGATATACTGAATACACACATCCTGAAGTAGTTTTCCCCTCTTTACCAATCAGAGTTAAGCAATATGGTAGAAGAAAAACAGACAGAAATAATTTTCAGAAATAATTTTAAGATATATATTATTTTACTACTAGAAGCTATCCAGCATTTTGTGATTTTTCTTTGTTTTGTTTTTGAATTTCTTTTACTTCAAAAATAGTAGGGTCTTATTACCCCAACTGCACTTTTTATTAATATATTTCCTAAAAAGTATTGTAATTGAGCATTACATACGATATACGTTATGAAATATGCAGATGGATATTAATAGGAAATGATTTTTTTTATTTAAACCAGTGATTTACAGATTTTATCTCCAACACGCTTTAAAAGTTAATTACAAAACTCTTTACAAAAAACCGAGTTTTCAAACGAAACGGGCTTCTTTGGTAAACAGCAAAATTTAACAGTTTTGGCTCTACGATTTCGATTCGCTGCCAGCAATTGATAAAGAAATGTCGATAGCTCACTTACAGAAAAATCACTGTAGAAATTTCCTACCAATTCAGCAAATGAACATAAAAACAAACAATAAGTTAAAGGGAACGGGAGTAGAAGGAGAGTAAGGAAGACGAGAAAGGATATCAACTTAGATGAAAGTGAATGGGGGAAGAAGAAGCTGTCCACAAAAACTTTTGGGAATTCAATTCACCTTCGGTGGCAAGTCGAGTCCCCCGGAGGGGGTGTGCGTGGGTGGGGACGAAGAGGCAGCTGCGTGCGACGCCCAAATACAAAGTTGTGGTAAATGGGGCGCCCCCTGCGGACCCTAACGACACTTTGTTTCCAGCCAATCCGTGTCCTGATTACGGGTTTCGCCTCCCGGGGCTCGAGGAAAAACGATCCAGCGCATGTCAAATGGGCTCCACAGTTGTCCGGACCCCCGAGATAGAACCATTTACATGGATTAAGGGGAGCAATCACGGAGCTCACTGTTTATTCGAACAATGCAGAAAAACCGATAGTTAATAAGCACGCCTCAACGTGCTCTGCACCATTAATTGGCATGTTGCGAAAAATACCATTGAGCACATTTAAATTTGATTCTCTTCTTTTTTTTCCTGTTCCTCTTTATCTCACTATTTTCTGTGTTTGCGAATTTTCATAACACGCGCACGAAAATTCTCTGTCAACAGTTTCTAATATCATGAAAATCATTAGAGTAAAGAGAGAGTGTATGTAAGAGAGAAATAGCGAGTGAAGGGAACTAAAAAAAAAAAAAAAAAGAGGATTTGATTTAGAATTTGATTTTCCTTTCGAAAAATAGATTTCGAGTTTGGAACAAATGCTTCGCAGAGCCATTCCTCACGAGAATACAGGCAATTTAACCGTTTTCTGATAGAAAAATCGAAATGGCCCAGCGCGAATCCAGAAGATTCAAAACCGGCCGGTGGTCCTGGATCAGTGTGCTTTATTTGTTTAACCAAGACAAGCATTTATTCATCTACGATCATCGAAAAGCCAAAAACTTTGTTTTTTACCGAGTGAAACCCTCTCTTTTCTTTGCTTGAGCAGATAAATAGAACAAAAATTACTACGGAAAGGGGGACGAGAAAGAGAGAGAGAGAGAAATTGAGGAAGAGAAACACAATATTCTCTTGTTATTGTCTATGAAGGCAAAACTTAATTAAATCGAAAGCACGACCGAGCAAGTGAAGCAAGTGCGCCCATAAAACTCCATCAAATTTCTCAAAGTGAAATCTCGACGATGGTCTAAATTAATTTGCGCGGCACACCATTTAAGAGATGAATAAACTTAATTCGAAGATTCGGTGTATTCAGCGAAATAAAAGGCACAATTAAAAGTTTTGCATTATTGCATATAGTCGCATACATTAACATATCAAGATATGTAAGATAACGAAATATTTTTTTTTTAAATAGGTAACTTTTTTTAAAATTTCAAAAGCATCTAGAATGCTAAAATACGTACGAATTCAAAAATATCCGCACAAGTAGAATAAATCTGCAACATTTATCATAATGGCGTCAAAGACTAGTAAACATAATTGCTTTTAAAATCGTTCTATAACACAAACAAAATTTACTTTGAACTGTTAGGTAATATTAATTCAGTCATTTTCGGAAAATAGCGAGAAAAGCATGCGTTCAAAATGCGTGGACGTTCGTGGGAACCAAAATAGCGTAATTGAGTTTTAGACGAACAAGAATGTAGGAAACAACAGAATTTATTGTAAAGAGCAATCTTAGTAAGTACGAACAGGTTCAAAGACTATGTTGTGGCTGCAGGCCAGAAGAGAAAATGGTTAAAGAATGTTGGAAGCAGAGTTATTTGACATGCGAATGGAATTTTAGAGTGAAATTGTAAGGAAATTTCTGGGCTTTATTTTACAGGATATTACCGAAGTGAATGAATAGAGAAAGTGAGAACCTCTAATCTACAAAGACTAATGAGAAAAACTGGATAAGTATTACGAAGACAAATGTCCATTCTCAACGGTCAAAAACGTTATTCATCTGTAACACAATGCTTATTTTGAAAGTACAAATGTAATAGAATGCTGTGAAAGAGATGGAACCTTTACAATAAATGCAAGTTTATTGCAAATTGAAAGAAACAATTAGTTTCGACTTTTATACCCGGCTTCGTCAGGTTGTAAGATAGAAAGCTGCTTTGTTTATAGAATAAAATCTGCATAAGAGTAGCGTAAAGCTTCCATCTCCTTCACTAGATGATACAAAACAAAGTTCTTTCATAACTAATGTTAATACAATTCAGAACTAAGAACAAACATATACAGGGTCTTTATAATTAAAGTTCCATTTTGACATGGCCATAAAAAAAAACTACTGGACCAAAAGCTATAATACTTAGTAATATTATACAAGAGGGCATGGGAAGTTCATGCCCAACAAAAAAAAAAAAAAAATTAGTTCAAAAGGTCACCACCAGCATGGAATGGCGCTCTATGCAATATTCGTATACGAAATTAGACACGAAGACACAGGTTAACATTGTTACTAGATGACGATGGAGGCCACATTCAACATGTAACTAATTTTAGTAACGATTAAAGACTTGTTAACCTGTGTCTTCGTGTCTAATTTCGTATACGAATATTGCATAGAGCGTCATTCCATGCTGGTGGTGACCTTTTGACCTAATTTTTTTGGGGTATGAACTTCCCATGCCCTCTTTTATAATATTACCAAGTATTATAGCTTTTGGTCCAGTAGTTTTTTTTATGGCCATGTCAAAGTGGAACTTTAATTATAAAGACCCTGTATATAAAATGTAAGAATTCATTAATTTTTCCTTTCATTTTTCGATAGAAACTCCATCATGTTTGGAGGTCATCTCCAGTCTATATTTATTTATTTACTTGAAAGAATTCAGTTCTTTAATGACGGTCGCAATGTTTCTGTTGTATACCCTACCATAACATAACGCTAAATTAAACCTATTCATTTGAACATTGCAGGGAGAATATTTTTTATCGATAAAACGAACATGAAAAGCTCACCGACATAGCAAATGTAATTACAAAGAGTGAATTTTGTTAGGCATTCAAACAAAGATCTGTTGCAGCGATAACAAAAGCACCCGTTTTACTGATATGGTTGTAGAGTTGAATCATTCATGCTGTTTTTTAAAAGTGGATAAATTTCGTTTGCTCCTACAAGAAATAAAATGTGGAGTATTTTTGATTCTACGTCTATTATAGATTTACAAGAATTTTAAAATTCCGAAAATTTCAAATGCATTATCAATTTGTATATATACTGCTTGTCTGTAAATAATAGATTCTGTGCCCCAGGCATATAAGAATTTTAATATCAATTTAGAGCTACAGCCGTCTATTTATTTTCTCATTCGCATTTTTCGAAAGAATTAATTGAAAATAAACTTAGTCTCCATTTCTGAGTATATTTTGTTTGTTTTCCATTCTGTTGTAAACAAGATACCACTCTTGACAACGAGTTGTCATTGCTTTAATATTTGCATATTTGCTTTCAATTACTCCTGAACTAACTTTAACTTTAAGACGTTACTTTGCAATAATAAACTTTCAGAGTAAAATAAGAAGCTTATTATGTATTTTATAAAAATTAACTCGATGTCCATTAATGGTATAAAACTTTCAGTGTTCTAAATTAAATACTGTGTCTTTTTTCATATAATCCTGGCCTATTAAAAAAAATTTTCCTTAATAAACGATAACAATTTACGTGGATGCTTCAAACACTTAAAAATTGTATTTTTCCGCGGATTAATTGCTTGTTAAGGAGAGGGAAAAAAACTATTTGGCAATTGTTGAAGCACCGTGGCAAAGCCCCTTTTAAAATCTCAGGTTTTTAATCCGGTCATTAGAGAAAATGATATCTTATTGCAAGAAAAATAAGATTAAATCGATAGTTCTAAAAATGACGACATGAGAGGGATACTGAGATAGTTAATGAGCAGACGGAAAAGTAGAGAGGGCGGAAGGAAAAAAAAAATAAAAAATAGAAAATAAAATAAAAAAAAAAACAACGGACGGACGGCAGCGTTAAATTTAATGAACGGTAATGTTTTTCTCTATTTTTTTGACTTTTTTCCGTTACACCACCGTTAATTGGAGTTTTTTTTTCCTCCATCAAAAATCAATACATTTCTTACTAATTTATTACAGGTCAAAAACGAGAAGGGTGAATGCGTATGAGTATTAAAATGGTAGAGCGCGTTGTCTTATTAGCAGTTTCTTCGTAGCATACTCTCTCTCTCCTAACAAACATAATTATTTAGCATTCAACCTCTTTGAAAAAGCAATTCTCGTTCGTGGTTCCAATTTAGTATGGTCTATCGGAAGCCAAAGGAACGAAGCTTTGTAGCATTGCATCTTTCATTTCGTAAAAAAAAGAGAAAAAAAATACTTTTAACCTGATCTTATTTTGCGCTCCGTGCACAGCATTGTTTTCCTTCCGATGAATTATGCAAGAGAAAAGAGAAAAGCGAAAGAAAGAAGGAGATCAATTTAATAAGATATTAGCTCGGGAAAATACTTCATATGCATTACAATTCTGCCCGTCAGCAAGTAAGAGATGCCGCCACGCTTTTCGGACGAACCTCTTTTGCCTGAATTATGGATCGGGCAGAGGAGGGGTAAAAAGAGCGGAATAAAGGAAGAGACGACGAAGACGACGAAGGACGACGGCCACGGAACTCTCTTGTAAAAAGGGGGTTTTCAGCCATTTCTATAGGAGTAGATTTGCATATGATGTCGCAATGCGCGAACCCCCCCCCCATCATCTCCAAGAAAAAAATCACCGTCATTAGAATTGACAGAAAGGCAAATGCGATACAGATGTAGGAGGATCTTAGGAAAAGCCAGACATTTCGGACTGCAAATAAAATGATGAAGGATGGAAAATTTAAGACAGGGACATGCAATTCACGATCTTGCACCAACTCCTTGCGGCTAAGTCAAGTGCCATCGATTTTAAGGGACGGTTCTACGACAACCTCTCCCTCTCTCTCTTTCGCTCTCTCTTTCTCTCGGTCTTTTCTCGTCGCCAACGGGAAGGAACCACTGAAGCTGGAGCTGTTTACTCAGGTGGCGTCACCAACATTTCTCTTGCGTCTTTCAGCTGTCGCCATGGCAACCACCATAAGAGAGAAAATTTTCATTCTTTTCGCCGGGAGAGTTGGGAAAATTTTTCTCTCCTCCCCAAAACGAAATTTAAAATAGAAAACGATATTTGCTTCGATTTATCGTTTTCTCTTTTTTTTTCTTCCTCTCCCCCATCCCCTCAGTCATTTATTCTTTTAGGTTTCATAGAGTCTGTTCGATTTTAATTGATTTAAATTGGAAAAGACTTTTTGGTAAAGACAGGACTTTCAAAAAAACCTGTTTAATATACAATTTAAAGCATTTTTCCCTTCTCATTTCCCCTCTTCTTAAGAAACATCTTTTGAGCAAATAGAAAAACGACTTTTATTTTTTTTCCTCCAGCCTGATTTTCTACTGCATTCGAAAAGACTCCCTTATTTGAACCAATGATGAAAAAAATGAAAGGCGATTATTGTCGAAACGAAACTTGACGATATGGAAGTTAATTAAGTCCAATTTTTATAAAACCACTGAAGGTGAAAAAATAAAAACTTTTCTCGTCAAAATATTAATTAATTTCTTCAATTCAATGTTATTGCGACAAAAATGCAAAAAATTCTTCTGGTTCAATTCAAATATTTTATTTCCTTTTTAATTAATCTTTTTTTTTTATAAAACGCATACAAGAATTTGTCATTTGCATTGCGTGCCATTTTTATTATTAAAAATCATGAACTGGAATGCATACTCGTTATATAAAAGTGTTTTAGCATTAATTGATTAGAATTAATTCTTTCTAATAATCCATAAAACCCTCATATACATATGAGAAATGCTTTCCCTATACTGCAATAAGTTTCTAATAAAAAATCATGTCAATAACTCAAAACAATAAGATATGATTAGAAGTGAAGACATGATCCTAATAGTACAATGCATTAAAACTTTTCAAAAAATAAAATAAAATAAAACCCACACCGATGAATGAGCACAATTCGCTTGCCTGTCATTCGAAATATATTCCTTCCAAAAAATGAAATCGAGATTCCAAGATGAAAAACCCTTTTCTTTCCCCCATCCCTTCTCGACGATCGCGGTCGCCTCTTCTTTTCTCAATAAATGAAGCCGATTGTCTTGTCTTATCGCATTAGAAATGGGAACGAAATATGAGATGTAATTTTACGAGATCAATGAACTTTCGTAAGACAAACAAAAATGAAAGAACAATTTTTGGAAGTAGACTGAAATCCGATAAGTCCGTCTATACTATCTTAGATGAATAATATAGAGCAATTGCATTTTCATTTGTTGCAATGAAATATTTATCGCCTATACTCAATCCTGCTTCTTCGTATACCTTTTGAACGGTAAATTTATTTTTAATTATTCGAAATGCTTTCTGAACTTTTTCGTAATAAGATAAAAATGAAACAAAAATTTGACGTAAAATGCTTCTGAAATCTTATTCATGTACACGTCCTCGAGGCTTGACAAAAGAAAATTTAAATGAGATATATTTTTGAAGCCCTAGAGCATAATGAAAAGTGACTCCAATTCCTTAAAGTTGGAGTCTCAAAGTTAACTAGTACGAATGCGTCAAATTCCGTTGGTGACCATAGTGCTAAGATTCCACAGATGACTTTTATAACAAAATTAGGGTGTGTCTAAAAAGTCCAACCGGTTTGCATAACGCGACCGGTAGTACTAATCGCGACCGGAGTCCAATCGCGTTGAAACAACTTCGTTTACTTCCCTTGTTAGAGGGGTCCTTAAACTATGCAATGACGCATTTTTTATGGATATGGGCTAAGCCTTTTTAGAGAAGAAGTCTTTAATTTTTTTTTTGGTAAATATGAAGAAATGGCAGAAGGATTCATTTCGTCGCCCCAAACACAATGTAAAGGACATGAATAGCTTCCGTATCATTATCTCGTGGTAAGCCTGCACGAATGTACTATTCCGCCATACCAATTTATTTTTCAGACGCGATTACATTCTAAAATACATAACTGAACATGACTTATCCTAAATTCAAAAAAGACCATACACTTTAGAAATAAGGTGCGTCCCATAATGATAGAACCACCCTTGATTACTGCTGTTAACGTTAGTACAATTAAAAAACAAAAGGAAACAAATTTTTGTAAGATTGTCCGTTGATTATAATTGACAATAGTCAAAAAATAAATAACAAAAAACGTCGCATTGTTGCGCACAGGGGGAAAATCGTTTTTGCACTGTCCCAAAAGGATAGAACCACCATCTCATGTGATAAACTCATCTAAACTACTAAAGAGTCAAACTTACTTTTATGCAAATCACAATAAAGTTCCTCTGTATCATTTATGCTCTTGTTATTGCTGCAGATTAGTTTGCTTTGTCACTTTTAAAATGGGACGTGGTAAAGCTTTGACTGAATTCGAGAAAGGGCAAATTACAGAAATGTACCGTGCTAAACAATCTTTCAAAGCAATAGGCCGTCAACTGAAGCGTTCTCATCACGTCATTATGAATTTCATGAAGTTTGGTGAAAAATACGGTGAGAAAAAGCTTAATACTGGTAGACCGCAAGTCTAATCTCAACGGCAGAAAAGAAAGGTTATCAAAACAATGAGCAATTTTACGAGCAGTCGCATCTCTTTCAGACATACCAGTATCTAAGTCAACTATTCATAGGGTTGTAAAAGCCTCCGGACACTTAAAATTTAAGAAAATGAAACCGCACCACCACTGAACAAGCGTCACAAGGAAAAGCGAATTCAGTGGGCAAAATATCACATGAGTTGGGACAAGCAATGGAGAAATATTGTGTGGAGTGATGAGAAAAAGTTTAATCTGGACGGGCCAGATGGTTAGACATCTTACTGGCATGATTTAAGAAAAGAAGAACGTTTCATGTCTAAGAGACAACAAGGTGGTGGCTGTGAGATGGTGTGGGGAAGTTTTGGCTGGGGTGGTAAAACTAACTTGGCATTTGTGTCTGGCAGATTGAAGGCAGCAGATTACCAAGCGATGCTGGATACTTACCTACTGCCATTTGCTGAGAAATTGGGAGTTCCATTCTTCCAATTTCAACAAGATAATGCCCCTATCCACAATGTTATGTCAACGTGGGAGTGGTTTTTAGGAAACGGCGTCAGTGTTATGGACCTGCCAGCATGCTCTCCGGACCTCAATCCAATGGAGAATGTTTGGAAGGAAAGTGTACCACGATGGTCGTCAATTCAGCAGTGTTGAAGCTTTGAAATGTCAGATTGTACAATCATGGGAAGAAATCCAAGATGATCAGTTGCATAAGTTGATTGAATCAATGAAAAACAGAGTATTTAAGGTGATTTCCAAGCACGGTTGCTTTCTTGGATATTAGACCAGATCATGAAATAAAATATTTAACCTGCGTTATTTGTTCTGTTTTTTGTTTTTTTTTCATTTTTGGACAAGTGGTTCTATCCTTTTGGGACAGTGCAAAAACGTTTTTTCCCCTGTGCGCAACAATGCGACATTCTTCATTATTTTTTTTGACTATTGTTCATTATAATCAACGGACATTCTTAAAAAAATTTTCCCTTTTGTTTTTTAATTGTACTAACGCTAACAGCACTAATCAAGGGTGGTTTTATGGGACGCACCTTAAGAAAGCAATTTCATTTTTAGAAAATAAATTTTTAATCAGCCTCCGGGCAATTGTTTTTTGTCTAAATAAAACAAGCTCTAGATTTAAAAACGCTATAGAAGGTAATCGCTTTTTTTCCGGGCGCTAGTTGTATTTCTCTTGGTTTCAGATATTTTAAAGATTTTATATTATTTCTTATTGAAACTGAAATAGTATTTATTTATATATTTATTTTTCTTTAAAATGTATATTCTTAAATCCTAATAAACTAGAAAAGAATTTCGTATATTAATTTACTTATTCGAAAAAATGTCCAGAACGAATACTTTTATCACAAATGTTAAAATTATTGATCAACAAAAAATCCAGAAGAAACAC
Source organism: Rhysida immarginata (assembly GCA_023313115.1). NCBI lineage: Eukaryota > Metazoa > Arthropoda > Chilopoda > Scolopendromorpha > Scolopendridae > Rhysida > Rhysida immarginata. The sequence continues at coordinate 691,798 of JAHWFO010017593.1, forward strand.
GAATGGAAAAAATCCTGAAGCAAACATCGGGACAATAACAATGTATATTATTAATTCTAATTTCTTTTGCATAGCTGCTGTTGTTGAGTTGGAAAGGAACATGTTAAGAATAATTCAGTACGTTAAAGATGAAACTGCGCTTAGTTTTTTCGGTTTATCTCTTCAAGATAGGCATCAATATTTGCTTAAAGCTGTGCAAATTTCAGCTTGCTATGCCTCAATATTAATTACTAAATTTTTACACATTCTATGCATTTATAGGGTTGAACAAACTTTTAAACACAAATAGCTGAAAGTGGCAAAATGAGCCTTAAATAGAAAAACTCAAAGCATATCAGAATTCTCGTTTGTTTTGATTGCTAGCCAAACACGTATAAAAGGACTCACCCAACGCAAACTCTATAAAAAAGGTTTCAAAAGGGAGAGGGCAACTACGAAGTTTGTTTGTAATTTTACAACTTCTGTAGAAGAAAGGCAAATCCTCGTATTTTCGTGGCCATATCCAAAACCATTTCGCCGGGATCATAACAGTGAGAAGAATAAGAAGAAAACAGAAGAGAAAGAGAGGGAGAGTTCATGCCGAATGAGCATAAAGGAAATCTTGCTGAAAATGACATTGCAAACACCAGCCAATTGCCCGTGGATTCAGCCCCAAGACTTGATATTGTATTTGTTTTATCTTTAATGAGTCCCCTGTTTGGCTAAGCAATGACTTTTGTCCTTTTCTCTGCACACAAAAGGAAAGTGTAATTAAAATGACAGAGGACCGCTTTAACTGATAATTTTTCTGCAATTCCACTGCGATAATATTAATTTGGTAGATTGCATTCATTTCCGATGAAAATTAGCACCACAATTAAGTTTAGACGGAATAAAACCTTTCTCGAAGTTTTAATATCTGAGGAATAATTATGCTTTTTAAATTCAATGGTCTTTTAATGAAAAATGATGAACGGCTTAAAACGTGAATGACATATATTGCCGTTTAATTCCGACAATTAATCAAAAATTTATTTTCTTTTTATGACTTTTAGAAGCATTATTAATTTCAATGATAAAATATGAAACCCACCGCAAACACAAGTTCCCCCCCCCCCCCCCCCAACGCATACTCTATTTTATCTATGGGATCGCCCGCTGCCAAGAGTTATTAGATTTCATTAATTTTGAAAATTCCATCATTTATAAGAAAGAAAAATAATTTTAATCACTGAAGAAATTTTGCTATCTTCTTAATTGCACATTTGGGTTTTTTGTTGAATCTTGCTCGTCAAAAGCAGCAAAGGATGATAGATTATAAAAATGCCGGTGGATCTTAATAGTTGAAATTCTTAGCAACGAATATGGGAATTTTAAATATCCTGCGGTCCAAAACTTCAATAACATACGTTCATCACTTAAATTTATCTTCGAATATTGGTTAAAAGCAACGAAGAAAATGCACCTACTGGTAACTATCAAATACCACCCAAAAAACACATGGAAAAACTTACTAGGTAAACGATTAATTCTTACACAAACCCCCTGTGTTAAAACAATTGCAAACTCATCTAAATTGTAAAACTTCTCGTAGCTCAAATACATCCATTCCACTTGCGCAATCGATTGCATGAGGAATCCTCTTGAAAAGGTGTATTATCTATCGAGGCAAACTAGTGTATATTTCAAAATTAAACGATCTAATTGTTTGTGCGAATGATAGCATCTCAATATTGTCACTCTTAATTAGAATGAAAATTTCGATTGAATACTCAAAACTGGAATTAAATTCTCTGAAGTTATTATTTTCATAATGTTCAATCATATATTTCCAAATGGCTAAGGCAAAATAATTTTGATCTTCTGGATAACAAGAATATCTTTTTGAATCACCGGTCAGGATTAGAGGAATTTTACGTAATTTTAACTGGCATTAGAAGAAAATCAGATAGGACCCACAGCTTTAGATCTATTCCAAAACGAATAAAAAAATACGCTATGGCTGCGTAAACGGTGACCGAGTCCCATTCTTGTAAACGGCTTTGACGTTGCCGGAAGTGACTCATAGCGCGATGTAAGTTGTTTGCTTTTTTTCGGGAAGCATAGCAAGACGTTAGCACGTGGAAACGAACGTGGGATGCTCCCAGCACATTTTACTGCTAATGTACCCGGTACTATAACCGACGGCGATAATGAACGGCGTGAACCGTACGAAGGACTGAAAATTAAATCTCATGACGAACTGAAAGTTTCGTTATGGAATACGAAGCACAATTTATTCAACCAGTGAAGATTGATTCAAGAATATTTCCGTCGCCAGACAACGTATGATAAAGATTCATTAACCCTGACCTGAAATACAATGAAATTACTTACCGATGTATTTAGTGCCGTAGTAAAATGGACCTTGAACAAATTGTGCTCCCAAACTGTGGTTTGTGCTCCCCCCCCTTTTCCCCTGCCCTCGCTACATCTTAAATTCGTAGCGGTGTACGTCAAAATAGTTCAGTAGGAAAAAGGATTAGTCATAAGTAATTCACATAAATAGAGGTACAAACTTTAAGGGGAGATAGAGAACATCAAAAGGAATGAGAATTGCATAAGAATCCATCACCGGAAACGTCGCCGTACTTCGGTAGGCGACGCTGTGCATGAGAACGCTGTACTTTTTCCTCATTCGACTGCAGTAGTCGCCACATACAACGTTATACGAACAGGGAGCTGTCAGACATGCAGTCAGACTTGTTAGTGTATGGATTGGGTGATGACAATACACGAGCAGCTGAATGAATGTTTCAAGAATAGTTCCCACCGAGACATGTACCCGGCCACCGTTTGTTTACGCACGTGCATCACAATTTGTGCGAATACGGGTCTTTAAGAGGTAGCAGGCATAGCGAGGGCAGGCCACGAGTGATTCGTACGCCCGCCATGGAACAAAATGTGTTGGGTGTTATAGAGAGGAATCCGAGTACCAGCTGTACCAACTTGTTTTAAATAGAAATTCGAACATCTGTAACATTCTAAAATGGAATCACCTACTACGTCATTATGTAAAATTTATGTCCAATAAAAATTCCGGTAATCTCTGTATTGTGTGCTTTCACTTTCTTGTACCTCCGCTACCACTTTCCCATGACGTTTCCTGTGATGGATCTCAATCCTTTTAATGTTCTCTACTTCCCCTTTAAGTTTGTACCTCTATTTATGAAACACCTTATATAGTTGTGACTGACCAGGTGCGTGTTTTTCACGCTTAGCGATATGTTTAGATGATAATTTATATAAATTTTTTTAAAAGTTTAAAAAAAATAAAAACTATTAAAAATGCTGCTTGTTATGCCATTCATTTTGTCTATAGCTTAAGTGTATCACCAATTTTATTGGCATGTCAGAAAAACATTTCTAAATATTTGGAGAATTAAATACTTTAACTAATATTATCAGATATAACAATATAAACTTTTGAAATCGTCTTTCCTCGAATATTTTTTTTTTGCAATCACTCCTTTTTTTCCCTCACTTCTTGGAAAATCGCGAGATATTTTATTTTACCATGAGCACATGGTCATGACTACCCTCCGACATATCGTCACTTTCGGCAATTTCATAGCCGTGTACAAAAATCGGGAGCCGGTCACCGTTTACGTAGTCACAGCCAAAAAAGTCGCAAAAAAATAGTAGTAAATTCTGATTGTGTTTCTGTAATTAATAAATAATATACGGATGACATCAAATACACGATTTTTCAACTTTTCAATGAGTGACTGGTGTATTTCTATAGGTATTTTTTTTTCAAGGATTCATGAAGTGCTTGTTGCAAATCTTGAATTGATGAATATCGTGTCCCGTTCTTGTAAACATCCTTAACCATAATACCACAAAAGTTTTCAATAAGATTTAGGCCGTGGCTCAGATGTGGCCAGTCATGTGCGTTACGTTAAAATTCTTCTCTTTCAGCCAGGTTAACGTTGTTCTGTAAACATGAATGGGCACGTTGTCTTGTTGGAATGTGTAATGTCTATCTCTTGTTGTTGTATGTGCACGAAGATACGTTGTTAACATTTTTTGATAGCATTCCGGGTCCATTCGAACTTCAATTATTGCTAAATTTGTTTACCATTGTAAGCAGAGCCATCCCACACCATTACAAATTCTCCTATTTGCACTCTTGTCAATTCGCTCATGCCGTAGAACATGTCAATAATATTTTTGCCTATCCGACATTGAATATTTTTTTCATCCGTAAAGATGACTTGTTTCCACCCATGGTCGAACGTCATGCATTTTTAGCTTATTCCCATCTCACTTGTTTATGTCGTGGTTTAAGATGAGGTTGATATTTCATTTTCATAAATCATGCATTGCCGGAATCATGTAAAGCCTGTAGAACCGTTGACTTAGATCCTTTTCCTTTCATCTCTCGTGAAATTTGTCGACTCGACAAGTGATCTTTTGTTGCTATCTTGAACATTCTTTTCTTCTCTCTAGATAAAATTCTGCTTCTTCTTCTTCTTCTTCTTCTTCTTCTTCTTCTTCTTCTTCCTGAATTGGATTTTCTTTTCGCTGAATGCTTTTTATTCGCATATCTACTTATTGTAGACTTACTTCTTTTAATTTGACGACCAATTTCACTTTGTGATATTCTTTCAAGGGTCCTTGCATCAATTTCACCTTTTTCCCTTTCACTTAGGGCTTTTTTTGCCAGCCATGTTGAAAATAAAAACGCCACAATTTGTGTGAACCAAAAGCTTCCGAAATGCGAAATTATATGTATACTATGCAAATTTCATGCGAAATGTTGATTGCTTTATTTCTGTGGTTTCAACATCCTTTATCTCTGGTTGCTAATATTGTGGTCCAAGTGATTATTGAAAACATTTAATAACTACTTAACAAATGATCAGAATTTAATTAAATTTTTGCATTGTTCATCCATATATGGTTACATATTCTATATAGTTTCAAAAGATTTTTATTTAGAAAGATTAAAGCGCAAATGAGATGATTTGGTTTGCACATTATATATTGATAAAATTTGCCCATCTTTCCTCGGCCAAGATGAACCCACCCAAAAAAAAAGTCACGGTGTCCAGGACGCTAGCTAGACAAACAATGTTCTTTATATTCTGGTGAAAATCGATAAGCCGGAAGAAACTGTTTACTTAGGTCATCCTTACGCTTCCTGAATGTAAGAAATCAAAAATCCACGGCACGTTAAGCATTATCCACAAAAACTCTCAGAAGAGACAGGATTTCATAAAGCTGGAAAAATTCTTATAGCTTCCTCTAGATATTCTTGTTATAAAGAAAATATTATGAAGTACATTTATTCCGTGTGCTTCTTCTTTTATTTGATGAATTTCATGAACTTAATCAATTATGACAATTATGCAACCTATCATATACTTTTTCATATGAAAGCAAACGTAGCATCTGATAAAGAATATCTATAACGCAGTGGCTACGTTCACGGCTACCGTGAAGCCATAACGGCTCGCGACACTAAGGAGGACGTCACACATTAATGACGGGAGTTGTTTCGCGGCACTTTTCGTGCTGCGGACAGCCGTAACTATGAACGAACACGTTGTGTAAATGTTCAACTGGCAAAATACGAGGGGCAATTGATAAATAAGATCTCCATGGCTATAACTTTTTTATTTGTTAACCGATTTTCAAAATTCTTTTTGTATCTTATACTAACATTTGTCCTCTATGTAATGCACTATTCACTTTTCGACATAGTCCCCATTCCTTTCCAAGCATTGCGCCAACGCGTGATTAGTTGGGTGAACCCGTCGGAGAGGAATTCCGGAGTTGTTGTCGACACCAGGATTGAATGGCAGCGTTTACCTCGCCGTCAGAACCAACTCGTGTCCCTTAAGGGGCTCTTTCTTCTTTGGGAAGTGGTGAAAGTCGCAATGTGCAAAGTCTTTCATTTTTGAACTGCAATTTTTCATCTTTGAACTGTAGACGCTGCAACGCCTTTGGTGTGTGCTGACTCGTGTGCGGGCGGACGTTATCGTACTCCAGAAGAGGGTCCAAAGCTGCCATTCAATCCTGGTGTCGACAACCCTCCGGAATTCCTCTCCGACGGGTTCACCCAACTAGTCACGCATTGGCGCAATGCGTGGAAAGGGATGGAGACTATGTCGAAAAGTGAGTAGTGCATTACATAGAGGACAAATGTGAGTAGAAGATACAAAGAGAATTTTGAAAATCGGTTAACAAATAAAAAAGTTACAGCCATGGAGACCTTATTTATCAATTGCCCCTCGTATGTTCAAGGAAGAAGTTTCAGGTCGTATCAAGAGTTGGAGAGTTTTATAAATGAACAGCAACCAAATATATTTGGAAATCGCATTCTGTTTGCTAAATTATATAAATAATAAATGACGGGGTAATAATTTTTCCAAGATTTATAGTGATTAATTTTCAATATTTGAATACACAAACTTAGAATACTCATCAAATTTCTTAGTGGGTGGACGGGGAGGTGGGGGATGGTAAATTCACAAGTAAGCACGGGGATGATAATAACACTGTATATTACTTTTTTTTGTAAAGTTTATTATCATGACTGTTTCACCTCTTGTTGGCTTATCGGCCTCGGTGGCTCAGCGGTTGCGTGATCGCCTCTGATGCCCGAGTACGCGGGTTCGATCCCGGCCGAGAACGACGAGGATTTTTCAGGGGGAAATCCTGAGATCACGCACTTCCTTCGGAAGGGAAATAAAGCCGTTGGTCCCGTGTAGTCGTTTGCCGGCTGCACGTTAAAGAACCCTTGCGAGGCAAAATTTGCGGCCCCTATAACGCCGTCCTGAAATGACCATGGCAGTTGAAAAGGACGTTAATACCAAACAAAACCAAAACCTTGTTGGCTTACCACTCACTAAGAGTGAAGGCTTATGTGTTCGTTTCTCCAACTCAATTTTTTTCTTTCCGAAATTGACTTAAAAACTCATGATTCCAGAATATATGTTGAAATTAAAAAAAAAAAAAAATCCGTGACCAATTTTGTGCAACTATCTCCTCCGAAACCGCAAAAAGCAGAACCAAATTAATCTTTGAGAGTACATGTACTTTTATACTATGCCTTGACGTATTTTTATGACAATTGCTTAACCTGTCTGGAGTTATTAATTTTCTTTTCTAAAAATGAAGATATGGCTGTAGCGTCCATACCAGCGAACCAAACTCAATAGATTCGACATGGACCGACTCCTCACATTAAGAACTTTTTTTTAAAAAAAAAACTTGTTTGCTTTTGATGAGCCAGTTTTGAGTTATAAAGGTTTACATTCCCTCCCCCCTACAAAATACTTTTCCGTGTTTTTTCTTTCCAACTCCCGGCAACAACTGTGACCTCACTTCTCATAAAAATGACATCACTCCTTACTGTCGTGAGCCATTACGTCTTCACGGTAGCCGTGAACGTAGCCACAGCCTATTTCTAATATGGTTTACACAAATTCTTCATTAATATTTCCCTATTGTTGTAACATGTCGTCTTTATGCGACAAACAAATATTTCTAGCTTTCTCATACTATGTTCTTGTTGCTTTTTAGTACTTGTGGCTGCACATTTTACCGACATTTTGAATGAATGCTACAACAACGCCTCTTTCAGTGACTTAACGAATTTTGCAAAGAATGCAAAAAAAAAATAAAGCGTAATAATTTTTTAAAAACTATCTGAAGTCACGTAATTATATGCACAAATAGATGCATTTTTTTCGAAACATTTATTTTCTCATTCCTAAACAAGAAATCAGCAGAACACATTATTTCGAAACACAAGTACAACATCACGTGACGATCGATATCGAAATTTTTTGGCTTCTGGTTTAAGGTGGAACCTTATCTCCACCTTAGCATAAAAAATTCAACCGTCTTTGCCTTACCACATTACGAAAACACAAAGGGCAAGAGAAAGAGGGCGAACTGAGTGGGAATGGAAGGTTTTTCGAAAGAGAGAGAGAGAAAGAGGAGATCGACGCTCATCATCATTTGTCCGCAAATCAGTAACAAGCGCTCGACCTTAACAGGGTTGGTGAAACATTTAAAGTTGATTTCCGCGCGAAGGTCATACATAAGTAATAATTCTACATTGTAAGCAACGTCAACCGTAAAGGAGAGAAACAACAGAAAAAGGAAAGAGAGAGAGAGAGAGAGAGAGAGAGAGAAAGAGAGAGAGAGAGAGAGAGAGAGAGAGGAGACGAGAAGAGCTGCAGCATTTTTCTGAGCAATATTGATTTTGCCATTATGGTAAAAACCGCATTAATGAAAACACTCAGATTAAAACATGAAACACGCTTTTCACTCTTCTCACTTTCGTTCACTCGGCCGAGATTAGAATAAAAGAATATAATAATAATAATTTCAGGGGGAAACGGAATACATTTTTTTTCTGTTGTACATTTTCCCTCTAACCCAGTGAATAGTGAGTGCGTCTCTTCGCTTAAGCTGGGGGTTCTCATTGGAAATTCCGTTTCTCAAGGATTTTTAAAATGAGAAATCTGCTGACGGAATAGCGAAGAATTCAAATACTTTTCATCATCAAGGGTAATTTACATTATTTTCTTGTTAGAGCTTGCAACGGGAAGCAATCGAACGAGATAATATACGATTCTAACCTAAAATGGAAAAAAATAAAAGAAAAATCTATAAGGTTGGCTAAGTATAAAACTCAAGGCGAAGGAAGAAAAAATGAAAAAAAAAGAAAAAAGAATGAGAAAGATGGTAAGTAAAGAGAGAAAGTGAATAAAGAAGAGCTTTGAATCTTGGGAGGAAAACGGAACATTACGCTGATGATTTATCTCTTCTTCGCCGTTCAATCGTCATATTATTCCAAAGGAAAAATTCAATTTTTGTTCACGTGGATGACAACTTCAGAATATTTTGAAAGAGAAGAAACGGGGAAAAATAAACGCTCTTTGTTTCTCGTGTGCGCTAAAGATCTAAAGTTCAAAAAGATGTTTCTGAATCCACTCCAAACCCTTTTTCTTCCACCAAGAAAAAAAAAAGCAAAGGGAAAAAAAATGCACGCAACCAAAAAACAACCACAACTTATATAAAATAAAGTTGTCGACAGAATAAAACAAAACATTTTAAAGGAAGAGCCTTCAGCCACTTGATTCACGCGATGCCCTCGGAATCGGAATATTTACAAAAGGCGAAAATTACAAATTCAAACAACCCAAGTAAAAAGGAGACAAAGGAGAGGAAATGAAGAAGAAGTTAAATAAAAAAGGAGAAAGTAAATTTCGTAACAATCCCTAGAACTTGAAGCTAAGAAGAGGTTTCTTCTTATTATTCAGTAAATTAACGCAACATGAATGCTCATCTAGAAAAGGTGAAGAGGCGGTGCTCGGAGCTCTTTACTTCCAACTTTCACCATAAATCAGTCTCACCGAAAGAACAAAGGGCGAGAAAAGACTTGAAAGAAACTGATTAAAGGTATGGAAATATAAAGAATTTGATCTTGAATATTTTTAGCAACTTCAGATAATAAAAAACCTGCATAACCTTCTTTGGATTTTTTTTTTTTACTTACAATCCTATACAAACGTATTCAATAATATGTTCCCCCAGACAATAAAGAGGAAATGATATTCCCGTGGGAATGATAGCTTTTCCTACATTAATAAAGTATCTACTAGAACGAACAATTCTCCAAAAAAAACAAAAAAAAAAACATTCGCTTCATCGCTGAAGGAATTTTTTAGTTTCTTTTAGCAAATTCAAATTCAAGATAATGTTATGGAAAATTCCATAAATCAAAGAAAGCAAGTGCTTATGTGATCAAATCATTCTACACTTCAATCTACATATGTTATATCTATATTTCTATCTCTATATCTGTTTAAAGAAATATCGGCAAACAAACGCACCACAAATATATACATAAGGCTACTTTAACCGTAACAGAAGTCGTGCTAGTTTCCCATTCCCAGAAACCTTTCAAACCAGTTTACTGATTCGGACTCTATGTGACTTAAAGTAGAACTGCAATGTAATTCAAATAAAATAATATAAAGCATGTCCATAGTAACAAAAATAAAATGACGGAAGACATTTTTAATGGCTTATTAACCGAGCATTTTTGTTGTTCACTTTAAAAGAAATTAAATAATTTATTTCATGCTTCCAAAAAAAAAGAAAGCTTTAATTTTAAACAGTCGTTTCTTGTATGCATAAAAACACACACACATATATATATATTAAAAAAAAATAATAATAAAGCCATAAGCCTAAACGGTGGCATTCTTAAGGGTGAAGAGTGCGCAATGGGGGCGCGGCGGCATTAATCAGACGGGGGCCAAAGTCTTTTCAACAAAAGCAGGGGAATTACGGGATCCACTCGCGTTATTATTCCTCATATTTAGACAGTTTGTTTACGGTCGTATTCACCCGTTATGAAACAAAGGGCTCAATTTGGACAATTTACGGCCGTGAATTCTTTAGTCCCTTTGGATGGCTAAAGTTACAAGGAGAATAGGAAGGGATGAGAGAGGGAATGGAAAGACGAAAGCGCCGCGGCCACGATTAGTCATTGTCAGCTTCCATGACTACAATTGTGAATCTCATAGGGAAAAGAACTCCATGAATTTTCTTGCAGGAGGTGTCGGGTTCTCTTAGGATCCTTCCGGATCTTCCTTCACATACGCTCAGCAGCTTTAAAGTTTCGAAAGCTTCCGAGAGAGAGAGAGAAGAGCCAAGAAGAAAATTTGAATGTTTCTGAAGAGCCATTAACTTTTGTACGAGTTTAAAAATGCGAATGAAAAATCACGGTGCTAACTTCTCTGCTCACGAATAGTGGCTGCAGTAATTATATTTTCTTACATATACAAGGTGATTATAATTAAAGTCCCTTTGTAAAAATGCTATAAAAAAACAACCATGAGTCCGAATGACTTCAAATTTGGACTGAGCATTCTTGAAGAAGGGGCATTTGATATGGGATAAGAAAAAATAGTTCCAAAATTTATCACTAGATGGCGCTGTAAGCGGCATAACGGAAGCGGATTCAGCTAGAAGTGACATTTTGAATTGAAATATGACGAGAACGCCATAAGGCCTGCGTTTTTATAACACATGCAATGTCTCATGCGCATGCGTATCTTTCAATTTGCATAGTACAAATCCTCCTAGGCATAATACGCCGCTTACAGCGCCATCTAGTGATAAATTTTGGAACTATTTTTTTTCTTATCCATATCAAATGCCCCTTCTTCAAGAATGCTCAGTCCAAATTTGAAGTCATTCGGACTCATGGTTGTTTTTTTATAGCATTTTTACAAATGGACTTTAATTATAATCACCTTGTATCTGCGTAGCAAAGTAAATCAGAGGAGAACATCTTTATAAGTAGCAGTTCCGCGTAATTTTCTGAATTATCAATTTCGGGTCCTCTGCTGTCGAACAGTGTTCTTCATTCATCAGTGTTGGTGTTACCAATTCATTTAATGATAAATACAAAAGTGTAAGTTTATATAAAGTATGAAGCCATATTTAACAAATAATTTCAAAAATCATTGCACACAAACTTTTAAGATATTCCAGATGAGTTTTATTCCATCTTGATAAGGTATGCGAAACGTGTTTTATTAAAATCGAATTAAAAAACAAACAACGTATACTTATACATCTAGATTTCAATGATATTAGCCTGTATATAACAATAGGCTATAAACGGAATTCTGGCAAAACTGCCAAATACTTCTTCACGATGATTCAGTATGACATATTTGTCCATACATTTCAGAGAAAGAAATAAAAGCATATGGTCTTCCCAAAAGCTGACATAAATTGTCCATCATAATCGTACTTCTCCAAATCGAAGATGAAAATCGCATCGGTCTTTCTTAGACTAAAATTACATTCTCCAAATTTCTGATGAGAATTTCTACAAAGAAAAAGTACATAATAGTTGATGTTGCTCATCGTTCTTTATAAAAAGTAAGACTCAATTCTTCAGTTATGGTGAAAAGCCCAAGTCTATCTGCGCATGAATTATCCCGTAAATGATCCGTGAGTTGTTCTAACCCTGGCCATTCAATGGTCAGCGTTCGGAAGTAGTTCAAATGAAGAGAAATGTCTTTAAGAACACAGAGTACAGTACATTAACATATTACCATATCATGGGGAGCATAACGCTATCTAATATAGTTAAATACTACAGCAAGCTTTGCAGAAGTGTATGGCCGCTTGTGATTCACGATTGAATTACACCCTAAATGCTCCGGGCATCTAGCAACCCCTATAACCTTTCATCTAATTAGACGATGGAGGTCAGTTCTGAGTGCTCCTTAATCTCCTGGGATCAGTTTCCTTAATCTACTGGCGAATTTCTGGGCGCTGAAAATGCATCCTTTCTCCACTCTCTTACGAACTCAACAATGGCCGACTTGGGATGACCTCTTTCTTTGAGATCGCACAAGCACGATAAGTCTCTAGTGTGATATCCTATAATGGTTCTCTTCTGAAAGTCAGCGAGTTCCTTTTCACGTGGCATGTTCCTCATTAAAGTCCTTTTTTGTGGAAACAGACTTTTCTGTAATTCTTGGAGATAATATTCAGATGCAATTCAGATACATTTCAATATTACAGCGAATCAGACTGACCAAACAGACTGTGACAAAGTTAATATTAGAGAATCAAAGTGCAGTATAAAGTAATATTTTTAGTTGCGAGATGTTTGGTGTTTTCTAATGCATACAAGATCTACTTAAAAGTCCCTGACAAACTTCAAACATCAATACCAACAAAACCAAAAAGATAGAAACAAGCGTTTTTTTTAAATTCGAAATCAGCAAGTATATAATTTTATTCATTCATTCAACGTTTGCAGCATTCATCTACCTAAGACTTCAAGACGATATTCTATTTCTCTCCATGATCTTGTAAACATGGCAGCATAAGTAATGCTGTTGTTAACTAATTCGCCTTTTAAGTTCATTAATATCCGCAGTTTACTATGTATTACTTGGGGATCATTGCATCTGATATACCGTTCTCTCTCTCGCCGCATTTCGAAAATGCAACAAGATGGTTACATTATAAAAAGTTACTCAATCTCCCAAATAAATTTGGATTTCCTAAACTATATTGTTCATTTAATAAATAATAAAAAAATTTTAACTTTGCATTATCACCCTTTTAGGGTGAGCTAATAAAACCGAAGTGAAATACGAGACGTACACGTGTTTGATGTTTTTTTATATAAATATTTTTAAAAGAAAGCCAACAGATTATTGTTGACATTATCTTTTACAAATATAAAAACAGATTCACAAAAAGAGTGGATACGATGCTATCTTATCTATTAACAGGGGCACAATGACGACATAAACTAAAAATAAAAGTAAAGCTGAGAGTGAAGAAACGAGGACGAAGAAAAGCCTTCTTATTTTTTTGGATTTTATTTTCTGCTGTTCTCCTTTATTCGCTTCGTCTTGACATATTTCGGTTTTTAAGGCAACATTCTTTTCAAATTCAACCAATAAAAGAGAAAGAGTTGTAGGAGAACAAAAGACGAAAAATAAAAGGTAAAAGAGAGAGAGAGAAAAGAGATCAAAAGAGGAGAAGGATTTGAAAAGGTGAAATACCTTATTCTAATCCAACGTACCATACAGCAAACATTGTTTCCTTTCTTGTGCTTTTTTTCCCAATTATTTTCTTCCAACTTTCAGCTACAGAATGAATTAAGGGTTTGTGGGCGCAAATAGACGGAAGGTTAAGGAAAGAAATTTGAAAGAAAAAAAAAGCATGTTCCCTCCTCCTACCAAAAGGGAAGAAATATGGTCGCCTTCAGTTGCGCCTGTCCTCATGCCCAAAGCCCGGAGTCATGTGATTAATTTCTTCCTTAGAACAATTGGCTAAATTACCCGCCCTGCCAAGGAGCGAGACCCCCGTATTGTATTTTCACTTAAAAATATGGTCGTCGGTCGTTTCTCTTAAGTAGAAAGTTGGCTTCAATTGCAAGGTACAAACACCCGATTCTTAATGTGCAATTCTTTTGTGGTGCAAAAACACATCCAGAGACACATCGCCACAAACACGCACACGATTTCGACGACAAAAACGAATTTTCTTCGAACTTCTCGCCAAATACTTTCTGTTTGAAAAAGAATCTCCCCGTTAAATCTAGATTGAAAAGCGATTTCCATCTTGGAAATTGGAATTAGAAACTTTTTCGTAAAAAATCTTTATAATTTGAAACAAAAATCAAATATACACAGTAGAATTTCATTAAAAAACTTCACTCTTGAGTCATTAGCGCTTTTATGGGGAAAAATAACTTTTTAAATTTATTTAACAAGAAAATGACATATGAGCAACAACTTCTGTAAAAATTCAGCGGCGAATATCGAATTAGCATTGTAGCTAATTACTGATCACATGAATAACTTGATTTGTACACATTCATATATTCCTTTTCATTTATGCACAATAATTTCTTAAGATTTAAATATTAATTTAAATTTTTAACTTTTGCTATTTTAACTAAAGGGAAGCCCGAGACTGTTTCAAGGTTTTTAATATTAAATAATGTATTGAATGTAGGCCTTAATTTTCATAGCTGAGTAAACTAGATTTTGATTATGAGAATCGTCGTCAGTGTTTGTGTTTTGGAGAGGCATATGGCGTCGTCAGTCTTTTCTGTAAAAAATAACTTCTTATTGTGCGCAGGTATAAAGTCTCCCCCTTCGTTACGATAGAAGGCCTACCCAAAATATCCGTGAATTTGACTATTTCTCCCAAACCAAAAACTGTACGAGGTTCTGTCGCTAAATGCCTCTTAGATGCCTTTTGGTGCCCTTTCAGCTGCTGCTCTGCCAAGTTTCGTAATCGTAGGCGCATTTCTTTATGAGTTATTTCTGTTTGTTTTGCAACGTGTTCTCCTGCTTCTGCGAGTTAACAAACTATTCGACGTGGTCATATTGCCAACAGGAAGTTTTAGTGTGAGGGTTTCAAGAGACTGAGGGAAAATTTAGCGCAAACGGCCCGAGTTTGGAAGAACAAAGACCGGTTGCTCCACCATGACAACGCGCCCGCACACACCTTGCTCGTCGTGGAGAAATGCTTGGCAAAAAACAACATGGCAACGGTTTCCCACCCTCTCTATTCTCCTGATTAGCCCCCTGTGATTTCTACCTCTTCCCTAAAATGAAAAGGCGACGTTTTGACTCAATTGAAGATATCCAAGTGGAATCGCAACAGATCTTGAACACCCTACAGACTTCGGACTTCCAGGAGTGCTTCCCAAAATGGGAAAAATGCTGGGATACGTGCCTGATATGACTACTTTGAAGGTGGCGGCGGAAATTAGAATGTAAGGTACGTTTTCTGCTTTTTACAAGAAAATTATCGGAAATTTTGGGTAGCACCACGTAAATTAATGTGAATGACTTAAAATCTCTGTTGCCTATTTCTATGAATTATTTACGAGTTTTGTTGTTTTGGTGTTGTTGTTGTTGTTGTTGTGTTTGTTTTTTTTATAAGATCTTTAGAGGAATTAACTTCTTTCACAATTTTTAAAGATCGTAATATTTTTACCCCGTAATGCTTTAAAAAAGGGGGATAATGAAAATAGAGAGGTAAATATGAAAATTTGGCCGAGAAAGATGTATTTCTACTCGAAAAATTTGATTTTACGAATCTAAATTCAAAACCAGAAAGTTTTTTTATATTCAATTTTTCAAAATCTACTTGTTTATTATCGATTTCGAATTTGATTCACAGTGAATGTTATTTGTAAGAAAATCTATAAATCTGTGGTTATAAATCGAATTTGGCAGCGTTATCACCTCACTCTCCAGAACCTATCGATCTTCATTATATTGAACCGTCATAATTATCGGTCAGTAGAGCTAAAATAGAAAGTCAAATAAAAATCCGCGTCCACAATGAGTGAGCCGACCTCATAACACCAGCGACACTTTGCAAACATTTGGCAGCTGTGAACAATTTTAAAGGAACTGAATAACTGGAATCCACACGAACTCACCAAACAGCAGTAGATACGGCGTTAGGAGCATGGTTTGCCCTATGAAGACGTGAGGCTAACTCTTCTTTCTGCGTCCTTACGGTTGATGAAAAATGGTTGCTTAATGAGAACAAAAATTGAACAGTGCAATAGTTCGATTAAAGGGAACCACCGAATCAACTTTACAAATCTCCATGACAGAGCACAATCACACTTTCACTGGAAGCATGCAGAAGAAAGTCAACGCCTTGGGGTAAGAGGTCCTCACTCAGACTGTGTATTCACCAGACGTGGCCCCATCAAAATTTCACATGGTATTTTGGACTACTTCTTAAAGGGAAAACATGCCATCAGCGATTTCCTAGACCACTGTGAAGCTAACTTCTGTCTCCGCGGCATTTTGAACTACAATGACGTTAGTGTATTGTTATGAAGGGCAGATATTTATTAGGAGCTTTAGCATAAAAGCTACTTATAAGAATGCGCCGTTGGTCGTACGTTTATCCGGCCGGCCGTCCGCCGTTTGCACGATAACTTGAAAACGGATTAACTTTTTCAAATTCTGTTTTCAGAAATATGACCATCAAAGTCTTAGCTCGGCCGTATCAACTTTTCAGAATTTTTCGTGGACCCCCTTCAAGTCGAATTCACGTGCTAAAACAGAATACCAAGATAAAGGCATGTTATATAACAATCGACTTGTGAAATCGCTTTGTCGACACACGATTGCTCAAGTGCTCATATGCTCATAATCTATATTATTAAGTAGCGGAAGAATGAGGCAACTTATTGGTTTTATAATGTCAGTCCTTCATAATTTCTACATTTTTTGAGGTAGAAGGTTGAAATTCGGAATGTAGCTTCCTATGGGCATGTCCATCTGCACTATTTAGTTTGATTTTGATTGGTACACTGGGGTCGGAATTACGGGGCTGGGATTCAGAGAGGACAACATATCTACTTGCTATTTAGGTACGTAAAGGTGTGAAATTCAGTATCCAGATTCCTCTAGGCAAGAACTACAGTACTATGAAGTTTAGGCCAAATTGTTCCAGGGGGATCGGATGTGCGGGGGTGGCAGTCACTTGGTCTTTAAAACTATGGCAACATATGGCATGTGATATATCATACGTTCGGAAATGATGAGAAAGGAAAGAAAATGCGAGCTTTTCTACATATTACGTTCGAGAAAATTAATTTTTTGATTAAAAAATTTGGGGAGAGGTAAAAAGTGCAGATAAAGGGGTAAAAATAGATGACTGCAGGATCTGCTACTTGCCTTACCCTACCCGCGGGGGGGGGGGGGGG